>JARFJB010001965.1:8422500-9022500 GCA_036346205.1 Vesta saturnalis
AGAATTTTTACCTATTCATGATTTCTACTTAATTCAGTTTATTACTTATTTTCATTATGAACTTATTGAAAAGAGGTTGCATATTAATCTCGCAAAGTTCATTATTTCATTTCTTTTAATTTCCATTTTGAAGAAAGTAGTGTGTTGTTTCACACCAGATATTTACAACGCTGCCAACCAATGAAATTGAAATGATGTATTTTGATTTTGTACAAGAAAAAAAATTAGCGAAAAACAGCGTCAAAAACTGGTGTTGCAATGCCCTATTGTATTCTTATCTTGTGGCAAGAGTGCATTATAACACTTGTTTTTCAATATACTATAATATAATAATAAAATTTACATCGGCGTACACATATGGATCTTGAACAATTCACTCAAATTTGAATGTTACCCAATTTTTGACTCTTACATAGTCAGTAAATGTAATTTTTTACAGAAAATGACAGATGAACAGAAGCGACCTTATCAATTAAAAGCAAAAACTACGAAAAACAATCAAAAAATTATTAAATATACATCTTTTGGTCAAGATATAGAGGTTGTGCAAAGAAAGGAAAATGAATCACTAATGAAAAATCAACAAATGAAGGACCACATCGAGAATATTATACAACTTGCCGTAGAATCTGAAAAATTATTGGACGAAATATTTTATTTTATTCATGTAAATTTTTTTTGTTATTGTATTAACGAACAACGCTATTATCCAGCTGAAATTTCTGTAGCTAGATGGACACTTAGAGATGGTGTTAAGATGGATAATGTATTTAGTATGATTTGTAAACCAGGTAAGGTGAATTAATATATTTACGTTAAACATTTATTTTGTAAAATTAATTACAGGTGGATTACCTTTAGGGTATACTGCTTCTGCGATGAACATATCTAGAGAATCACATCAAATTGAACCCCCAATGTCTTCAGATACTGAATATAATTTAGATTTGGTTGCAAATTCTTTGTGGAAATTTATGACAGTAAGTTGTGAAAACTGTTACATGGCTATATTTTTGTGATTTTATCAAATTGTATTCACATCAATGTTTTTACCAGGGGTAGTGTCCTTAGTGAAGTTATTAAGAAAATGTGTGTTACACATACCAAGTACAAAGTGTAGAATATTTTAAATATCAGTTAATATATATTAAAATACTTATCTTTTTTTGGGTTTTTTTAATGGTGTGTTTGTTTAAGTTATACAATCTAAACGTTTCGATAAAACAAACATGAGCCTGCCATTACTATAACATTAAAAAAAACAAAAAAAAAGATAAGTATTCTAATATCAGTTAATATAGTTATTATGAATTTTGTTTTATATGCATGAAAGCCTTGTGAACAAATTTTAAGAGGTGTAACTCTAAGGCGACCATTTGTTCCGTATTATATGGGACAGTCCCTTTTTTAAACACATCATTTTGATACGTAATTATTTGTTTCCGAAGGTGTCTTGTATGATAAATATACAGCTGCGTGTTAATAAATACTCTGTAAGTAATGTTCGTTAGTTAGGGTTAAGTGTTAATAAATAACTGTTTTTAAATAAATAATTGTTATAGTGTGGTGTGTATCTAGGATAATAGAAAATCAGAAAATGCCAAAAAGAAAGTACATTTAATAGAGATTTGGAAAGTGAATATCCATTTATTAAAAAGACCACCTCAGTGATCTAAAGTCATTAAAATGTTGTGTACAGTCTTCACTTGCACATGTTGAAAAGGGGGATATTGTTCATCACATATAGACATTTAAGCATAAGAAGGCAGATAGTGTTGCTTCTATAGTGAAAGTCACACTGAGAATGCAGTGTGGAGTCTTATGGAGCACACCGTTGCCAGTTGTCGTTATACTGGGATCGGTTAAACCTCAAGTCCGGTCTCAGGCAAATTTCGCCGCTCTCACAGATTCGCTGAAAACTTGTTGGAAGTTTGATGATGTTTATACCTTCGCCTTTGTTTAAATGTTTTCAATAATTAATAATAATATACAATAAATTTCAAAATTACAAAAGAATTATTTCAGGCAAAGTTAATTTAAGAAAAAATAAACAGAGAATTAATTGTACATTTATAAACAAATAAAATTTTTACACTTTTTACACTATTTACACCCCACGTTTACTATGTTTTCAATAATTAATAATAATAAACAATAAATTTCAAAATTACAAAAGAATTATTTCAGGCAAAGTTAATATAAGAAAAAATAAACAGAATTAATTGTACATTTATAAACAAATAAAATATTTACACTATTTACACCCCTGGGTACTATGTTTTCGATAATTAATAATAATAAACAATAAATTTCAAAATTACAAAAGAATTATTTCAGACAAAGTTAATATAAGAAAAAATAAACAGAGAATTAATTGTACATTTATAAACAAATAAAATATTTAGCTACATTAAAAACTCATTAAGATATCTTCCCGCATAAGCTTGGTTTGAAATGACTTAAATGCATTGTAAGTAACTTTCTAATTAATACAATTGTTTAACGATATTTTGATCGTCTTGAAAATTCATATTTGAGAATTTTGAGTGATTTTTCAACTAAAATTTTCCGATTTTTTCAAAAATAAGGGCAGTTTACTCTTACGTATCGTTCGCAAAAAATAAAAAAGTTTTTCATTTTTGTCCAACTTTTTGGCGGCACTATATAATAACTACAGAGCCGACCCTGTCACAGCCATCGGACAACCGGCAACACAGTGTGCCGGCCTCCCATTACAAATACATTGCCTATACCCCGCCACACTGCATTCTCGGTGTGACTCACACTATAGTAGTATCAGTGTGGTATTTTTTTTGTAAGGACACATTTGGAAATGAAGAACAAAAGCTAGCTGCGATTTAATGTACTTGGTCGTACCACATTATCCACAATCAGTCCTTTTGTTCTATGGATTGCAGTAGTAGGCTAATAACAAAAATTTACATGTGCTAGAACCAAATGTATAATAAAATGATCTTGGAACGGAAAATTTTTTATCACTCTACAGTCTGGTCCAAAAGGTTTGATCGATAAGCAAAACATTGTTAATATCGATTTCTCAGAAAATTTTATTACAGATTCTACCTGTGGCATACCGATTAATGGTACATGACCTATGATTGAAATTTTCTTAATAAAATGCCCTTATTTTGCAGGATATCAGTATCAGAGTTATAGGAAATAGTTGCTTATTTTTGATTGACATTCCCAGACATGAAGTTTGGATAACATATCGAGAAGTTGTAAATTTTTGTTATTTAGAGGTGTCGTTTATTGGAATATTAATTTATTTCAATTCTTGGTTTAAAATTGAATCAAAGTGTATCAGCCTAACTATTTGGTAAGAATGAATTGAAAAATTCAGGAAATGCTGCGTAACAAATAACAAACGAGAAGTGGGAAAATAACGGCATTGGCGTTGATCAATGACTTTTTAGTGCATTAGTGGTATTGTTTCATAAAATAATTTTTTGGATTGGGTTCTGAACAAACAGATTTTGTTTAAATGTTTATTTTTATTTATTATAGTATATATGGCTTAAAACCCCGTGTAGAGGTTGCGCCGATTCAGGCGAAGCTTTTGAGATCTATTTTGGGTAGATCAGTCCCTGTCCAGTCCTCTTCTAACTTCTTTGCGTATCTTATTCCATAATTCCTGTCTTCAGCCTTCTCTAACTTTTCAATACCTATTTCTTTTAAATCTTTTTTCACTTTATCCATCCATCTTAGCTTTGGTCTGCCTCTCTTTTTCATTCATGTTGCTATTTGTTTTATCGATTCCTGGATGTCAGCTCTGATTATGTGTCCTAACCATTTCGCTCTCTGCTGTTTCATTTCCTTCACATCCTCTATTTCCTATAATAGCTCTCTATATCTCTTCTCTGCTACTTTAACTGCACCCATCATAAATCTTAAAAATTCTTCTTTCCAGAATTCTTAAGCTTTCTTCCTCGCTTTTTGCGATCGTCATCTTTTCTGCTGTCTGCTCCTTACATTAGAATGGGTCTTATTAGTGTCATATATATTCTTAGTTTACTCTTTTTGGTGATAATTTTGCTCTTTAATAGTTTCTTATTGGCGTAGAACGCTCGGTTTGCCTTTACTATCTTATCCTTTATTTCCCATTCTCTGTCCCCATCGCTGGCTATCATAACGCCTAAATACTTGAATTTATCGACTTCTTTGTATTCTTTACTTTTATTTTCCCTCTTCGCTTCTACTTTCCCACCTTCATTTTTGTTTTGTTTTTATTTACTTTAAACTCTACCTCTTCCCTTGCATTAATATTTCTTCTAACATCTTAGCTAGTATATCACGCCTTTTTGCTATGAGTGTTATATGTCATCTGCTATGCTATTATTTGCCCCCTCCTCTACTTCTTATCGTTCCTTTGTTTATTTTTTTGGTGATGTGTTCGATTGCCATATTGAAGAGTATTGCTGATAGGGCGTCGCCTTGTCTAACCCCTTTGTCTGTTCTGAATTCCTGCGTTTCGCCTTTCTGAGTTCTTATGCTGATTCGCGTAGTCTTCACCGTGATCCTTAGGATCTTCCTTAATTTAACTGGTGTACGTACTTCCATGAGTTTACTTCTGTCCACAGAGTCAATGGCTTGCTCAAAATCCACGAATAATATTTCTATTTCTTTCTTATATTCCTGTGCCTTTTCCATTATTTGCTTCATCATATATATTGCGTCCACCATTAATTTTCCTTTCACGAATCGCCATCGGTATTGCCCTATCGTATTTTTTGTCACGTCTCTTAGTCTTTTGTCTTATTGTGGTAAGGTTCGTATAGGTCGTGTTTAGTAGGGTGATTCCTCTATAGTTGCCGCACTCTTATTGGTCTCTTTTCTTGTATATTGTTATTATTTGTCCCACTTCAAAATCCTTTGGCATGGCTTCCTCTCTCCAGATTTGTTATATTAGTCTCAGTATATTCTCTTGTAGCTTGTCTCTTCCATATTTTATTAGCTCCACATTTAGTTCATCTTTTGCAGGTGCCTTCGCGTTGCGGCTGCTGTTTATTATGATTTGTTCCACCTCTTATAATGTGGGTTTATTTTTATTTGGCCTATAAAAAAAACTTGTTGAAAATAACAATGAACCTTTTATTTTACTAATAAATAAATTTTTGTTGTGAAAAACATTATTTGAGTTTTACACTTTTACAAATAAGGTGATTTAAACAAATTCTGTTTGTTCAGAACCCAATCCAAAAAATTATTCTATGAAATACCACTGAATGCTCTAAAAAGTTATTGATCGACGCCAATGCCGTTATTTTTCCATTTCTCGTTTAAATGTTATTTATTACGTGGCATTTCCTGAATTTTTCAGTTCATTTTTACCAAATAGTTGGGCTAGTACAGTTTAATTCAATTTTAACCTTTACTTAAAATTTACAACTTTTCGATATGTCATCTAAGCTTCATATCTGGGTATGTCAATCAAAAATAAGCAACTATTTCCTGTAACCCTTTTTGATATCTTGCAAAGTAAGGGATTTTCTTGAGAAAATTTCAATTATCGGTCATTTACCACTAATCGATATGCAACTGGTAGAATCTGTCTAGTGCATATTGAGTTTTACGTGATGCACCAACTTTTATCTGGAATAAAATTTTCTGAGAAATCGATTTAACAAAGTTTTGTTTATCTATCCAACTCTTTTGGACTACACTGTATACTGATTGTTAAAATCACGGGAGCACAAGACAGGGGCATTCAAGTAAAACTTTTGGAAATTCAAGATCTTCCAGATGAAACTTCAGACATTATATCCGAATATATTATTAAAACGGTTGACAAATATGAATTAATAATAAAAGTAATGACTGTGTGCGCTGACAACACAAATTGCAATTTTGGAGGAAAACATGGCCAAAATAACGTCTTTCATGAAGAGCGGCAGTTACTTAAAAGACCTTTAGTTGGGTGAACTGTTCTGCTCATATCGTTCATAACGGTATTCTAACATCAGTAGACTGATTGCTTATTGACCTTGAAGCCATTATTGTGAAAATCTATAACTATTTCTACATTTACACTTGAGTTGAACAATTAATTTTCTGTTTGTTAATGTTAATACCAAAAATTGTTGGAATACAGTAAAACCAGATGGTTAGCATTGTTACCTTGGATAGAAAGAGTATTAAAAATGTTCAAATCGTTACAGAGTTAGTTCCTCTCTCAAGAAAAATGTCCCACATTGATTCTTAATTTTCAAAAACAATTTTTTGAAGTTTGGCTATAGTTTCTTCACTCACAAATTTCTACATTTCATAAATGTGTGCTGTAAGTGCAATCTGAAAAATTTTCAATTGTAGAAGTATACACGGTTCTATTAAATTTAAAGCAACAATTAATAGAACAGCAAAATGAGTCTTTTTACCAAATCAAGTTAACACTATGCCAGTAGCTTTGGTAAATGATGGAGAAGACCTAGCCGTAACTCAATTTAAAAGTCAGTGGCTATGTTTTATACTACTTGTATAGCCTATGTGGATAAATGGGCGCAATACTTTGAAGATTCGTAAGCGTTTTATTTATGTTTTTAATAAAGTTGATAATAATTTTTAATTATATATTTACCTTTGAACTTATTCGTTCATAACAAAAACTTATAATAAGATTTTTATTTATTTATTTATTTTTTTGACACTATTGCATTATGACGCGAGACGCCTAAACACTTACCATAAACAACCACTGCATTTGTCACTTAGACTAGAAACTCATAATTTTGTATCTAATTTAAAAGAAATTTCTCCCTCACCTTCCCCTTACTGAGGAGTATTGGGTCTCCTTAGATTCCTCGGTGATGTGTCCATATCCCGTATTTCCTTTTACATAAATGGTCACCTTATTCTTACATTCTATATCCAACTCTGTTTATATTTAGTATATTGTGTTTTTACTTCCAAATATAAATTTACCTTCATATTCTTTAATAAAACAATTTATTAATCAGTCACATTGAACCTATGTTTGAGGTAAACCATTTAACATTGTTTAAATTTATAACAGTAAATACTTTAAAAACAATTTTAATAAAAAAGGAATTGTTTAATAGTTGTTTATTAGTTAATACTTAGTTTTTATGTAATTTTTTTATTCTAGAGCAACAATTCAAGTGGCAATACTAAACTTCCACCTGTGTATGCTGGAAAAAAAAATTCACCAGTTGTTGAAAATGTATTGTTAAATTTTTCCGATGAGTTTGGTATAAAATAGAATTGATAATAAAATTTTTTTAATGAAAAAATTTTAGGTCTACCTGAATTTAAAGTTTATTCACTAGAGCATTTCTTTTTTACTTTGAGAAATAACTGTGGTGAAAAAAAAGTGTTTGTTGCATCATCCTTAAGTCAGTTAGAACTCGAAAAGGATAAATACGAATTTTGTCGAGAAATTGCGTGTTCTGTACGTTTTATATTCTAGATACACTAATTACAGAATTCTTTTTTAGTATCACGAATCTTCTGATATTCCTAATTATTGTAGTCAATCTATTGTAATCCGCACAGTATATACTATTTGTGATAATTGCTGTGGTGATGTTGGTATTGATTTAATACCAAGTCAGCATGTACCTAGGCAAGCAAATTTATCTGTTGGGAGATCTCAGAGTCGAGCTAGTAGTATTATATCATCAACTGAATGTGTACGTAATTTGTATAAGTGTAATTTTTATAACTTACATTTAAATCAATTTATAGGCAAGAAGTAACCGCCATCAACCACTACAGGCTGATTATTTATCACGTGGAGAAACTGATTATTCCGAATTATCTGAGACTAGCACTGTCGTTGATCCAAATGATTATAACGCTGTCGGAGGTTTTGATTCTGAATATAGTCAGGTAATAAGAATGGAAAAAATTGAGTTTTTAATTACTGAACATTTTGTAAATTACACATAATTTGAGCTCATAAACACAGCAGACTACAAAAATGTTACAATACTTTATGTTTAATCAGAAAAAATGTCATGTCAATATTTACAATGTCACAAAAGTATGTCTGTTTAGTGGTATGCCTATACTACCTTATTTAATTGTGTGAAGTAGGGAATAATAAGATTGGTGTTACACAATAAAAGTATATGGCAAACTATAGGATAAACTTGGTTTTTGGGTTAGGCTATATTGTTCCGATCTTTTCATGATATTTAAGATATTTAAAGCGTGTGAAAAGATCAGAACAATATTACCTAACCCAAAAATCAGAATCAACCTAGACGATCAAGGAATACGCAAGATTTCAGGTGGAGACTGACTGAACGTACGTAGGTCAAACAAACAGACAATACAGTGCTAGACTGGAAGTACACCGATTAGCAGTAAGAAAAAACATTGCAACCTCGTCTTTAGCACAACATGTTCAATCGACATCACACAATATCAACTTCGATAAGACCAGAAGGATAGCATCAGTAGAACATCTAACCAAGACAACAATAAGGGAAGTTGTAGAAATCAAAAAACCACCAAACAGCCTTAATTTCCGAGACGACCCGCCGAGACTGCCTAATACAAGGAAATTGATATTAAACAAAAACTGTCAATCAACAACACATATAGACGTAATGGAATCCACAAAAAAACCAGCAAAACAGAAAAAAGCAAGTAACACAGCAAAAGTAGAGAAAGTGAATGTCAGCGAAGGTATAATTAACACAGAATGCACAGCAGGCATCGATTCAATTCAAATAACGTGAAGCAAAACAAAATTATTAGTGACATGAAAATGGGAAATGAGAGTTTACCGAAACGTCGTCGAATGAATAGACTCTTACATGAATCCTATCAATACACAAGATATATATATATATATATATATATATATATATATATATATATATTTCTTGGCCTATTCTAAGAATATTTTGTCCTATGATGATTTTTGAAGAAACCCTTTGTTTCGAAGATACAGGGTGAACAAAATTTGCGACAACCATATTCCATATTTGTTGCAATCGAGTTTTTTTCGCTAAATCGACTTATTTGCTCATTTTACAACTTTTGGGCAAGTTTCACCAACATCGGCCATCATGAATGGATGCCTGTGTGTGTGTGAATATCGATGTATGTTAGTATCCACGATAACTCTAGAACGAAAATACCTACGCACTTAAAATTTTGTATTTAAGCATGTTTTCATTTGGCTTAGAGCTAATTACATTTTGGGAGAAATCCAGCGGCGGAGAGGGGGGTTTATTAGGTTCAGTTTTTGGTTTTTATCAAATATTTCTAAAACTGCTGCATTTTTCAAAGGTATAAAAATACCTAGATATACACCTTAAACATACTGATTAATTATATTCTATGCAATTTTTTGATACGACGCGTAATTTAGCGGCAAACAATTTCCTATGGTAGAATTTGGACAACACAAAATTGGATAATTGCTGGGTGTAACTAAATTAGAAACGACCCTGGTGTGTTTGAAAGAGTTCAGCAGTCAATGACGAGAAGATTGAGTGCTTGTATCGAGACTGGAGGAGTCACTTCATGTTTACCTCTGAGTGTATATATATATATATATATATATATATATATATATATATATATATATATATATATATATATATATATATATATATATATATATATATATATATATATATATATATATATATATAGGGTGTGAAAAATCACCGACAAACTTCTACAGTGAGTTTCCAGGACCAAATTAGGACATTTTTCCCTCTTTAAATTTTATCACAAAATGCACCCCTAAAAAGTGATAAGCTCTCAAATTATGAAAATTTTTTATAGATTTTTATACAGTCGATCTGACCTATCTTATACAAGTCAAAATTTGATAGAAATTTCAAAGCAATCGCCTCAGCAGTGGCATCAACCTTCAACCATTAAAAAAAATTATTTTTGCAAAATAAATTTAAATTTTTCTGCTTTATTTTGGTAATACATTTTAAAATAAAGGAATTTTTCTTCTAAAATCAACGGTTTGTATTCTGCAACTAACTGATCTGTGCTTATTTGATCATGTTGTTAATGTTCTAAAAAGTGCTAGCAAATCATTGGGATTCATAATTAGATGTACCAAAGAATTCTCATCAACAACAGCATTTACAGTTTTGTTCAATTGCTATGTAAAATCGAAGCTGGAGTACGCTACCGTAGTTTGGTATCCCCATTATAATAAATATAAACTTATGTTGGAAAGTGTTCGCTACAAGTTCTTAAATATAAAATATTACCGTGAAAATGGTATATATCTCCATCATCAGCATAGCTATCTAAATGATCATTATAAAGAGATTCCTACGATTAAACAGAGGAAAACAATTATAATTCTTTGTTACTTGCAAAAATTAATGTTAGGGAAAGTAGATAACCCGTATACACTACAAAAATAGGAATAAAAACACCTCGAATCAACAGCAGAATAAAAAGTTATTTCTCAGTTCCTAAGCCAAACACTAACTGTTTACTGAACTCTCCAGTCTTTAAAATGGTAACCTTATATAATAAATTGCCTACCGAGGTAGATTTGTTTGGTCTAAATATATTGCAGTTCAAAAAAATATTGATGCCTATTATATTCGATATTAGGTAAATAATAGTGTGTAACTAATTAAGTTTAAAATTTTATTATACAATGTTACTTTCATTTCATTTTGTATCTGATATGTATTTTCTTTAATGATTACTCTGTAATTGGGTTCTTGTACCTGTAGAGTAATAAACATTATTATTATTATTATTATTGCTTTATTTTAATAATACATTTTAAAGCAAAAATTAAAAATCATAAAAATATTGAAATGAAACACTAATTTTATAATAATTGCTAATAGTGGCCCCCATTTACTTCAATGCAAGCATTCGCTCGACGTATTACATACATTCGTGTTGATCGAAATATCCCTGGAATTTACCTAATTTCCTCGGATGCTTCAACAATGCAATTCCAGAGATGATTTCTAGCCATTGCTGGAACTGAATAGACCTTTTCTTTAACAGCACCCTAAACTAAGAAATCTAAGGGATTGTGATCTGGTGATCTAGACGGCCAGACTATAGGAGCATCGTTACCTTTTCCGATCCACCGGTTAGGTACAATATAAAGGAAGTATTTGCACTCTTGATTGGAATTTTTGTCTGAAAATTTATATCCACCCATTTGACATCCAGTTAACTTTGAACAAAATGTTCTCAAGCTTCTACAATGTCCGGTTAACTGGAAGAAGTAGAGATCAACTTTTTATTTTAAATAGAAACCTACAGTTCTCATATTGAATTCGGATTCTACTCTAAAAGTAAAGGAAGGTTTATTGTAACAACATAACACCTATCCTCAATAATTTTTGCGATATTAATTTTTTTGTTAAAAAGGTTGCAAAAATGACGTTCCGCAAATATTATTTTTTTGCCATTAATATCGAAAACTGTAAGTTAATATTTTGTACAAACTTTCCTTTATTTGTATAGTAGAATCCAAATTCAATATAAAAACTGCAGCATTCCATTTAAAATAAGAAAGTTGATAAACCGGAAGTTGTAGAAGCTCGAAAATATTTCGTTCAAAGTCAGCTGGATGTCAAATGGCTGCATGTAAATTTTCAGATAAAAATTCCAATCGGAAGTTCGAAAACTTCTAATGGAAGGTAGTCTTGATACCCTGTATAATTTGTGATAATACAGCTAATGAGATATTTACAACCTTAGTTGCATTCTAATAGAATAATCCCATTTAAATTACTTATTTATATATATTATGTTTTTTTATGGTTAAAAACTGATATAAATAAAAGTTTCTGAATATGAGTAATGTTCCATCATAAGAACAATAAAATAATAAACAGGAAAATTTTTGAAATTGTAAACCGAATTTTCTCTATATGTACGTATATGAGAACGCAAAATTAAAATATCTGGTGTGGAACACCACACAACCCTCCAACCTACAAAATGGAAAGTAAAAGAACAGAAATAATTTTAATAACATTTTTTTAGGATAATTATGCAACCTCTTTTATAAGTTCGTTACAAAAATAGGCAACAATGTAAAAACCAAAAGAATAATCGGTGACGGTTTAGTATGCGGTCAACCTACCTTTTGCGATCTACCTAATAATATAATATTTAAATGATCACCAGTATTGTTAATTTCTTTTTAATTAATTCTTATAATAATAAAATATCCCTTTTCGACAAATCAAAATTAAATGATAATATAATAATAATAACTATCAAGCAAACGACCTTTTCATCACATTTTTACAAAATATGCGAACTGTACATCATACTTAACTTGTAAATATAATGTAACCAATAAGTAATTTTTGAACATTTATTTAGTATTTTATTTTTCATTTTCAATGTAGACCGCGTGCTAAACCAAATAAGCTTGGGTAGACCGCATACTTAACCAGAGAACCTTAGGTAGACCGCATACTAAACCGGCACCGAATAATCTATGTCAAACAGATGTTTAAAACTCATGACAGACCGAGGTTAATAGACATCTAGATGCTAACTTGAATAATTAAAGGAATTGAAATAATTTTAATTATGTTTTTAGGGTAACTATGCAACCTCATGTACGTTCATAACAAAATCAGACAACATTGTAAAAACAAAAACAATATTCTATGTCAGAATAATGTTCAAAACTTCATGTCAGATGAGATTAATAGACATAAATACATGTTGACTTAAAAAATTCCAAAGCCACCCACTTCTATAAGATATCAATAATACAGTTTAACCATTTTCTTTCATATTTAATTAACTTTTAAACTTACCTTGCGTTATATTAAGAAACTTTTGGTTGTTACGGGCAACTTCTAAATGTTGTTGATCTTCTTGGCTGAGGCATTAATTCTATACTTTTTTCTTTAATCACATCGGCATTTTCATTAGTTCAACTTGCAATACTTTGAGGACAGTTTTGAGAGCTTTCAGATTTATCTGTATTTTCTTATGAATCGCCAAACAGAATTTCAGATTTGTTTAACAAACGAACATTTCTAGGTACTATCTGTTTGACTGAGACTGTATTTTCACTACTGTTTATGTGTCTTATTAAAGATCCTCAAGTTTACCATGCAAAAGTTCAACTTCTTCAATTAACGGATCGTATTTACTTTGTTGTATACATTTTTTTAACAAGAGTTTAACCATGAAGGCAAAGACTCCTCTAACTGATTTTCACTGATAATTAAAAAGCCTTTCATGAGGTGTGCAATTAGTAGCTGTACAAAGTAACGATCTAATAGAATGAAGAGCATCAACCAAAACTATTTGCCATTAACTAACTTTTAATTGTTGGGATTTTAATGCAATATATATATATATATATATATATATATATATATATATATATATATATATATATATATCGGTTTATCTTTATTTACTAATTTATTCAATTTTGCAAAGTATTCTATTTTTTACCATTAGTCTACTATTTACATTTCATTTGCAAGATTAATAGTTTTTTATATACCATTGTATAGTTCCACTTGTCCATTTCCTTCTGGATTATATGGATTAGTTTGATTACAAGCTATCCCTCTAGACTGAATACCTTCCTTTAATTTGTTTTCTAAAATGCGCGGTTTCATCTCTACACTGATCGGATAGGCAGGAGTCATTTGTTTTACAATCTTCCATTGATTAAGGTAAATTTCTATAAAATGATACATTGTAGATATCCCTGGATGGCATAAAAACTAATGTAATTCCAATAATTTGTTAGTAGATACTACTATAGATTCTTGACAATGCATCAGCTTCTACATTAGAACTTCCTTGGTGATAAATAATGTCATAATCATAGCTTGATAATTCCAATCACCAGCGCATAATTTTGCCATTTTTAATTTTGTTTGAATGCTTTTGATTAAACATAAGTGAAACTGACTTCTGACTCTGTGATTAATTTGAAGTGCCATCCTTTCTAATAGTGTCTCCATATTCGAAGGGCTTCAATACAAGCATAGACTTGCTTTTCCACAGGTGAATGTCAGTTTCAGATAAAGTTCTGGAAAAGAAGGCTATTCCCTAACTGGTTATTCATAACATAACAGAAATCGTAAAGTCTGATACATCAGTTTCTGCTATTAGTGTATCTGTTTCATTAATGTCCACAAAAGAGAGTTTGCTATATCTGATTTTAGTTGCTCGAAATCAGAAGATACATTAGTTGGTAAAGAGACATATTCTTATCTTTTCTGAAAAGTTCTGGGTCCATTTCGAATCATGGGAAAACAGACAGATCACTCGTCGAAGAGTAACTAATTCCTGTGGAATTAGGAAACTCATATGCACTTTAAACTGTCTGGATCAAGCTTCATGCTTTTATATAGTCCAATATATTTATGAATTTCTTATTGAAATGGCATTTACTTTCAATTAAAATTGGTTATATTTCTTGGCCTACAATTAAAAAATTTTCAAGATTCTGATCGTGACTAATTTCGTCTATTCAACAGACTGTTACACATCATCTAAGTATGCAAATGTACCTTGCAAATTTTTGCATGATATTATGTTCTCTATTACCCTTTGAAAAAATGAAACTCTTATTTGTTACTCCAAATAGATTTTAGGTCTGTGGTACTTAATACCAAATGTTTTGAAATATTCAGTACTAGAAATTCTATATTAGGAAGTGGCTAAGCAAAGCATCAAGTATCTATTTATAGTTTGATAGTTATCAATGACCATACACTGTTTATGGTTTTGCAGTTTATATAATGAGTACTTGAGCTCTTCATGGAGACTGACTCTTGTATTATTTTTTTTGTTGAGTACTTTATTCAATTCTTCGTTTATGAATTTCAAATCGTCCTTCAGAATGTCTGCGAGACTTGGTTGCTATGCGCCTGCAATCACTAGTCCATTTGGTGAATAATGATGTTTTGTTCTGCGGATACCGCTTTAAAGTTACAATCTTTACTTAAAGGTTTGAGCGCTTGTACTGGTTGATGGCTTTTGTGTGTCTGCTGTTTTCTGCTTGCTAGCAAATGTGTGACTACTACATTACTTGGTTTTATATAAATATTTTTCCAAAATTTTAGTGTCATACACAAACTGTGATTCTAAACTAATTAAGAGTTTGAACTGGTCATGATCTTCAGGTTCCATTCCAGTCTGAATTCTTTAACAGCAGTTGCAGAACAGAAGAATAGAAGGATAACTGTATTAAACTTAGAAACAGAAACTAAAAGGAAAATTGCATTAGTAGGGATCTATGCGCCCACGGAAACGAGCGAGGAAGAAGAAAAAGACCAATTTTATGAAGAATTACAAAAAGTGGTGGAGGGAATACCTGGACAAGATAACATTATCGTATTAGGGGACTTCAACGCACAAGTAGTGAGGGATGAATTTTTAAAAGAGGTACGAGGAAAACACGTAATACATGATGTTACAAACGAAAACAGGTACAAAATGTGCGAACTAGGGATAATGAACCTAATCATAATTACAACTATTTTCCAACAGCCAAGGATCCATAAAGTGACCTGGAACCACTGATACACAAATGACCACATTCTAATGGCGAAAAAAACGTGAAAGAAGTAATGACTACAAGAACATGCACAGCGGCAAATGGAGATACGGGTCACTACTTAGTAGTAATGACAATGAAGGATAGAAAGGAAGCAAGAACACAAAAAACAAAATACAAAGCAAGAGGTAAATGGGAAGTTGAGGCACTGGTTAATGAAGACATACAAAAAGGTATGAAGAAGCCATAGAAGAAAGCGACGAAGAAACGCAAGAATAAGAGGAAGTGGAACATAAATGCCTAAGTCTTAAAAATAACGTTGCAACAGCAGCAGAGAAAACGATGGGAAACAGAAAAAAGAAAATAAAAGACAAAGAATAATTCGATCAAGAATGTTGAAACTTAATTGAAGAAAAAAAACAAGATTTGGGGAGATTGGTTAAGAAAAGAGAGAGCTGTACAAGAATATTAGAACGAGAGCGAAAAACTTATTCAAAAGAAAAAAAAATGTGTGGATGAATGAGAAACTACAAGAAATAGACAAAACGAAAATAACAATATGAGAAACTTCTCAATAAAATTAACAGAAACCAGTCTAAAACCAAGAATGAAAATAAGAACATTTAAAAACAAAGATCGTATATCAACACATTAACAAATTAGTCAGAATTTTCGATGTAAATTCGTCAGATTAAACAAAAATTTTAAAAACCGTCAAATAAATTTGGATAATAATGCGGATGGATACGCCTGTAGTACAATTTAGATGATAAAACAACAAAAAAATTATCTTTAAAGAAAAGACGTATTCAACCGTTTATACAAATGCATAACAAAATAATACAAATTACACACCATAAATCTATTAACTTTCGTCACCCACCACAATAATAAAAAAAAACCAGAAATGTTACCTTAGGTAGAGGATGCCCTTTTGTTACACAGTCATCTGGAACGGACCTGCAGGAGGACCTCGACTCTATGATTGATGTTAACACGACGCTAGCAGCTTCCCGTACAATTCAGCTAATGACGGCCTCTCTTTCGATTGCCGTTATGGTTAAATTTCAATTGGTTGTATGTGCACTGACAGTTATATTAACACGCTAATAATTAACTTTATTTTAATTCGACCTAGTTCTGGAAGTCCTTAACGAAAAGCTGGTTTATTCACAGCAGGTTATCTGATTTACGGCTCACTGTGAACTTTACGTTTGAAACTTTGGAACGAACGTTGGATTTTTCCGCAAAAAGCAAAGACCTCTGCAGAGAACGACGAAAGCACATGGTAACTTTAAACACTAAACGCCCTTCTGGATTACTACAAGTGCCTATGGACCAACTGCACGTAACGATTAACTGGTCTCGTGATGGTTGAACACTTATATGATCCCTTAAATGGACTGAGGGATAAGAACCTTGCTACGATAGTTCCTTCGACACGGACCTTGGTCAACGTTGTTCCGCGATAATCACTACGTCACCGTAACGAAAAACTGGACGATTCTACGCCTAAACTACTACTGCCCTCATGAATAATCTAACTTGTTGCCACACTGGTTTTTTTAAACCCCTTCCATTAAATTAGCCAATTAAAGAAAAATGTACTCAAAGTACGCGCATGCACGAATTCAAACTCGAAAATCGTCGGGAGAAATTGCATCGTCAACAACACCTATCTCTTCTCGAAACCTTATCTAAGTAACCCTATTTTCTTTGGTGCGTGTGCACCAACGAAAATCTCGAGGAAAATCAACCTTAAACTTAACGTGCATAGAATCCAAATTCTTTGTTTAAAACCAAACTCTTATCAGCAGAAACGACAACGCAATGACGGCTAACTTCAACTTTTGCAAAAGTTTTACCATACATTGTAATAATTTTTATGGGTTCTTTAATTTAATTTTATATGATGCAATCTCAACGCTATTTAACGAAATTCGCCTAATTTAAAATAACGAAACCATTTATTTATACAAAACTATCCGTATTTACAAAGAACGAATGTTTCCTTTTAACTTAGTAAAAGGATTTTCGTCAATACCAAAAAAGTAAATCGCATTTCCCTTTTAAACTTTATTTTACTCTGATCAATAACAAAAGCTTCATTTTTGTTTTAGAAAATCACAAAAAAAATTCGTAAACCTTTCAAATACGTAAAAGACAACAGAAAACGTTACAATAGAAAAGCTGCTCCAAACATTGATGCGTTATTACATCCAATTATGACAGTTTACACTACTTTTAAGATGTACGATAATAACAAATAATTTCGAAAATTATCGACAAATCTTTGATAAAATCATGGACCCATAATAAAGGGTATCCTGAAAATTACGCCAACTACAGAGGAACCGCTATACGGAACACAACATACAAAGTTTTCACACACATTAAAGGAATGACTGTTCAAGACTACCAACAACGGTTGAGACCGGGAAGAGGAACACAGATCCGCTCCACATAATGGAACAAATATTGGAAACAACATACGTTTACAATATTGAACTGCATATATCATTTATAGATTTTAAAGCAGCCTTCGACACCGTGAACAGGAAAAAGATGAGGCAAAGACCAAAAGACCAGAAAAGGTAAGACTGATAAACATGACATTGGAAAACACAAAAGTGGAGGTACAAATCAACGGAATGGCAGATTATATTAAAATAGACACCGGGGTGAAACAAGGGGACACACTCCTTAGAACTATTCAACTTAATTATAGAGAACGTCATACAGAAAATGGAAATACAAGGGATAATTATTAATAAAGGGGCCCAAGTTATTGCATATACAGACGATGTAACAATAATCAGTAGATCAAAAAGTGAACTAACAGAGAAAATAAAGAGAATAGAAAAAGAAGAAAAAATCTATGTATTACAAATCAATGAATACAAAACAAAAGGTAAGACATACAATAAGAACGGTGGGCAACAGGACCTAAAGGTTCGAGTAGACGTTTAATTATCTAGGGAACCTGATCACAAGGCCAACAGAACTGCAAAAAAAAACTTAAAGAGAGAATACAAAAAGGAAACAAAGCATATTACGATATTAAACGCTCTTAAAGTAAACGCGTACAAAAAACAACAAGAATAAAGATATACAAGACACTGATAAGACCAGTGGTGACATATGGTATGCAGATATGGGCCCTAACGACAGCTGAGGAAGAAGAATTAAGAAAATTCGAAGAAAAATATTGAGAACCATCTTAGGGTCACTAAAAAAGGACAACAATGTTCTCAGAAGGAAAATGAATTTTGAGATACTGGAGGAAATACAAGAAGAAGATATAGTAAGATACATTAAAGCACAGAGACTGAAATGGTTTGGGCATATCATCAGGTGTCCTCAGGAAAGGACAATTAGGAAAATAACGGTGTGGAAACCAAACCGAAAAAGAAATACTGAAGTCCGAAAGGAAGCTGTTTGGAAGGAGTACTTGAGACCTGATACTAATGGAAAATGAAAACTGGAAAGAAACATACAATAATAGAAAAGAGTGGAGAAAAGTAGTAGAAGCCAAAACACACCAAAGCTGTAGATATTGGAAGAGATGAGGACTCATCTACTTGGATGAGGCTATAACCTATAACCCCTTTTGGGTTGAAAGGCCTATGCAATGTGCAAATTAAGTAGCGGATAAACAATCTGTATGATAGAGACAAAATCTAAAAGGGGTGTAGCGATTTAAATTACAGCCCATATGAAAAAGGTTTTTAGATGTTTCCATCAATTGTTTTGAAAGTTGTGACGTGATCAATATTTATTTAAATGATAACCTCATTTTTTATTTCGGTATAGTTTTCTAATCTCTTTTCTATGATATAAAATAGATTACAAAAGAAAAAATTCAAGAAAAACGGTCTTACAGTTAGAAAAATTAATTAATTAAATTAACAGACTAATCCTAGTTTTCGAGATTTTAATAACATACAAAAACTTTTTAGACTTCGACAATTACATTAAATGTTCAAATTGATCACCCTGCACCATCTGACAATACCCAAGACGGTTATAAAATGCATTCACTACGTTTTGAAGCATTTGAGGCGTTATTAACCTACACTCATGCCGAATTTTTTCTTGAAGGTCCTCTAAATTGTTACCTTGATTTTTGTATACCATGTTTTAAGTGGCCCCACACAAAAAAATTAATGGCGTTAGATCAGGTGACCTAGCTGGCCATTCCATAGGACTTCTTCTTCCTATCCATCTTCCTGGGAACACTTCGTCTAAATGCACATCTAGTGCATAGTGTGGCGGTGCACCATCATGTTGCAGCCAAATGTTATTGTGTGGTACGTTGGGGCCATTTTCATTCGGAAATAGTATCGCTAATGCAGGTAGTAATTCAAATTGTAAAAACTCGAGGTTGAGCTTTTGGGGATATTGGATATGAGCTTCCTGCATCCAGTGTGGATTTTCCCTGGACCAATATCGAAAATTCTGCCTATTGACAGTTCCATGTAAGGAAAAACTTGTTTCATCCAAAAATATTACACGCCGCAAGAACATTGGATCACGATTGCACATTTCCATCATTTGATTTGCTCACAGAATTGTTGGCTAAGGTCAAAGTCGGTCTCTGATAACTCATGCATCAATTTTAACTTATAAAAATAAAATTTTTGTATTTTTATTTGTTTCAGTACCGAAGTATGGCGTGTTCCAAAGCGGCGTTTCGACTAGTTGAATGCGGATTATCTTAAAATTCCAGTAAAATATTAAGCTGCACATCTTCGGTTAATTTTGTCACAGGACGGCCAGTTTTTGGAAGATCCCTCACAGTTATGTCTTCTTGAAATTTATATTCTATTGTGCTGACTGTGGATTGGCGTATTCAGAGAAAAGTCAACATACTTCTAACTCGATCGCCATACCCAATCATTATTAAAACTTCAATTCTTTGTTGCCCTGTGAGTGATGTCAAACAAGGTTATTAATACGGTAAATACTAATACTATACACAGGGAATTAAAAACACTAAACACATCGCTTGTCAAAATGAAAACAGGGTTTTGTTTGTTATTAAAACCTCTGTAACTAGGATTAGTCAGTTAATCTAATTCATTAATTTTTTTAACTGTAAGACTGTTTTTCTTGATATTTTTCTTATGTAACCTATTCAAAATTTTATATCCTTAACACGTTCACTGCGCATGACGCCTAAAGGCGTACTCAGGAGTTTTAGCCACTAGCCCATGACGGTTTTAGACGTAGTCTATATATCGACATTCAACGATTCAGTATTGTCCGATAGTTCGATGTAGATGGATGTATTTATGTGAGCGTATAGATAAAGTGTTAGTTCTTAGAAAGATATCACCCGTTTGTGTTCAATACGGCGGAGAGAGAGGCAGGGCAGTCAGCACCCAAAAAAGCAGAAACTATAGGGATCGACGTGAGTTGACACAAAAAGAATTGGAGCGTTGTCTATATGAGTCAGATAATGATCTAACATGAAAATGATCCAGGTTTCAATGAGAATAGTTCCAGCAGCGATAGCGATTATGATGGGGACGGTGATATTACCGATGATACACATTTTTACTCGACATTCCCTTCACGAAACAACGTGAAATGTTGGAACATCCAAACGGTAAATAGTCCTAAAGACCATTTTGATCTTCTCGTATCTGATGATTTTATCGAACTCTGGGTAACAGAAACAAATATTTATGCAAGAGAAATTTTTCTGAAGGAAAATACAAAAGAAAAATCACGGATTACGCGTTGGCGCTGCATTACCAAAGAAGAAATGCGCAAATTCATAGGATTGGTTCTCCATATGAGTACAGTAAAGCTCACTTGAATTGAAGATTATTGGAAAACCCACTGTTCTGTATGCCAATTTTTTCGTGACACATGTCGCGCGATAGATTTACAATCATACTAGGTTGTCTACATTTTGCAAAAACAGCGGATAGTCAAATTCCATCGAATGATAGGCTATTCAAAGTAAGGAGTTTGAAAAATCATTTTAACAATAAAATAGGGTAGCATTTATTATCCGGGGAAACAGATCTCCATTGATGAATCGATGGTGTTATGGTGTGGTAGACTTCAGTTTGGGCAGTATATAAAGAATAAACGCCGAGGTATGGTGTAAGGATGTATTTTCTCACAGAACCAGACGGTACGATGTTAAAACTCAATTTATACTGATAATTTAGATGATCAAGGTGGAAAGGGATACTCAAGTAAAGTTTCATGCATCTGATGAATGAGAAGCTAGATGTTGGAAATTCAATATACATAGACAATTTCTACAGCAGCTATGGTCTTGCTTCTAAATTATTAGAAAAAAAGACATATTGTACAGGTAACTTGCGACTAGATCGTAGAACTAATTCTTTGGATGTAAAAACTTCCAAACTATGTAAAGGTGAAACAATCACGCGTTATTGCAACGGGGTTATGATAGGCAAGTGGCGAGATAAACATTATGTTCACTTTATTTCCACGGAGTTTACCAATAATATGGTGTCCTATGTAAATAAACGAAATCAACAAAAAGAGAAACCACATGCGGTATTTGAATATAATAAGTATATCGCCGGTATTGATAAGAAGGACCAAATGATGGCATACTATTCCTGTGACCGAAAACACTGCGGTGGTATAAGAAAATCGGCCTTCACATTCTTCAAATGTTATTGAATGGATTTTTTTTTTATATAGAAGATATGAAAATCCCCGAATGTCACTTTACTCTTTTAGGCTAGCAGTATTAGAAACACTGCTACCTGATAGAACTCTACCACCAATCCCTGTAAACCAACATCATATGCCTGTGAAGAATAAAGCTAAGAGTAATATGCAACATGCTCATCGGAGATGTGTATATTGTTACCACCAAAAAAAAAATTAGAAAGGAATCCAAGTTTGTAAATTTTACTTATTTTTATATATTTTAATGCTGACTAGTTTGCTGTAAACTGTTTTGAAATATATATTTCTTGTTTGACGATATTATTATTTCGCATGCGAAATTAGGTAGTATGTCTTTAGGCGTCATTAGCCAACAGTAATAAATTCTTCGCCGGCAGCTAGTGACGCCTTAAGGCGTTGTCGCCATTTTTTTTAGTTTTAACGTTTTATAATATATATTTATGCAAAAGAAACAATTTAAAAGTGGTTTTCACGTGTAGTTAGTGAAAAACGATTTGCAGCCACCATCATACGGAACGATCATAGGGTGCGCAGTGAACGTGTTAAAAAGAGATTAAAAAACTCTACCAAAATAAATAATATAGGTTGTCATTTAAAAAAAATATTGATGACGTCACAACTTTTAAAACAATATCTATGGACATCTGAAAAAACCTTTTTTGTATGCACTGTAATTTAAATCGCTACACCCCTTTTACATTTTGTCTCTATCATACAGATTAACGGAGATATATATATATATATATATATATATATATATATATATATATATATATATATATACTATATTTGGTAACCTCCTTTAATAATTTATGTTTCATTCTAACGCAAAAATACGAATACCCATATGTGAGGTAAAATGGGTATGCCGTTATGACACTCACAACTTCAATGTATTAATATCCCATCTGGAGAGCAACCGCTTCTGTTGAAAGGTGATTTCTTGTATCATCCAAAACACTTTTGCAGTTTTGTTAGATAAATGTATCGTTTTTCTTTCATCTTTTTAAATTTTTTATATCATGTGCAAAATGTGCCACACAACATAATTCTGATAATGTTTTAATCCTTAACGCTATTGTGATTTATTAATTAACCTAACAATAATAAAAAAACTGGTTTTAGACTGTTAAAAAAATAATTTAAAAATCTTAAATGGTTTCCATATTAAAACTGTCTCAAAATTGTTTACTTAATGATATTTCATACTAAGTACTTAAGTAGTAACTTTGTTATAAACAGGGATAGCAATATAGGATTACGTATGTTATTTAATTCGTAAAAGGAATTTATTACTTGAGCGTTTCGAAACAGAGACGTCTGGATTTACAAAATCAGGTTAAGGGTGATTTGTGTTCAAAATAAATTATCTTACATTCTTAGTATTTATGCCATCTATTAAAAGAAACTTTTACGCTACAATATTTCCTATCTCGTGGTCATACTGTAGTGTCTATATACAATGACTTAATCGAGATTGCTCCAGAATTGTAGAAAAAATACAAAAATGTAACCTAATTAATTAAAGGTCCTGGAACACTATCTGTGACAGGACAATGTAACACAAAACATACACCCACATATGACAAATGAAATCAATAATTCTGAACATGTTTCGATAGCTAAGCTATCATTACCAACAGTATGTGGGTGTATTTTCATTGCAATTTAATTTAAGAGTCCAGTTACAAAAGCATTGATAGTAACTTTTTTTTAAGGATTATACTGAAGAATGGATATATCCTAAACAGAACAAGAAAGGGTCACATTCTGTTGAAAATGATAATACTAATAGTATGTCATCTTCTCGAACACCAAAACAGTCAATTCGACGACCAGCAACTTTATGTAAGATTTGGAAAAGATTTATAAGAACCGTAAAATAATAATTCTTTCTTTTTTTTAGCTGCTGCTTTAACAGGTTTATCCCAAATGTCAATCTCAAGTAAGTGTTTAGTTATATGTAATAAACAATTTTAATTCCATTTTGTAGAGGAGTCCAGGGGAAGAGGTCGTGGAATTGCAGCTAACTTTTCTAATATTAAAAAGTGAAGAGTTTTTTATAATGATATTGATTTTTTGTTTAAGGAATTTGTGATGAAGTGAAGTTACATGATTCTTCTAGGGATAAAATTTATAGTTCTTAAATATTGATTATTCAATTTCTTAACTCTTCAATTTATTAAATGTATGCTTAAAGGTGTACTTCAACTGATTACAACATATATTTTTGTATTAAAATTCTTGCAATACTAATATTGATAGACGTGTATTTTTAAGATTGTTACCATTTTGTTATATGAAACGTTTAAAAGTATGGGATTTACAAATTTTTTAAAAAATAAAATAGTCTTAATTTTTTTTTAGTATTTCTAGTTCGGAAAAAAACACTCAATCTATCTGTTAACATTCTCCTGTACTAACATTCCTAATATAAAGTAATGATAAATGTTAAGTGAAATTGCTCCATTTTTGTTTGTCTGACATATGGATTAACTCAGAAAGAATAGTTTAAGCATCCATCATTAACAACCATGTATAAAATGTAATGTGGTTTGGTTTTGATTAGTATTCCCCTGCACGTTCTGGTCAATTTGAAGGCAGTGAAAAAAAAGAACCTAAATATACAGCGATAATATCATATATATACAAGGTACCTCAGACAAAATACGAAGGACGGGCAGCAAATACAAGATGTGAACTGCCTTCAAATCGACCAGAACGCTCAGGGGAATACTAACCAAAACCAAACCACACAATGAAGATCAGAATTCCAAGAATTGTGTATACAACATACCATGTGAATGCGGCAGAGCATACGTAGGAGAGAGCTGTAGACCACTCAAAGTGAGAACACAGGAACATAAGAACAACGCCCACAAGGGCGAAACAGAAATCTAGAATTGCCGAACACGTCTGGAACGAGGACCACCGCATCCAATGGGATAACATACAGATAGTGGCAAAGGACGAGAATACAACTCGTCAGAAACTCAAAGAATCCACATATATCGCACTAGCAGAAAAATCTAATAAGCCAAGTTAGTGTGGAAATGAAACACATATGGATTCCAATAATGCGCGAACAGCTTAAGCGCAATACACCTGCGCAATAAGTCACGGCGCAACATGCGCAATAAACTTCTGCGCAACCACGAAATAGTTTAATATATAAATAATATATAAATTCTAAAAATATTTATTGGATTACTCAGTGGCTCAGCGGTAAAAGTGTCAGACTAGTAAGTGAAAGGTACCAAGTTCGAATCTGAGAGTAGTCAAGTGGTTGGGAAAAAATCAGAACATATGAATTCGACTCAAGTGCGAAAACAGTCCTTCTCAGGGTTAAGCCAGATGACGGAAGCACAGTCCGCTTCCGAAACGTCACGCTGAAAAAGCAAAAACTGTGGAAATAGGCCGATCAACTCAACTAATATGAAACCACAGTTACAAAGCACCTATAATACAGAAACAGTTTAATAATATTTAATTTATTAAGAATCTATTCTTTAGTAAAATTTGATTCCATACTTGGGGCGTATACGTTTTGTTTTATTAATAGCAGGCTTACATTTGCGTTTTCATATTTTTCATGCTTCATAAATTTATTTTAATATCTCAATTAATTCTTAACCATATTACCACTTATTGATGACAATAACAGTAATTATTATTGAAACGTTAAATTTATACAAAATATAAAAAGAAAAATACATAATTTAAAGATCCAAAAGATAAGTATTTAAATTACAATGTTTTAATTTACATTTTGCTGTATGAATTTTCTGATGTATTGGTTATTGATGATTTAGATAAAGACTCTGATTATGTCATCTTATCCTGGATCACTAAATAAGTCGGATAACAAATGGGTAAGGTTAGCTAACAATAGTTAGTTCAGTTATTAAATTTACAATTGGAGATAAGTGATATTTTTATTAAGGGTCGAACAGAAACGAATGCATCTCAAATGAAGTAAATTGTGATGAATTGTCATAGATAACACCCATATGTGATGACATATGACATATATAGCTTAATACTCAACAATTAAAAGTTACTAAGTACTTGTTTGCTAATATACATTCCTTGTTTCATTTTAGGTTACAGGATTGTCTAACGTTAAGCTATCAACAATTGATCAAGGAAGTACATAAGAAACAATTTTATGATCATAAATTTATTTACACATTAATATAAATTTCATATCTCATTTTAGAAAGACAGGAATAGTCACAGTCCTGTCCAATACTAGTTCACCAGAAATTCACAAAACACAAGTTGTTGACCTTTAATTTTTTATTGCCTTAGTTAAGAAAGAAAATAATTTGTTAATTCCTGCTACATTTTCCAATCTTAAAATATTGGAGATTAATTGTCCTGAAGTAAGTAATATAGAAATCTGTGCCTGAATAATAATAATAATAATTGCTGGTATGTTTGAATTTTAGAAAAACCCAAACGTAATGGGAACAGTGGTTTCTAAATTACCTAATATTTCCAATTAAGCAAAATCAAGTAAGTATATTAATTGTCTTGATATCCGTCTACCATCAGTTGAAATAATAATTGATAAAAAATATCCTGAGTTCATTTGCAATTTTGATTTTGCATAAAGAGCAAGTAAAACTAGTTGTTTTAATATACCTTTTTAATTCAATTTTCAAATCGCAAGCTGATACTATTGATAAAAAATGAAAACCATTACTTTACAAATCCTCATTTGCTTTTATATACTTATGATGTTAACAAACAAAAAACACCCATGTACCACACCAAAAAAAACATCGAAGTGTTTCAAGAATTAAGCGGTTGACTGGAATGAACTATAGAAATTTCTAATATATACATATATACACACCTAAAAAGATCCGGACACTAGAATTTTTTTTTTTCCAATTTTGTAGGTAATTAAGTGGTTTAAATGGGGAGGTAGTAAACATCATTAATATAAAGCATTTATTTATAACAATAAAAAAATAACAATAGAAAAAATAATAAGTTAACGGTAAAGAAAGTAACTTTTTTCGAAAAATTAAACAAATAAAAAACATAATTTAATTACACAGTTGCCTGTTTAAGTTTCAATCCAATGTTAGCATCGGGTATAGTCGCTCCTACACCTGCAAAAGGTTTCAATACGCCTAGGCATGCTTTCAATAAAATGCTGAATCTATTCCCATTCTTCATTCAACGCTATTCGCAGCCCTTGGATCGTTTCTGGCAATGGTTGCCTCTTTGAGTTCCTCGAGCTTCTAACAAACGACTAGCGAGAACATTTGACGTTAAAGAGTGGTAGGGATATCCTTGTATGTATATGTGTATATATATATATATATATATATATATATATATATGTTGAGATGATATGTTTGAGTGTTACATATGATAGTTATAAAGAAATAAAGTTCATAATAAAGATTATAATAGGATTAGAGTTAGTGTGATGGAATTAAATAAACATATATGTAAGATCGCAAGTTACATATGTAGTTGTACAGTGCATTGTGAGCTAAATGAGTTGAGTTTTACAATTATTGCATTTTAATCATGGTTGTACAAGTGAAATTTCATATTAATAATTTCTGGTCACCTTAAGAATATATATATATATATATATATATACATATATATATATATATATATATATATATATATATATATATATATATATATATATATATATATATATAACATTCTATCTTTCTTGAACCCTTTGATGTTCCATACCATTCTGCTCTATACATCAACCGCAATCCTATGCTTTTTTTGAATACGTATAGTACATTAGTTAATGTCCTCAATAGTAAATATACATCAATAATGTTTTTAATAAAAAAACTTGTGTATATGTCCACAATTAGTACTTTCCTGAATGCGCAACCTTTTCCATCCCATGTTGATCCCATTATATACAGCTTTATGAACGCGAACGGTAAATCCTGATCCATTACAACGTTGCAAGTTCGTTTGTACGTTGATCCCGTTATCTAAGTAGTACGGTAAGCAATTCTTTATATGATTATTTTTATAATGAAAAGAATTTCTGAGAACAAATAATATAAATCTGTAATAATTAGTAAATCACGCAGAGTAAGAAAAGCTTGTACTGCACATTGATTTTGTATATTTAATACTGGAAACCAAATGTTTAACCATTGAGTGTGCATTGGTACACCTAACCAACTTCTATACATTTACCTGCCTTTGAAAACTGCAACTATGTTAGTAGTACTATTGTTGGCAAATTTCAAATATCAGATACTTTCTTTAGGAATGAGTGCTTAGCAGTAACAGCTGATTTCCATGCTAATGGTATAAAAGTTGGCATGCTTACATGGAAGGGTAATAGCTAAAAAACCTGTCGATGTGGCTTCTAATTTAATATTTTAAAGCATTGTTTTAAACATATATTATTATACATCAAGAGAGAGAAATGCATTAGTTTATCCGCAGTGCAATTTGTACAATGCACCAAGCGAAAAATGGCATTTGGTTCCAGGGATGTATATACCAATTTTGCACATAACTTGATACAATCATGTTAATAGAAAATGAAATATGTATCATGGGAACGGGTTTGACTTTTTGATTTATAACATGTCTATAAACATGAGTGAGTTTTTATAAATATTTTGTTTTCTAGGAAATAAAACGCAATTTTAATCCCTGTTTGTGACCAGAGAAACTTGTACTCTCCCAAGTGCGAAATACTATATTATACATCAAGGGAGGGAAATGCAGTATGTTTACCGAGGTGCAATTTGTACCCCGAGGGCGAAAAGGAAAAATGGCATTTCGCACTAGAGGTGTATATACGATTTTTTGTACTTGCGCAGACGTTTACCTAGCTTTTCACAGATTTCAGGGTATTCTTCAATAACTTTAAACAATCATGTTAATCGAGAAGAAATATGTATCATGGCAACGAGTTTGATTTATAGTACATTCCTACGTGAGTAAGTTTTTATAATCATTATTTCTCTAGGAAATAAAAAGCAACGTTCGTTCCTGGATAAATTCTAACATATGTCAGTTATTTCTAAGTAAAATTATATATTTTAGCAAAGCAGTAGGTACCTGCTATTGTTAGCCATCCGGTTTTGTTACCTACCTTCAAGAAGGCTTAAATACCCATATGGCTATTTCTAACTTTATACTGTTCGAGTTGAACAATTAAAAGAATTTTATGAGTTTGTTAATGTTGAAGTTTGACTATGGTTTCTTCCCTCGCAAGTTTATACATTTCATAAATGCATGCTGCAAGTGGAATCTGAAAAATCTTTAATGGTAGAAGTATACATGGTTTTATCAAATTTAAAGCAAGAATTAATAGAACGGAGAAATGAACTCTTTTTGCCAAATTAAGTTAACACTATCTAGTAGCTCTGATAAATAAAGAAGGCCTAGCCGTAGCTCCGTTTAAATCGTCAGTGACCATGTTTTATACCTTGTATAGCCTATTTAGATAAATGGATGGAAACGTTTTGTTGAGTATTTCTAAAAAAAGAACCTCTGTGGTCAGATGTTGGAAACTCATTAACTGTTTTTCAAAAATAACACCCCAATATTCATATAGATGATTCGGAACTTATTGAAAATGTGTGGATTACAAAACTTTAAAAAATGTACCTTTTTCAAATAGTTTTGATACAACGTGATCTTTGGCTTTTCCTTATAGTTGGATCTACATTTGTATTAGACTACATACCGCACATGTTACAAGAAGGTTTCTGGAGCAAGTGCAGCTACCGGTATTGCCGTGGCCTGCGCGATCGTCAGATCTTTCGCGTATTGAACATGTATGGGACATGATGGGTCGAAGACTAAGGCAACTACCAAGGCCCCCAAACAATTTGGATGAATTACGACACCATCGCCAGGTAGCCTGGGATGAAATGCCTCAGGAGGATATAAACCATCTCATAGAAAGCATGCCTCGGAGAGTGAACGCCTGCATTGCTGTGCCTGACAATGCTACACATTATTAACATTTTCTTGTTAACTGTTAATATTTTGCCTTCAAAATTTCATCATGTTAATAAAGCATTATTTTACCGTACTTTCAAGATCATAGCATTATTATTTCTAAGTGGTGTATTTCATTTGAAACGTAGTGAACATAAAGGTTTATTTGATATATATTATTTAATGTATTGAATAATTAATTGGTACATACATCAATTAATGCAACGTTAATAAATTCAAAACAAGTTTCCATATATTTCGATTTCGTTTGAAATCAACTTCAAGTGAAACATTACAAAATTAAAATCTAAAAACATCAAATTAGCATAAAACATTTAGGTAACTAAGATTAATTATACATTTTCTAAAATGTGATCATAATTGGAGGGTAAATTTTCTAAATCTTTTTTATTATTACAAACAAATTTTTGATTTATCTTAATATTTCTAAAATTAGGCGTTTACCAAAATTTTGTTCTATATCTAAATATTAGTTTTATCATATTGAAAAGTATGTCTAAATCCATTACAGTGTTTTGCTGAAGCAGTGCTTCTTGGCTTAACACGAACATCAGATTTATGTTGAGTTAATCTAAGTTTTAACAGTTGTAGTAATGTCCCAATGTAAACCTTGTTAAAGAATTACAAGGAATTTTATAAACTGTATTTGTTACATTATCATTAGGAATGATTGACTTTATAATTTAGAAAATAAATTTAAACTTTTACTGAATAGAAGAATCAGTAATTAAATATAAATTCTTTAGTGATTTGTATAATAAACATCTTTTATTACTGTACGGAATGGTTATGTAATCCATTTTTCTTCCGGTTTTTTAATGATAGAAATATTATAGAAACTATGAATTTTTTTCTTTAATAATTTTCAAAATGAAAAATTTTGGATAAGTAATTGTTTTCAATAAATGCATGAATAATATTTTTAGTATGTTTTGGACGAAAAATAGGGTCCGCAATTTTTAAGCATCTTTCAATATTAACACTAACAATATTAATTTTATTAATTAAGGGATGATTTGAATGAAAATTTACGTATCTCCAACTATGAATAGGTTTGTCAAAATCAATTAATTAAAATTAAATTATTATTTCTAATAACAATAACCATTGTGTCAAAAAATTGTATTTTTTTTGTCTTTCTCTAATTCTATAGTAAATTTAAGTTTAGTGTTGCGACGTTGTTGCACCCCTTCCTCGGACCATTTGGACCAATATCTCAATACCGTTGTAACATTTCGGTTTACACAACGAGCAATTTCTCTTAGCGAAGATCCGACCTCTCTCATGCCAATAATACGGCCACGTTCAAAATCAGTCAATTGGGAAAAATGTTGATGTTGGCGTACTCTTGGTATTGTTCCCAAGTTCAGAACGAAATTGTGAACAAACAATTTGCAAAATTGACAGTTAATTACACACTGATTGGTTTATTTCTTCAAATTTATTGTTACTAAGCGCAAAGGAAAAAACAAAAAAAAAATACTAGCTAGATTTTATTCAAATTTTAATCGTTCGTTTGAAAGACATCGTTGACGAAAATTTCATATATATGTGTGTGTGTGTGTGTGTGTGTGTGTGTGTGTGTGTGTGTGTGTGTGTGTGTGTGTGTGTGTGTGTGTGTGTGTGTGTGTGTGTGTGTGTGTGTGTGTGTGTGTGTGTGTGTGTGTGTGTGTGTGTGTGTGTGTGTGTGTGTGTGTGTGTGTGTGTGTGTGTGTGTGTGTGTGTGTGTGTGTGTGTGTGTGTGTGTGTGTGTGTGTGTGTGTGTGTGTGTGTGTTGTGTGTGTGTATATGTTTGTGTATATTATATATATATATATATATATATATATATATATATATATATATATATATATATATATATATATATATATATATATATATATATATATATATATATATATATATATATATATATATATATATATATATATATATATATATATATATATATATATATATATATATATATATATATATATATATATATATATATATATATATATATATATATATATATATATATATATATATATATATATATATATATATATATATATATATATATATATATATATATATATATATATATATATATATATATATATATATATATATATATATATATATATATATATATATATATATATATATATATATATATATATATATATATATATATATATATATATATATTATGTGTATATTGTGTATTATTTGTTATGTGATTTATGTATAGTGATAGTTGATGTGTGATGATGTGTGTGTGTGTGTGTGTGTGTGTGTGTGTGTTGTGGTGTGTGTGTGTGTGTGTGTGTGTGGTGTGTGTGTGTGTGTGGTGTGTGTGTGTGGTGTGTGTGTGGTGTGCGTGTGGTGTGTGTGTGCGTGTGCGTGTGGTGTGCGTGTGCGTGTGTCGTGTGCGTGTGCGTGTGCGTGTGCGTGTGCGTGTGCGTGTCGTGTGCGTGTGCGTGTGCGTGTGCGTGCGCGTGTGCGTGCGCGTGCGCGTGTGCGTGTGTGTGTATGTATGGAAAAATATTATCGCGGGACTGACTTATAATAAGTAAAACAAAGACAGTACAATCATTTCACGTGCTAAGTGAGATAGAATACACAACAAACTAAAAGCGCTGATACCACACATGCGTCTTTTGAGTAGGCTAGTATCAATGACACATTTAATTGCTACTATCAACGAGCATTGAAAATCAGTGTTTTTGCAAGTCCGACACAATACTCATGTATTCGACTGAAGAAAAAATACAGATTATTAAGTAAGAAGCACTGCACAAGAAATAATGGACAGGTTTGCTTTTTCCTTTGAAAACAGGCTAATTCCATCAGAAAGTACGATTATGCGTATTGTTTGTAAATTTGAAAGATGTGGATGTTTAAATAACTGTGGAAAATGCAGTAGCATTGATGGTAATAATGGTGAGCATCCTAGTCGTAACTTAAACGAAGATCGCGAACTCCAAGAAATTGCAGTGTGTAGTTTAGCAGAAACTAATTTCCCGTATAATAGTACAAAAATTTCTGAAGAAATGAAATTGAACCAAGAACAGTTCTTGAAAAGGAATAAATACCGTTGTTATAAGTTGCAAACTACACAATAAATTTTTCCAGAAGATCATCAAAAGCGTGTGGAATTTTGTGAAGATATGATGAATCGGGCTAATGAAAACGAAAGATTTATTGAAAATATTTTGTTTACCGACGAGTGTTCTTTTAACTTACATGGCCATCACAATCCGTCTGTCGCTGTTGGTTACTCTCGGGAAAACAAACACATTAGTATTCCTTACCGGACACAATACCTCCAAAAAGTTAATGTGTGGGCAGGAATTTTAGGCAATTCCATAATTGGTCCATTTTATATCAACGGAAACTTGAATGTGGGCAAATATTTAGAACTGTTGAGAAACCAGATAGTTCCAGCTGTTCAACGCCTCAATATAAATTTTGATGACATTTGGTAACAAGAAGATGGCTGTCTTGCTTATACTGCAATCAGAGTTCAACAGGTTTTGAAAACTACGTTCCCTAACCGTATTATTAGTGGAAAAGGTACTATTAAATACCCTCCTCGCTCATCTGATATCGCGCCGAACGTCCTTTTTCTTTGGGGACACGTATGCCAGCAAATTCATGGGCACAGAAATGAACGTACTAACAATTTGGACGAACTTCGTGCCACAATTACAAACTCTTTATACGGCATCACCCAAGAAATGTTAGAAAACACCCGAACTGAATTTTATCACAGCTTGGGTTACTGCCTTGCGCAAGGTCGAGGTCTTTTTGAAAATCTTATAAAGTATTGAAAAAATGGCTGGTTTTTCAATAAGAATTATAATGCTAAAGTTAAACCTTAAACTTAAGTTATACTATCAATGTAAATGTTAATGTTCTTGTTTGTAGCTCTCATAAGTTTCTTCTTGGTTCTTCTTGCGAGTAGTAATCGAACTATGTCATAAATTCGCAATTAATAAACTTCGATGTTTGAGGTATTATCATTTAATGTTTAAGTGTAAAGTATTTACTTAATAGTTTCAAAAAACACGCGACTTCAATATCAATTTAATTGCTTTGGTTTCCTTAGAAACGTTGAAGCTAGATTGAAGAAGACTTAAGTAGTTCTTATTTTGTGCCTATATGCAAATATGTAAGTAATATGTAAGTGGCAACATCGGTAAAGTTATGTCTCTCTCACACTCTTATAATGCTTATTGGGTTTCTTTCTAGCTTATTATAAGTCAGACCCGCAATAATGTGTTTCCATACCTGTATATATATATATATATATATATATATATATATATATATAATACAAATAAAAGGGTAAGGGGAACAGGAGTGATGCGAGAGCTACACAAATTAAGATGTGCAGGGTGGCTTCATGCCAGGGAGAGGATTTGTTGATCAAATGGTTGCTCTCCAGCAGATAATCGAAAAGTGTGTAAGTGTAAAAAAAGAAGCTGTACTGTGCGTTTGTAGATCTGGAGAAAGCATATGACAGAGTGAATAGGGAGAAGCTGTGGGAAATATTAAATGAATATGGCATAAGTAAAAGTCTAATAAACGAAATAAGGGCAGTATATAATGGTAGCCGGGCATGTGTTAGGGTAAGAGGAACTGTTAGTGAATACTTTAATTTTGAGCAAGGAGTGCGACAAGGCTGTGTAATGTCACCGCGGTTGTTCAATGTGTACATGGATAAATGTGTTAGACAAGCATGTACCTATGCAAATGGTGTAATGGTTGGTGTCATAAACGTAAGAGTTCTGATGTATGCAGATGGCGCAGTCTTATTAAGCGAGCATGCGGATGAGCTACAAACAGCTCTGAGAAAGTTTGATATAGTCTGAGAGCATGGATCTAAAGGTAAACGTGAACAAAACTAAGATTGTGGTGTTCAATCGGAAAGGTAAAAAGTAAAGTAGAATATTTATCCTGCAAGATTAAATTGTGGAACAATTGGACGTGTTGGTATATTTGGGTAGAATGTTCACTGCAGATGATACAATGGACGGCGAGAGTGGACGAAGGTCAATGCAGGAAGGAAAGAGATTGGAAGTATATGGACAAAATGAAAGAATGAGCTTAGCTGCTAAACGAGCATTGTGTAATGGCGTGTATGTCCCGTCAGTACTGTATGGAAGTGAGACATGGGTATGTCAAAAAAGCACGAAAGAAAAATAAATGCCGTGGTATGAGTAGCACATGTAGTAAAACAAGAAGGGATAAGATAAAGAAAGAGTGTATGAAGCAGTGTGGCCAGGAAAAGACGATGATAGCTAGGTACAAAAGTAGTACACCATGTTAGTTTGGCCATATTGAGAAAATGAACAACGCAAGATTAACGAAACAAATATACGTGGGTGAGGTTAGAGGTAAGGCCGAGCCTAGTAGGCTGCGTAAAACTTGGCTGAATGCAGTAGAATGTATGATAAAAGAAAGGTAAGGAATTTTAAAAATAAAATGGCATGTCAGGGGCAATGTATGAATCTTGCGGAAGCTAGGGAGGTATGCAGAGATAGGAAAACATGGAAAAAGATTGTAAATGAGAAATAAACAAAAGTCGGGGATTGTTTTGCCTACCCCGCAAGATAATGGCGTGAAGGTTACGTTATATATTTGTATCAAAAACTAATGTATTTTGTGTTATAAAATACATATTAATAAACGTTACAGTAAATTTGTCTTATAAACTAGGAATTAAAAAACAAAAACGAAGTACGAATTCTGAGGAATAAAAATACCTACGAAAGTAGGTATGAACAAAGGAACTGAAATTTTAAATTATATATAATATACATAATTATACGTATTATTAAACTATTTTGAAAAATCCACATCGAATTGAAAACTTTTCCTTGATGAGGATGTGTGCTGTGGATCCACTGAAACTTTTACTCACTGCTTCTCACATGTGCTACATCTTCAATGGGCGGAAACACAAACTTTAGTTTGATAGAAGCCATCTGCAACATTGCTCAATACTTGTTCAACATAATAAACGCAACTTTTTTTTGTGCTGAACGCAATTTTGATATGCTCGCTTTCAACAGCAGTTCGAGCTTCATTACACATCATATCACAGTTTTCATTAGGAATATTTGACACAATAGAATCAGTGTCATACGCAATTTGAGTATCATTTTCTATACTTGCTTTTACATCATTAGTTTCCTCTGCAGTTTCAGTTGCTTCTTCGTCACACTCACTCTGAAGCAACTCTTCAGCGTTAACCGAAGCTCCAGGTTTGATACGTGATTTTTTTTGCTTTTCTCTGCTGTTTTCCAGATAGAGCCCCGATTTCTTTCACTTTGTGTACGATTATACCTGGTACCCGAAAGTCCACCAATACACCATTGATCGAATAACCTCTCAGCCTTATATACAACATAAGGAGGGAATACCTTACCAGCCGCTGTTGCGCAATACATAATGGATATGGCAGATTTCGTAGAGTTCATTACTCTTTCAGGATACTTTGTTCCACGATGAAAAATGCTTTTTCTTGCACCGGGATCATCTGCGTCATAGTTTCCTCATAGTTAATTATCCGTTCTGGTGCCACTCCATCAACACTTCTTTCCAGGTTAGCAGAATATTCCTCAAACTGAAATGTACTTAAGCTTATGATTAAGTACATCAGCGTAAAAAATTCTAACCCCAATCTTTACCCGCAATTTGTGTGTGTGTGTGTGTGTGTGTGTGTGCGTGCGCGTGCGCGTTCGTGTGGATGTATGTTAGTATCCACGATAACTCCAGAACGAAAACTGTTAAACAAATATAATATTACATCAAAATATTTTTTTTAACATGCTATATGTATAGTAATATCAAAGAGTATACAGAATTCTGTATACTCTTTGGTAATATATATAAAGTTTGAAGTAAAGGTTTTATTGATTTTCCTGCTAGTTTTAACAGGTTATGGGCTCAGGACTTATGAGAATGTTTTAGTGAATAAAATAAGTGCTACGATAAATAATGTCTGCAAGTTTTATTGCTAGTGTACCAAAGGTGAAAGGTCGCGAGAACTATAACGATTGGGAGTTTGCAGTAGATAATTTTCTTGTATTGGAAGGTTTACTGAAATGTATATCTGGTACTGAGGAGGATCAAGAAAAAGATGCGCAAGCCAGAATTAAGTTAATATTAACTATTGATGTTTTTCGTTATATGTACGTATCAAAAAGACAAAAACAACTAAAGATTTGTGGATCAAACTCAAATTTTTGTTTGATGAGGCACAGGGGTTCACTAGGAAAATATTTCTATTAAGAAGTCTAATATCTATACGCTTCGAAAATAGCGAGAGCGCGGAAGATTATATGAACAGAATAATAGAGACATCGCAGAAGTTGAATAACACTAGTTTAAAAATAGATGATGAGTGGGTAGCATCTCTGTTATTAGCAGGTTTGCCTGAAAAATTTGCGCCAATGATAATGGCACTCTGGCGTAACTATCGCAGCAGATGCTATTAAATCAAAGTTGATTGATATAGTGAGTGATAAGAATAATAGTCAAGCAAGTTGTGCTTTTAATAGTAAAGCAAAGAAATGGTACAAGAATAAACAACCAAATGGTACTATAACCTGTACATCGAATTCAATATTGAATGTCAAGAAAGAAGTCAGATGTTATAATTGTAAGCAAATCGGTAACTTTAAAAATCAATGCCCAAGAGTTGTGATATTTCACATCAGCAAACAAACCCTCATACTCCTGAACAAAATGGGTCTTCAGAGAGATTAAACCGTACAGTAGTCAAACGTGCAAAATGTTTATTATTTGATGCAGATTTAGAAAAAAAATTTTGGGCTGAAGCGGTTAATACGGCAGTTTATTTTCGAAACCGATCCCTAGCATCAGGAATAAATGAAAAAACACCATTCGAAGTATGGAATAATAAAAAAACCTGATGTAAGTAACATTAGAATATTTGATAGTACACTTATGGTGCCGAAAATGGGATGAAAATCAGTTAAAATGATTCTTGTTGGTTTCGGTGAGGATGTTAAAGGTTGTCGAGTATTTGATCCACAGAAAAATACAGTGACTACACGTAGAAATGTTGTTATCATGGAAGATTTGGTTGCTATCATGATTACTTCGGAAGAAAATGAAGATATATCAGTTTCAGTGGGGGAATCTGAAATAACACTGATACTGTCAACAGATGATACAGCAACACATCTGTATGTTTAGAAAATGTTCCAGATCCGAGTTTTACTAGAAAGAGTTCTAGAACGATTTTCAAACCTAAGAAATTTGAAGATTACGTAACCTACATGTGTAATGTCCAAGAGAATGTTATTTCGACAGAAGAAGAGCCAGCTATGGTATCGGAGGCATTGTCCGGACCTAACACATTACAATTGCAGATAAGCTATATTGGATGAGATCAGATCTTTTAAATAAAACCATACCTGTTGTTCGTCACACAACGTTTAGATTGTTAGTAGCATTAGCGGTAAAATTAAATTTGAAAATTAGGCACTTAGATGTGAAAACAGCTTTTCTTAATGGAATTCTTGAGGAAGGTCATGAAAATAAAATATATAAATTAAGGAAGGCAATTTATGGTTTAAAACAGTCTTCACGAGCATGATATAAAAGAGTTAATAGTTTTTTAATTAATTTAAATTTTATTAAATCTGTTCTTGAACCATGTATGTATATTCAGAGGAATGCTAATTTTATTACTGTTATTTTACTACTGTATGTAGATGATTTTTTTTATATTTTCAAATGACGATAAAAATACTGAATCGTTAAAAGTTAAGTAAGGTTCTGAATTTAAAATCAAAGATCTTGGAGAAGCAAAACAATGTTTAGGTGTTAGGATAACACGAGACTATGATAACAATGTTATTACATTAGATCAGCAAAATTATGTAGATAAAATTTTAAAAAGATTTAATATGTCAGATTGTAAAACTATAAGTACACCTATAAAATGCTTGTAGTAAACTTGATCCAGGTGATACAAATACTTGTGGTAAAAATATTCCGTATCAGCAATTGATTGGCAGTTTAATGTACTTAGTAGTACAAACACGGCCTGATATTGCTTCTGTTGTTAGTTTTTTGAGTCAGTTTAATAACTGCTATACAGAATCACATTGGAAATGTGCCAAGCGGGTTTTAAGATATTTACAGGGTACTAAAAAATATTCATTAAAATTTAAAAACGATAATTGTGATTTAGAAGAATATGTAGATGCTGACTGGGCAAGTAATGTGAAAGATAGAAAATGCTACACAGGTTTTGTGTTTAAACTTTCAGAGGGACCAATCTCTTGCGAAAGTAATACACAAAAAACAGTTGCTTTATCCAGTACCTACAGAAGCAGAGTAAATAGCACTCAGTGAGGAAACTAAAAAAGCAATATACTTACGGAATATTTTATGTGAAATAAAACCTGTTACAATATTTAATGATAATCAAAGTTCAAATAAATTAGCATTGAATCCTGTATTTCACAAAAGGACAAAACACATAGATGTGAGGCATCATTTTGTGAGGGAAGCAGTAGAAAACAACTTAATTATCATTAAATATTTGTCTACTGATGGTATGATGGCAAATGTGTTGACTAAGGGTTTACCAATGGTAAAGCACCAATTTTTTGTAGACAAACTAGGTTTGATTTAATAAAAAAAAAATTTGATATAGTGGGGGTGTTAAAAAATATAATCACATCAAAATCTTTTTTTAACATGCTATATAGTAATAGATATATAAAAATATAAAAAAAAACATAGTGGTTGTAGAAATCATTATAAAAATGTCAATAATAATAATAAAACAAGTTTGAAGAAAAGGTTTTATTGATTTTCCTACTAGTTTTAACAAAAACAACTCCTGCGTGCTTAAAATTTTGTATTTAAGCTTGTTTTCATTTCTCCTGGAGCGGATTAGATTTTGGGTGAAATTCTGCGGCAGAGAGGGGGGTTTATTAGGAGCTGATAAATTATTAATTATTTCTGAAACAGCTGTATATTTCAAAAATATAAAAATACCAATGTATAGATCTTAATCATACAGATTAATTATGTTCTATGCAATTTTTTGACACGACGCGTAATTTAGCGGCAAAAAAAATACTAAGGTAGAAGGTAGAGTTAATTTCAATTTTGTGCAATATCTGAATAATGATTAATTTTATAAGAAAATGTATAGACATATTTTTTAAAGAAAAGTTAGTTTTATATAACTTTTCTTGATAAAATTTCTTAATATAAATCGAAATAAGTGTAAAAATTAAATAAATATGATTGAAAATGCTTGAACTGTACTATTGATATTTTTATAGAAGCGGGCGGCTTTGGAATTATTTTTTACGTTGTAATTTTAGGGGGGGGGGGGATGTAACAAACCTTTTAAGTTGTAATGAAATTTGCAATAATTTAGGAAAACTTCGTTCATTTGTGTCATGTGAGTTGCATACCTTAGTGGCTGAAACATGCGTTTAGATATTTTAAAGTGGAGGTTTTCATTGTTTGATATATTTACCCTTTTTAGGCACTTTTATTTTTCTTTTTTATAACGTTAAATTTTCCTTTTACGTAATTTCATTATACTATTACGTTTCAATTTAACGAGGATGACTCAGTAGAAGTTTGTTGCTATGCAGAATTATAAATAAATGGTACATTAACCCGTTTAAATCAACCTAGTTTGGCTGTTTTGTAAAGGAATTTACTTATTTGGGATCAACGAATATCAAAACCCTGTTATATTTTCATTTCAAGATTAATTGCACAACCAAATTGGAAAGCGTGTACTCGTCAGAATGTTGTTATCAGTAACAGTATAGCAGTGACAACCAAAATTTAAAAGTACTACATTTTCATTTCATTTCATTTCTAATCATTAGTTTATAAGGTATTTTTAAGTTAATTCATATTTACTAACATTAGTATATAGATTTTCTACTTTATAACTTGAGTGAAGATTTTTATAATAAACCTTGTTATTGTTTCCAATTTTACATTTATTACATTTACGGTTTACTTTATTATAAGTTTTTGTTATGAACGAATAAGTTCAAAGGTAAATATGTAATTAAAAATTATTTATTAATTTTATTAAATACCTTTGAACTTATTCGTTCATAACAAAAACTTATAATAATTTAATATTAGTCAAGTTGCTTTGGTATGTGTGAATCCTTGCGATATTGCAGGCTCACATTCCATTAATATAAGTAATTTGACTGTAATCTCATTATGTTTAGAATTTACATTAGTTCTACATACATAAAGACAAAATTTGCATCGATTGGGGCTTGAACCTTGGTGGCGCAGTTGGTAGCGCGGTACTCTAGCAAAGTACAGGTCGTAGGTTCGAATCCTACTCGAGGTAAACTTTTATTACGGTTTACTTGTTTTCCATAAAATAAGTTTGCGTCCGAGGTGTTTTAACATTTATTTACAGGTTGAAGTTACACCTTTTTTTGTAAAGCGAACATATCTAACCACGCACACATTTTCTAATTAAAGCAAATCAAATTTTATGAACATGGCCCGTTTAATCGCTGACTGAGCTGAAGGCACAAAATCTTCATTTCTTTTAATTTTCATTTTGTAGGTTGGAAGGTCGTGTGTCGTAAGTATGTATTGTAAGGCATATTGCATGAACACACGCACAAACAAATACACTCACACACACACTCACACACATTAACACCCTTACACGCACTCACACACACACACACACACACACACACACACACACACACACACATACATACACACATTCTTGTATTGCAATAATTATGTGGACTCGGAGGTACCACCGACAAATGGAGACTTATAAGATATCGTATAAGTGAAACGCAGTTTGGTCTAAGATTTTGTTTAGTATCAATAAGGTATTGATACACACCAAATTTCAATCATTTTTTTAAGTATTACTTGTGTGGATCGTCCACATAAGTATTAACGCAAAAAGTGTGGTTTTTTTATGGTTGTGGACCTGAACAGGCTAAATCAGGCCTATCGTGCTAAAGCACTCAGGAACACTTAGAAGGGTGGATAGAGGGATAATGAATTGCCAATAGATGCCTATGAACAGCTACCTTAAATTTTCTCATACCATAAGTGAGAGGAAAACAGGAACTAGGGAGATCATTCCAGAGTTTAGAAGTCGTGTAGAAAAATGTGGATTGCGCCCGTTTGGTACGACAAATGGAGATTTGTACTGCATACTGATGATGTGAATGAGCGAACCGAGTGTTTCTCGCAAAGATAGCCCTAGATGGTATCAAAGAATATAATTCAGCAGCACAATAGCCGTAATAACGATAATACAAAAAAAGAACTGAAACCATCCTTCTATGCTCAAAGGACTGTATGTGAGAAGTTAAGGACGGGTCATTTATAAGCCTAATCGCTCTCTTTTCAATACGATCAACGATATCGAGAGCGTATTGGGGAGCACTAACCCAGAGGTGAGAATTATATTCCAGATGAGGCCGAATTTGGGCCTTATACAGCAGAAGGAGTTATCGAGAGGTAAAGTACTGCTTAGATCTGTACAAAAAGCCTATTTTACGAGCAGCTGTTTTGGTAGCTGACAGAATATGGTCAACCCATGAGAGATTTGAAGATACAGTCATACCCAACAGAGTAATAAAGTCTGAAAACTTAAGAACTGAGCCATTCATACTTACAACAGGAAATGATCGATCTTTTTTGGCGGACATAAGGCAACACTGAGTTTTGTTAGCATTAAATTTAACTAGATTATTGCTTCCCCATTCGAGAATACGTTGAATATCTTTGTTGATTGAATTTGCCATTTCAGCTTTAATTTCTTGATTTGACATAGAAGGTGGATTATTACTATGAGTAGACTGAGATGAACTACAGTGAAGAGTGCTATCGTCCGCAAAGCAATGGATGGGGTTAGTTGTTGAAGAAATAAGGTCATTTATGTACAGCAGAAAAAGTGTAGGCGCTATAACGGATCCCTGCGGTACCCCCGCGTTAATGCTAACTTCTTTTGAAAAAAAGCCATCAACTACGACACGTATTCGTCTTTTATCAAGGAAACTAGAAACCCAGTTGATGAGCGTATCATTTAACCCAAACGAGGTGAGTTTGGCAAGTAAGCACTTGTGCCAAACTTGGTCAAATGCTTTTGAGACATCTAAAGCAACTGTTTCAGCGGACTGCCCTACTGTATTGTTCTAAACTTGGGTCACATATGAAATAAGATGGCCTGTTGAACGACTTTGCCTAAACCCATATTGGTGGTCACTAAGGAGTTTGTTAGTTTCAAGGAACGTGAGCAGTTGCTGATTGATGGCTTTTTCCATGATTTTAGACAAAATGGAAGTGATGGCAATTGGTCGGTAATTTGAGGAATCGGTCTTATCGCCTTTTTTGTGAATAGGTTAACCATTGCTAACTTCCATGATGAAGGGAATTCCCCAGAAGTCATAGAGATCGTATAGAGCTTAGATAGGACTGGTACTAGTTCGGGGGAACATTTCTTTAAGATAATAGCTTAGATACCGTCTGGGCCAGTCGCCTTATTGAGATCAAGCCTACTGATGATCGATTCTAAGAGCTTGTACCGAAAATGAATTGGTTTCATAGCGTATGAAGAAGAGTTGAGTAGGGGCACATCTTTTCCAGAATCATTGAGACACGAGTTTGATGCAAACAAATCCACAAAAACGTTGGCTTTGTCTACAGAATCAGCAATTACCGATCCGTCAGTAGACGTCAGGGGGGTGGGGGAAATGAAGATGTTACAAAGTTTTTACTAATGGTTTTAGCTAAAGACCAAAATTTACCACTGCCTAAAGGAGATGTAACTAGTTCATTACATTTTCGTTGTTCGAACAACTTTTTAGTTTTAGTGATGACACTTGCAGATATTTCTAGCACCAACGTATTCTGCATGACTGTCGGCCGATTTATTAGACTTCCATTTAATGTAATATTTATTTTTTAAAGATAGTGCATCAGCACAAGCCTTATTGAACCAAGGTTGGGAACGTGAATGACCTATACGGTTCTATTTTTTGGGAATGTATAACTCCATTCACATGAGGATGACTTCAGATACTGAAAGAGCGATGCCCGAAGAAGAGGACGACTTAAAACAATATTCACGTCATGGAAAGGTTGCAAAGAAATCCCGTAAATCACTCCATAGAGCTGACTTAAAACACCACAAGGTTCTATCGGTTTTGCGAACAACAGTGGAACTAGGTACAGTAGAAAGGATTTTTATTAGACAATGGTCGGAAAGACCTAAAGGCGAAAGAACGGAAGTTTTATAAACAAGAGGGTTTGATGTAAAAAAGAGATCTAGAAGATGTTGAGTATGGTTAGGGTTATTAGGGATTCTTGTGGGTTCAGAAATCATTTGTGTGAGATCACATGAAATAGCAAATGTTTCTGCACTATGACCAGCGAGATTTGTAGTAGATGAAAACTGAAGCCAATTAGAGTTATGAACATTGAAATCGCGTACAACTGAGATATCGCAAGATGGAAACTGAGACAGGAGATAGTCAACTTTCATACTAAGGTAATCGAAGAAGTCTTGAAAGTTACTGTCCTTAGGCGACCTATAAATGCCACAGTAGAATTTCACAAAATTAGGACCAGAATGTTTAAACCAAATCCCGTCAAAATTTTTATTTTCTAAGGAAGAAACCCTCTTGCAAGCAATTCTGTCCTTGATGTAGGCACATACGCCTCCTTTATATCGAAAGTTAGAGTGAAGGTGGTATTGAGGAAATTGCAATTCGGGTGACGCGGAGCTCTCAGAGGAGACTTATGTTTCAGATAGAAACAAAATATCAGGTTGTAATTGTTCAAAATGATGGTGAATAGCATTAAGATTAGACCTGATGCCGCGGATGTTGCAGTAGTGAATCAGAAAGTTGATACTTTCGATGACCGAGGTCGCTTGGGCCCTGCCCTCCCGGACTTCCGAATGGGGCAGGATTTTACGTCCGGAATTTATTACCCTAGAAACCACAGCCATCTTATTTTTTAATTTGGGACTTTTAATCTGATAGGAAGACAGCGAGGCCGAGAAGGAAGAATAAGGATGATGAAAAAGGTAACCGGTAGCCCTTACCGAGCTCAGAAAATCGGAGATCCAATATTAAGGAGCCCATGGTAAGGGTGGTGGTACCTCTCCGACTGGCATGGAGTATACATGTCTACCACCTGGTACCTGGGGGAAGGTTGCATAAAGACGTTATGGAGATTAGTTTTTTTAATTGCGAGTGTTTTTAAACAGCAGCTATAGGTTATTAACGAGTATTTTTCTCTGATGTCTGGATAATATGTTCTGAGGTCTTTTTTAAAATTAGAAACACTTTGTTTTTTACTGGTAACCTTTACCTGACCCACATACATTTGTAGTTGTACAGTATAACATCGTTTTGTCTTTTTAGCCCTTCAGAGAATGAAAAAACCTTAACAACAGTCAACACAATTCAATTTTATTGATTTAGCTTTTGTTACCACAATAACGATCTTTTATATTAACATAGTTAATTAAAATTAATTTAATGTAAAGAACGTGTAGTTTTTTAAATTGTTATATTTTATATAACAGTCAGATATAACGTAGTGTTAGTTAGTGTATTTTTAAATTCTGTTACGAACGGAAATAGCCAAGTAAACATACAGAATATTAATCTGGTCTTAAGACGTTCAAAGGTCGCACATTTGTCTTCTCACTTAATAATTTGTTTTCCTTTCCCTTGTTTGACTGAATATGATTGTATGCTCGGTTTTTCACATCTATCCTTGAACGATTTTTTAATTCTACTTTATAAATTTCTTTACATTTTTCGCAGTCTATTTTACCTGTAAATTATTAGAAACATGTGATGTATTTATATCAACTTCATTTGGAAATAACACAGTAACTTTTTCTGTTTTATTACTTTCGGTTTCTTTTTGCCAAATCCGTCTTTCATACGCATTAATATTTTTCTGTCTTCTAAGAAAATTAAATTGACAGTAAATCTACTTATGTTTCACTTCTACTTTAGTGATAATCAACTCTCAAGGTTGACAATGCTGTATAAAACTTCATTCTCCACTATCCTAATTTTATCTAACATTTTGACGCTCCAGGAACATCAATATTTACGTATTCTATACATTGTAGATAAATTTTCACTACGTCGCGGTGTACTTGTTCTTTAATTTTAGTTACCTAATTAATATAATAATAGCCATAAATTAGTATGATTAGACTGTGGTAATCTAATATGTAAAAAAAACTCAAAATAAACACATATAAATTAACTAAAGCATAGACGTTTCTTAAAACATCGGGTAGGTCTTTGGCATATTTTAAAAGGTGATTTAATTTATTACTAATTAATTAATATTATTAGTAATATTCAGTCGTTTTGTAAAAGATTAATAACTTATTAGTCATTTTAAGAAATGTCGTTATATATTTGATTGACCGAAAAATACTTTTATCGTTCAGTGGCAAGTAAAACCCTATTTAGCATACATGCATGGGTGAATGTTAAAGTGCCTTTAACACCTTGCACTGGGCGCATAAATCAACAATTAGACAGTATCCATTTCGCGTTCCAAATGATCATGTTTATTTATTAATATTAATATTGAATACTCAGTGTTGAAAGCAACCTTTACTGTGACATATATTCAATGCTATAAGCAATAAAAGAAAGATTATTATTAATATCTTATTTAGGATGATTCATTGCTTAGTTAATCAAACGTACATGACCTTGTTAAAGTCCGTATTCTTTTCCTCCAAAATATTAGCTTCAACCCAGCCTCCCACAACTTAAAATTGGGCAACATCGCACAGTATAAACCCAGATAAAACTACACTTGTAGGAGTAATCAACAAAGTGATTACTTCTGTGGAAGTAATTAGATTCTGTCTAAACGATTTGTATAATACTTAAATCATACAAAAACACACCATAAAATTTTATTGAGAATGTAAAGAATATCTGGTTAAATTTAAAATTTACAGTTATAGCATAGTAACACTAAGGTGTAGATTCAGTTAAAAAAAAATTATTTATTTAATGGAACTGGTCCTTAATATACAACAGTTTGGCAATAGATGTTGACAATCTTAATCGAATATCAATAAACGACTATTCTACATAAATATTGGAATACATTACAAAACAAATGCTTTAACCGTTACTTTTTCTTTCTTAAAACTTCTTGATTCAGAAAGCAGACAATTGCAAAAGACAAAATGAACGATAGTTACTGAAACATAGCTTAAACAAGCAGCAATAAAAGCACGTGAAGGAATGGAGGAGGAGAGCAGGAAATACCAATACAACATAACAGAATCCACTAGGCAAGAAATAAGGAAAAAAAGTAACCTACGACAGTGGTTAAACACATAAATTATGGAAGATTATCAGAAATATAAGGACAAAAATAAAATGGTCAAACTACTTATATCAAGAGAAAAGAACAACCACTGGGAAAATACATGTGCACATATTGATCAATTCCTGAGAGGTACAAGAATCTCGGAACCCTGGAAAGTATTAGAAAGCCTGCAAGCAAATAGAAAGGAAAAAGTAGCTATACCACAGATAAAACCTGCAGACTGGGAAAAATCTATTAACAGATTCACGGGACAAATTTCAACTCCAAAGAAACAGGAACATGAGGATATTCTGTACACAAGAGTAGTAAATGAAGAGGATGTTCCGAAAGAATGGAATATAACGCATATGACATCAATATTTAAAAGGGCAATAGAAAAAATGTGAAAACTACAGGGGCATAGCAGTGATACCAACAATAGCTAGAATATATGGAAAACTTTTAAAACCTAAGCTCGAGAAAGAAATAGATGGAAAGATTTGATACGAACAAGCAGGCTTCTCGGCTGGAGAGTCTTGTATTGATCATATACATGCACTGCAACAGATACTAATAGAAAAAAAGTGCAAAAAACTGGTCAGTGCACTTAGCGTTTGTAGATCTTAGAAAAGCATGCGACACGGTACGCAGAAAGATATTATGGAAAGTGATGGAGAACCTCAACATCCCGACAAACCTGATTAATCTAACAATAGAAATATATAGGAGAAACCAAATTGGAATAAAAGTTTCTAAAACCGTAACAACGCCATTTGAAACTGCAAAAGGAATTGTCACAGTCCTCTTAGTATTTGAGATACAGGGCGAAATTCAAAATTTGCACACTTTAAGAGTCCCTCGTAACTGCTTTGTCTTGTAATTTATCGAAATGGTGAAACGTGGGTCTCATACAGAATTTTCCGTAGAATTTAGTGGCGCGCATAGTTTTCCCTACAAAAAGTCAGCTTCTTCGCAATAAACAAACTTTTTTTTTAAATGGAACACCCTGTATATTTTTTATTATATAACAGAACTTACTCTCAGCTTCGAAAAAATATATATTCTGTGGCACTTCTTTCGCTTTATTAACCTCAAAAATAAATGTTACGTTCATTTAACATTTTGATATATTTAGTTATAAAACCTATAAACTCAGTATAAACGCGTATTTTCTTGAACGTCTAAGATATATTTGAGTATTAAAAACGGGCTACTAGATTCTTACTGCTTTATTATACTTATAAATATGTAAATACGCGATTATAATAAATCTAAGGACTTTTACGCAGAAAATGCAAAAATAATAACAAAAAATTATGCAAATTAGGTACAATAGTTTTTGGAACATATTCAAACTGGCTTCAGAAAAAAATATTAATGGCAATAAAACTTATAAAGAATACATTATATCTAAATTTGTAAGTAGGCTGGGCCTAGTCTGATCTAAACGTAATTGACCTGTCAAATCTGACTAAAATTATTTTTGTGTAACAATCGTATTGTTTGTTCATTGTGCAAAATATGGCAGAGAAACAAAATTTTGAAAAAATATGATATACTGACTTGCTTTGGTCAGAGTAATGAAAACGCCGACGCAGCAACAAATTTTTATTTTAACAAATGTAGTTTCCTTGGTGTTAATTTTGATAATTAAGTAACTTTACATCTATGTAGGTTTCCATAGTAAAATCACGTTTTATAGATTAAACAGAAATTTAATTAATTATGGATCATTTTATAAATCCAGGTCAAAAAAATGTAATATAGAAAATCGAGAGAATGATGACGTTACCGTTTTAACCAGTATAGAGGCTAATCCTATAAGTTCTTGCAGAACTATAAAAAGTAGTATTGGAGTTTCGAAAACAAGAATCCAAAGAATACTTAACCACTATAAAAATAAACCATATAAATTCAGGCTTGTTTAACATCTACATCCTGACGACACTGAACGTAGGATAATATTTTGCCACTGCTACTTAAACATGTTAAATATAGTACCTGACTTAGGAAGAAATGTCATATGGTCAGACGAGGCACATTTTAGCAATTCAGGTGTTTTAAACAGGCACAATAGCAGATTCTGGTCTCAAGAAATTCAACACCAAATATTCCCCCAAAGACAACAAGGACGATTTGGACCAAACGTTTCCTGCTTTATATTAGGATCAAAAATAAAATTTTACATTTTCGAAGGGAACCTATACGCTCCTAGATATTTAGCCATTTTAGAAATGGTTGTACCTGAATTATTAGATGATATTCCTTTAGCTCGCTTGAACCAAATTCATTTCCAACAGGACGGAGACCCATCTTACAATGCAGAAATTATACGCCCGTTTTTGGAAAACAATTTTGATAATAGATGGATTGGCACTAATCGGCCGATAAGATGTCCTCCTAGGTAACCGGACTCGTCAGTCTTAGATTTCTTTTTATGTGGTTACCAAACTCAATATGATAACATTGAACGTTTGACAAATGGAGTTAGAAAAGCTTTCAGATATTTACAAGAGCACCTATTATTGTACTTAATGCTATAGAACGAATTCGAAGAGTGCGTGAATCATGTATAAGACAGAATGGTCATCACTTCGAACATCTCTTTTAGTAATTTATATTAGGCTTGTAAAGTTGTAGGTGATATGTTTAGTTTTTAATTTTGTGTTTTTGCATAAAACTTCCTAACCCTTAACCTTGTTTATTCATGGCCAACTATATCATCAAAATGTTCAATTAACGTATTCATTTTTGAGGTGCAAAAGAAGTGCCACACAATATATTTTTTGAATTATATAACAAAAAATATATACGGGGTGTTCCATTAATAAAAACAAAATTTTGGTTTATTGCGAAGAAACTGACTTTTTTTGGGAAAAACTATGCATGCCACCAAATTCTACGGAAAGTTCTGTATAAGACGCACTTTTCACCATTTCGATAAATTACAAGCCAAAGCAGTTACGAGGGTTGCTTAAAATGTGCAAATTTTGAATTTCGCCCTGTATCTCAAATACTAATAGGACTATAATAATTCTGTTTGTGGCATCTTTCGTTTCACGAAAAAGTAGAACAGGGTCGCGAAAATCGCATCTTGCTATCTCGTAAACGAGGTACTCTACAATTTCAGCCAAAATGGGACACAGTGTACACCCCTGTTTCGCCAACGACCAAGCTGTTATAGCCCAGGACGAGAAAAATATAAGCTACATAATGCGGAAATTAAAAGAATACGAGAAAGTTGTGCTAGAAATTAATGTTGACAAAACAGAATATCTACGAACAGCAACTTCACGCAAATTCTAAATATTGACGATAACATTGAAATACAAGGAACGGAAGTTCAAATACTTGGGATTCACTATTGCACGAAAGGGGGATACGGAAAAATAAAAATTAGACTGACACAAACAAGAAGATGCACAAGGCAACTACACCCCGTCATATGGAATAGGAGTATACATAACACTACAAAACGCATAACATACAATACAATAGTCAGAAGTATTATGACATATGGGGCGGAAATTAGAGTGACAAAGCAAGAAATAAAAAGACAAAATACGAGCAGTGGAAATAGAGTACTGGAGAATATGCTGTGGGTTACAAGCATGGATAGGATAAGAAATGATGAGATCCGGAACAGAATGAAAGTCGAATCTGATATAATTAAATTCGTCAAAGAAAAAGGATTAACGTGGTACGGACATACAAGAAGGGCAAGCGCTAGTAAATGGATTGGAATTGTAACGGACTGGAGCCCGATAGGTAGAAGAAAAAGAGTGAGACCAAGGAGATCGTGACGCAATGAAGTTGATGAGGGGATGGAAGCAAGAAACTTGATGGATGGAGAATGAGAAGACCGACAGGGATGGAGAAGCTATTTAAAAGAAGGGTGACAGTGAAACACTGTATTTTGCTCCATAATGAAACTTGATAAAATAAACGGAGGAACAAATACATTTTAGTTAAGAAATAAGGTAAGTTAAATCGGTGAAGTTAAAGCAGTGTAATTATACTGGCATAAATGATGTAATTTCTATGGTTTTAATTGCTACATTAACTTGTAAGGAATATTACAAAGTTTCCGTAGTCAAAATTAATAGTTGACAATAATTATGATCAATTGAAGGTAATTCTATTTAGAACATTAAATTTTATTATGTACTAAACTATAAAGTCATCCATCAATCAATCATAATTTAGATATTCTTTCGAGGATGTAAGATAATAGAAATGCACTACTATCAAGATACTAAACAAAACTTCAAAAAAATGTTTAACAGCTTAAATATTTTCTAAATTATAAATGTTGGAGAAATAAAAAAAAAACAACGAATAACCTACAATTCATAAGAAGACCAAACCAGTACGTTGTATAACAGCTTTAATACATATTACACACTTTTAGCACAAACTTATGTGGACCTTAGATGGCAGCACAATACATCTTCAATAATATACATACAAGTCTGTTATAATCCATACCAGTAAGACACAGTTCAATACGGGGGTTATGGGGACATTTTAAGATTTTCATATTGTTACGAAGTACGGAGACCACGTAGAGTAAGATAAAGTGGCAAAGAATTATGTGGGCGTGTGTAAGTCCACTTACCTATTGATGACACAGACACACAGAAACGCAAACACGCAGACACACAAACACACAGACACACACACGCGCACACACGCCGAATCACGCGCACGCGGGCGCACAAGCACGCACGCACACACACACACACACGTGCGCGTGCGCACACACACACACACACACACACGCACACGCACACGCACACACACACACACACACACACACACACACACACACACACTCGAAATGTTTGAGTAACCCATACTGGTAAATATAGATGAAGTAGAAATTTTGGACAATCAATATGAAAAAATAATTGTTGTGCAAGATAAAATAGAACAAGTCCCCAGTACAGCGCCTACCAAATTATACTTTTGCCTAAATTAACAGATTTTTCAAGCAGAAACGAAAGTCCCAAAAGTGTGAAATCCTAATCAGGACCTTTTATGGAGAGCTTAGAAGAAGCAACAAATGCGGACGAGACAAAAAAGGAAAAACAATGTGAAGTAGAACCACCTACTAGCAAAACTCAAAGTCAAAAATCGAAAATAGTGATCAATGAAAAACTGACCATGAAACACCTTCCATAATACTTTCTTCACCTTCCGAAGATACTAACGCTGTATGCCCAGCATGTGATGAAACCTATGAAGAGCCACCTGTAGAAAATTGAACTCAGTGTAACCAGTGTCAAAAATAGTGGAATGAAGCATGTACCTTCTGTCAAGAAGGTTCCTTCATTTGTAAGTTTTGTTCTTAATAATTAATAATCGCTGTTTTTTTTTCTTCGTAAAACCCTAAGTTTTCTTTTACCTTAAATCTTCTTTTAATTTTGCATGCGCTCTCTTGGGACCAGCAGTGCTTACTCTTGTGACAAGACGACTCTTGGGGTCTATGTGTCTGTGTGTCTGTGTGTCTCTGTGTCTGTGTGTCTCCTATCGTTACATACAAAAAGAGAGTCTTTACTATACTAAGTACCATATCCTTCATCGATTCAAAGTTTATAAGACGAGAGTTCTTATAGTTTAAGCAAAGAGTAATATTACTCTTTGGTTTAAGGTGATACACTTCACCTTACACGTTGATTTAAGTGGTCGATCACTGGTTGAAAACACATTATAGCTGTAGTTTTTCGGTACCGCGCTAACAAACTCAGCTATATAACTTCCTTCACTAGTCGGTCATCTGCCCGAGGAGATCTCCACAAGCTGGATTCCAGTTGTCGGGTTTCGCCACAAATATGACACTGTATCATAATACAAAACGCGACGGTCCAGCTTCTCCAGATAACTATACAGTTCTAAACGTGCATGAGCTGTCGTGTTCGCGCCTATAGACAACCACCACATTATCATTAATGAGGATAATGGATTGTACCTGAACCAAAGGATTCGTAAACAATCTGAAAAAGCCCTTTGGCTCGGATACAATACTACTACTAAATTTTCACGTTGACCAAACTTACCCCAAAAATAATTTAACATTAGCTTGGCCAGTTATCTTAAACCGGGATTTTTTTTAATGTTCTTTTCGTCTAGTTGAATCCGCTATTTATCGTAACATTTTATTATGTACTGTACCTTCTCGACTTCGGACGTACAATGGCTAGGCCACCCAGAACATTCCTGTTTGAGTTTTAGGAAATTATCGATGTGAGTGCTAAACAGTCCATCCTGTTTCGTGATTTTCTCATATGTGGTTACATCATACTCCCACATCTCAAAAACGTCCAAAACTTTATAGTTTTTAGAGATCTTATTCAACTCGTCCGCTACAAACGTTCCGACGAACCTGCGCTCGGCTTCACTATGCCTACATTCTCCTTCATTTAGCTCAGCGCCACAATCCCTACATAACAATAACACCCACTTTCCATACATTTTTATATGATAAAGATTAGAGAGCGGCAGTACTCGACATTTAACTAAACCCTCCACAGTGTCCAATGAAAGACTCTTACAATTTAAACCTACATGAATTTTCGGAACCTACAGGATATTTACAGTATTTATTTACATAAGGGTATAATGAGCACACGTCATAATACATTATTTTCTCGCTAATACCATCACACTTATGGTAGAGTTTGCTAGCATTAGTTCGACCACCGTAAAATTCGTCTCGTGGATTTAAAGGTTCGTCATCTTGACAGCCTAGGCTGTATAAACGCTCTTAACTCGTCGTTTGCAAGAATATGTCTTTTAAAATGGCATTCACTCATCTCCACTAGATTATAGCCGCGCTCGCGTAGAAATGAGATCGCACCGACGTGTTCTCGTTTCGGATAAACAAGGATGTATTTACATTCGGTTTTGGGTCAATATTAGCTTGAGTGGTGAAACATTCCTCGCAACCGTGCCAATAGCATCCGAGAAACTCGTAAACCGTATTTGATTCGACACAATAACCGTCAACGGTAACACCTTCAGGTGTTCTAAACTCGCGAGCTTTTCCTGCATGCTGTTCACTTGTGTGAATGATCCACCCACCGTAACCACGGTATTGCAGCTTTTGACTGTTTGTCGGCACGCTTTTTGGAATGAGACCGATTGTGTTCCTCTTTGAGGAAAACTCTACGAAACACTTTATTGCAGGCGCTAGCAATTGTGATTGACTCCTCAAACGGAACGACTTTATTTTGGGTCGTGAAGGTCGGACAGAAACTAATGTAACCTTTAACGAGAATCTTAACATCCATTTGGCAAACTTCGCAATCTTTTCACTCATCTTAAAAACGTAATTACTCTGGGCCGCGTAGCAATCTAAAAAATTTTGCCGCTCTTTTATCTGCGCAATAATATTCAAGCGGTGGCAGAGGACCCTCATAATTCTGATTCTCGGATGTGTTAAAGAGAAATGGGAAATATCCCTTGGACCCGGGAAAATTTAAAGTTTTCGGAAATGCCAATAGTGGTAATGAAATGAAATTAAGGGAGTCAATAAACCTGATATCGTCGCATTGAATAGAGATTAGTTTTAGACCGTTGGAGATGGCTTTGGGTCTCCATCGGTTTTTATTGGCTAGCATGTAACCTTAATTTTTCGCGCTTTCTCGGCAACATACAACAGAAACGATTCAACGGGACCTTCCCTGAAAATTCGCACTCTTTCGCTATACATCCGATATCGCTCATTTAAATTGTTAGTGTATTGGATACAAGCAGAGCAAAGATCCGCAGCCACACATAGATTGGGCTCATGCAGAAATCTATCATTCGTCCCCTCATACACCTTCTCTTGCATGCATTCCAAATCGTAAAAGATAAACATAGATGCTTTACTATCACCAGTGTCACCTCGAGTCGTGTTAATGGGCATATAGAAAAAGATGTCCAATAAGTTTTTGTTTCTTGCACGTGGAGCAATAGCTGTAACCGCATTTATGTTTACCCTTTGCTGCAATGGTTTTCAGACACTTTAAACATCTACGTAATTCTTCACATAGTTCAGTGTCCTTGTGGTTTTTAAGACATTCGGTCCCGTAAAAAATCTCTTGCAATCATTGCAAACTATTTTCTGATTTTAAATGGGATATGGCGGTTTTTAATGACAAGCAGGACACTGATACAAACATTTGACGTGCCATTTTTTGTCATTACAACGTTTTTTGCACTGTTCGCAGTAATAACTGCAGGTAAATGCTGAAGTGAGGCTGGTAATTACGTTATAGTGCTCGTCTTCGAGCATTAAATTTAAAACTACTCTGCCCGGTTCCCTAGGACCCTCAAAGTAAACCGAATTACCTATTCGCGAATTATAAACTACTATAGTATATGAAGTTAAATGATTTTGAAATGATTGAATATGCTCGTAACTACCACCCTGACTAAGATCTACACCGCTGTTTTGGCATAGTTGCATAGCTCTCGTTTGAAGTAAGGGGCAGCCCATTTCCATACAATGACGCATTGTATCGTTATTTCTAAACGCTATTGCTAAGACTATTCACGTTTAAAACTAGCAAGTCGCAAAAGATGGCATTGGTCTGCATCACCTTGTCCAGTAATCGTCTTTTTAATATCAAATGGCCTTATTTTTTTCTTTTAATTCAGTTCAGTTTTAAATTTTATGATTAGAAAATATTTTTTTAAAGAAAGGTTAAAAATAACTGTATTATATAGTTACAATGTGTCAACAGTAATTAACTAAATGGCAGACATAATTTAAAAGTAATTTCTATATATTTCTGGAGGCCAACACCGAAGTAAAAAAAAATTTTTAAACGTGATTTGTATATATGGAGGACACAAATGGACCTTACAAAGAAATATAATATTTTTTTTTTAGGAGAGTTATGCAATTAAGTTCATTACGATATAAGCAACATTGTAAAACTATGTCAAACAGACGTTTAAACTTCAAATAAAAAATTTTAATTAAATAGATATAAATATATGTTAATATAAAAATTTTATAAGATACTGTTTAAATCATTTTCATTCGCATTTAATTAATTTTTATACTTATTTTGCGTCATATATTAAGAAACTTTATAAAGAAAGGTCATTTAAATTAGATAACACTTAAATCCTTACAAGCAAACATTAACAATATGGAAAGTCGTCTTTACATTCTTGAAGCAAATATATAATCCTGATTTTTGTTTTGTTTAAACTGTGTGTTTAATGATTTCTTCATTAGGTACCTATCTACTATTTATTTCCATTTTAATGAGGACAAAATATAACTTTCAAATAAATACCGAAATATTTGTAAAAAACATATTAAACATATTAAAGTGAATGTCTAATTTATAAGTAAGTAAAACAAAGACAGTACAATCAGTTCACGTGCTAAGTGAGATAGAATACACAACAAACTAAAAGCGCTGATGCCATACATGCGTCTTTTGAGTAGGCTAGTATCAATGACACAGTTAATTACTACTGTCAACGAGAATTGAAAATCAGTGTTTTTGCAAATCAGACACAATACTCATGTATCCACTGAAGAAAAAATACAGTTTATTAAGTGATGTTATTCAGGAAGCATATTGCACAAGAAATAATGGGCAGGTTTGCTTTTTCCTTTGAAAACAGGCCAATTTCATCTGAAAGTACGATTATGCGTACTGTTTGTAAATTTGAAAGATGTGGATGCTTAAATAATTGTAGAAAATGCAGTAGCATTGATGGTAATGATGGTGAGCATCCTGGTAGTAACTTAAACGAAGAGCGTGAACTCCAAGAAATTGCAGTGTGTAGTTTATCAGAAACTAATTTCCTGTGCAATAGTACAAAAATTTCTGAAGAAATGAATATTGAACCAAGAACAGTTCGCAAAATCCTGAAGAGGAATAAATACCGTTGCTATAAGCTGCAAACTACACAAGGAATTTTTCCAGAAGATCATCAAAAGCGTATGGAACATTGTGAAGATATGATAAATCGGGATAATGAAAACGAAAGATTTATTGAAAATATTTTGTTTACCGACGAGTGTAAAAGTGTAAAAATAGTTGGTTTTTCGGTAAGAATTATAATGCTAAAGTTAAACCTTAAACTTAAGTTATACTATCAATGTAAATGTTAATGTTCCTGTTTGTAGCTCTCGTAAGTGTCTTCTTCGTTCTTCTTACAAGTAGTAATCGAACCATGTCATAAATTCGCAATTACAATAAACTTCGATGTTTGAGGTATTAACATTTAATGTAATTATTTTCTAATCTATTACCTTATGTAATATACAGGTGTCCGCGGGGAACTACGAAGATTTCGTATACATATTCTTTGGACAATTTTAAGCAAAAATGATTATGTGCAATTTTTCTCAATTCCTAACCCCAAGGAAGATATGGGCGGTTGAAGAAAAATGTAAAAGTAAGTAAAGAGAATACTCTTAACAGCTGCTTAAGTCTTAAAATTATTATAAAACAAAACAATTTTCATTAACAAATTAACAAGAACACATCATAGCATAAAAATGCACATAAAATAACGAGGTGACAAACAAAAATGGTTACAGTTGTTCAAAATGAGATACACCAACCTCCACATGTAATAGTACACGCCTTCGCAGCTCTCTTTTCCATTCGATACTTGCGAAATTGTCACGAATGCTGGTAAAGGCATTAAAAATTAGTTCAATCAATTCTTCTCTTGACGATGGTTTACTCCGCCCGTACAGTGACGACTTAACATGGCCCACAGATAAAACTCTAAAGGTGTAAGATCTGGTGATCTGGGCGGCCAGTGTACAGGTGCGTTTCTACAAATCCATCGGTTGGGAAATTTTCTGTGCAAAAACTCCGTTATAAACACACGCCCGTAGTCTGCAGGAGACCCACATTGCAAATACCACATGTTTTGACGTACAATTAAGGAAACATCTTCAAGCAATGCTGGTAAATCTTCTTCCAAGAATTGTTTGTACATTTCGGAATGTAAGCACCCATTAAAAATGTGGGATCCAATGAGACTGTCTTCGATAATCCCGGTCCAAACATTTACAATGAAGTGATGTTGAAATCCGGTAATAGTAATTTCATGAGGATTTTTATCTGACCAAACGTGCTCATTGTAACTATTGTTCACTCCATCCCAAGAAAAAGTTGCCTCGTCACAAAAGAGTATAACAGGAATGTTATCATCCATTCACAAAACCGAACTCTTGGAGTCAAATCGCCGGGAAGAAGGTGCTGAACGGGTTGAAGGTGATACGGATGCATTCACGAAGAATTTTCGAAATTGTGGTCCTGCTTCTACCAGTGGCTGTTTTTATTCGTCTAATATTCGTTCGGCTCGATCACTTCGATGTGTAAGAAAACTTTCTGTTTCTCGAAGGCAGTGAAAAGTTCGGGCTATCGTTTCGTCAGTAGGAGCACGACGATTTGGAAAACGATGTTTGCACTCTGCTGCTGCTGCATAACAATTACCGTTAAATCATATCACTGCATACCCCATTTGAAAATTGATAAGGCATGATTTAATTGTAATTAAATTAATTCTAATTATTACAAAGCAGATGATAAATTGTATTTACATTCAAATAATATTTGATACAAATGACATGAAACGTCAAATAGGACACATTTGCTCAGTTTATTGTTGTAATACTTGCTAGGCAACCAAAATTGCTCTATGATTTTTACAGTGTGGATCTCATTTTGAACAACTGTGATCATTTTTGTTTGTCACCTCGTTATTTATGTGCATTTTTGTGCTATATTCTGTTCTTGTTAATTTGTTAATGAAAATTGTTATTAAAAATTTTGTTTTATTATAATTTTAAGACTTAAGCAGCTGTTAAGAGTATTCTCTTTACTTACTTTCACATTTTTCTTCAACCGCCCATATCTCCTTAGGGTTTAGGAATTGGGAACAATTGCACATAATCATTTTTGCTTAAAATTGTTTAAAAGAATACGTATACGAATTCTTCGTAGTTCCCTCGTGGACACCCTGTATAGGTACATTATCTGTAACAGGCACTTCCAAATTATAGTATACCACTAACAAAACCATTCCATTGTGTTACTATCATATGAAGGAAAAGGATGTCAACCTGTTTCATTTCCTACCTCAAAGGGATGGTGAGCTTCCTTCAGCCACAATCACGGATTCCCAACATACATACATTAAATATGCAGCCATGGTCAGATTAAGAATAATCACACATGATATGCTGCTATATGTGTATAATAAAAACCTGAAAAAACCCATACAGGACAATACAGGGAATCAAACCCATTACCATCCAAATACTAAGTAGATTATATGGAGAAATTTTTAATTAATACCAAGATAACCTGTATTGTATGAAATAAAGCTAAAAACTATTTTTAACATTAAAAGTATATTTAAATGTGATAATACAATAAAACACACTACTTAATCTATTACATGTTATATACAACAGCACCTTATATAATGATACAATAAGCTAAGAAAAAATATTTATTTTATACATGTATAGCCTACATTTAATTTATATAACATCAGTTCATATTGCACTATTGCATTAATAAACAAATTATGTGATGCAAGTAAAGTTAGGATATTGTACAATCTGTGACCTGATAATTTCTGTGGTTATAACTTGGGTAATATGTTACATACTTCTAATCACTCAAAAATATAATATATAATTCATAAGTATTGTACACTAAATCACAACAAATGTAAAAAATAACACTGTTATAAAATGACTTCCAGCTTCTTAATAAAGTAAAAAAGAATTATGTAATACTATGTTCATTAAGAATCTGGGAGAAAAATTTGCTAATATATAAAATATTTAATAACAAAAGTAAATACTAGCACTACAGAGTTTAATTGCAAGTATCACAGGCTGATATCCTCGTTTCTTAAGGGGAGTGTAATATTCAACGAATAATATTACTCTCTCACATAGTCACAAATTTGCATTTCAACATAATATTTACATCAAATAAATTCTTTCATGCTAATGAATCAAAGAATAATATTGCTCACCACATTCATATTAATTGATGTTATATGTGCAGCAGATTAAAAAAAGAAATTGTTCAAAATCATTTCAAAGAATGTACACACATGTAATATCCCATGCATAATCACTGACTACAATATTAAGTAACTCTCATTCTCTAAAGGTACGCAATTATTTCTTTTCAGTAATGAAAGTTAGAAAAATGGTTATATTTAAAACATGAAGTACTTCAAGTGAAGAAAATTTAAAATTCAGCTTATAATAAGCATGAGGATTAAATTTTTTTTACACATTTTTGAATTGTAATATTCGATAAAATTTACGATTTATGTTTATCCAAAATTCATCTAGAGGCTCATTTAACGAAAATTGTAAATGGAGGTACAGCAACATCTATTACTGAATATGAAAAAGATAGTAATATCAAACGTGTACGTCATAACGCAAAACAAAAACATTTCATTTCTTTCTAGTATACATCTATGATACAAAAATTACGTATTTTTGGTAAAATAATACATCCTTCACAAACATAATTATATCCCGACCATACCCATTTAGATGTTTAATGCAGGAAGTAAGTACAATTACGAAATTATTTACACTATTTTAAAACCTACTTTTAAATATCTAAATACTAATATATAAGTAATGTGACAAAGGACGGAATTCTCAACTTATAAGTGAAACATAAATATAAAATAGAAGAAAGCGATTTTGCTGTTAATTTTGTCTGGAAGATAAATCACTTCCTTTAAGTTGCTGGAAAACTTACTACTTCGTTAATACGGTATATCACATTAAGATTTTCAGTTTGTTTAAAAAATAACATATAATATTCGTGATTAAATTCCAGAATCCTGCAAAAAAGTTTTACATTTACTTAAAATAAAACAAAGTTAGGCATGTAAGAATGCTGCCCGAAGTGAAAAGTTGAAAGTTGACCACAACTAAAAAGTATGGTGTTTACAAAATGGGTGGTTTGAATTTGGTACTTACCATAAATAAAACAAAACATACTAAGCAAACCACACTAAGCAAAAATTATTTACGACTTCTCAGACATAGAACTGGAAGTGAACATAATATTGATATGACTTCAATAACCAGGTGCCCACAACGCTAGGGAATTGGAACATATATAGCGATTTTTGCTATAAAATGATATAGATTAAAATTTATAAAGAAATTATAATGATGGAATATTATCATAATAGATTGCTGTAATTTTCTAAAATGTCATTAAAAAATTTTGGGTGATCCAGCAAGATCCCTTTTGTTATTACAACCAATGTCACTGTTAATTTTAATATGTAACATTTCTAACTACACAATATCTAAAATTTTGGTATTGTTGTAATCAAAATCATATTTACATTCATGTATATGTTTTGCCAAAGCAGTACTCATAGGTTTTACTCTTACGTCTCATTTGTGTTGGGTTAGTTGATTTTTTAATGGTTGTAACGAGGTTCCGATGTTTACTAACTTGCAGTTTTTACGTGGAATTTGGTAAATAAAGTTGGTTAGAATTTTTACGAATTTGAAAACAGTGTTAGTTATAATGTTAGATTTTACTTAAATAGGGTGTGATGAATGGTAATTTAAGTATCACCAATTATGTGTTGGTTTATGATACCTGTTTGAAATTAAATAATTTTCTTGTTTTATTAGTAAAGTAACTAAAAAGGAAATTTAATTGTTTTTGTCTAAAGTAAATTTGATTTTTGAGTCGAAATTATTGAAAACATGTAGTAATTTTTCCAAATTTTGTTCTTTGTAAGTTAATAAAAAGTCCTCAGCTCATCGAAAGTAGAAAGAAGATGAAAATGATGATTTTTTAGGACATTCGTCTTCTAATGTTTCAATTACCAATTCAGGAATTACAAACTGGTATCATAAATTCATAAACCAACACAGTTGGTAATACTTAAATTACCATTCATCACACCCTAGTCAAGTAAAATTAGTGATGGGCACAATCGGATGATTTCAACAATCGAAATTTCACCTTTCGAGTGAAATTTACAATCGAATGATTTCATTTCGAAAAATAACGTCACTTAGGCAAATCTCTCATTTCTCAGGGGAACACGAGTTCTCAAGTATCGCATTGCTAAGTCGGCTCGGTACAATCGGCAATCGCCACAGATGTATTACATCTGGGATAACGTAATCGCTTACTCCGCTACATGGTCTGTGGTAAAGCCATACATAAATAATTATTATATTCTAATAAAACTGTCTTGTCAAGGTGGTTGCAATTTTTTCTCTCTCTTATCTTTCCCTTATCATTTGCGTTAAGTTTAGTTTCACTGAAGTCAAATCAATCATGCAGCAAGTCGATTTCGAAAATTAAAATCAGTTCAGTGTGGAATGTAAGCTGTGCAAGAAACGTTTTCTTTTCATTTTTGTTTAGTCATATATACTGAACCTGGCATCAATTTAAGAATTTGTTGTATTTAGAGGTCCCATCACTAAGTAAAATATAACATTATAACCAACACTGTTTTCAAATACCTAAAAATTTTTAACCTTAAATTTGTTAACGAAAATTGAAAAACCATTATTTCCATATTTATTGGCAATAACTATCCTAAATATTTTATTAAAAGAATTAAAAAACAACAAACAAAATTGTTACATAACGAAAAATATGTAAATAAAAACAGTTTACCATTTAAATCTTTAAATTAATTCAAGAATATTATATTTCAATAAGGACATATTATACTTATATATATTATATGATATATATATATATATTATATATATATATATATATATATATATATATATATATTATTAAAACTTATAATTATATTAGAAAATTATAGCAACTTAGTATCATATTTCAGGTATGTTTCATATTTATTGCTACATTTTCTTTCTAAATTGTAATATGTCATTTTATAAGCACTGAAGAAGGTGCCAAATGAAACTGAAATATATGGTATAAACACTAAATAATTTTATAGACATTAGCCTGAATAAATATACTTTTCAGTTCAGTTCAAGTTAAAAAGGTTACTTGAATACTTGATTAGTTAAATTAAATAATGTCTTTATTGTTTGTTATAACACTGGTACTTACATTTTTATAAAAGTTAATAAGAACACTTGGAACCAAGTCGAGTAACTGGAAAAACCAGTGATTGCTCTACTTAATTCCAAAAGTATAATATAAGAGACACCAAGTAGAAAAAGAAAACAAACAAACTGTTTGTCACAATAATTTTTAAATTTCATAACTAACACAAAATCTGTTATTTTGAACATAAATATCTATAATATTGTGTGCTTCTACCACGGTTCTGCCAAATAATATTAATGATTATTTCATTGGATTTATAGTTAAGTGTTTCTTAGGCTCCACTATCAATTTTCTAATATCTGAATTAATTGGCCAACAAGCTATTTGTACCGCGGCGGAGCAGCTTAAACTGATACATTTTAAAATTGATCAACATATGATTTATAGTATTAAACGCTTTTGTAAAATCAATCAAAACAAGGGCAATTACTTTCCCTTTGTCACTGTTTGTAATGATATCAGTAATATTAACAAGTGTAGTTGTACTGCTATATTCTTGTCTGAACCACGGTTGACAATATGGCTTTTTAAGTGTGGGTATGAGCAAAGTTGTTGATCTATAATCCTTTCTAGCACCTTTGATAGAACGAGTAGAATGCTGATAGGCCTTCATTCTGCAAGTTGCACAGGCTTAGGAGGTTTTAGTACTGGGATCACGTAAGCAACTTTCCATGAGGTCTTTAATACAAAAGTTGATAATGTGTGTTATGTAAGGTAACTTAATTGGCAAACAAAAATTAATTACCGTCATATTAATTCCGTCGTGCCCTATAAGTTGAGTTTTTATGGAATTAATAATGCAGGACATACATTAATCAGTCAACTGTATTAAAGGTTAATTTGGACTGTACCATATTATAGTAATCAATCGCACTGTCTACATTAGATGAAAATGCTGGTATGCTACTTCCACATAATTAGCTAAGCGAAGTGCTCCGGCAGTGTGAGTGCTTTACGATTGAATGAACACAATTGTTTTAATTAAGTCTTTCGATTTCTTATAGTTCTGAGTGGCCTTATCTCTCTAAACTTCATCAAGATTTTAGGATTATCTGTAATCTACGATGCTACAGGTTTTGAAAAACATGCTGTTCTAAGTACACATATGTTTAATAACATATGAGTTTTGATTTAAAAAGTTAACCTTATCATCAATACAATTTAAGTAACAAGTATTTTTCCATGGTATGGACATTGATTTTAACACAATAGACAAACGGTGTAAGCTTATAAATTGGTGACACATAAATGGAGCTGGGCCACCAAATCTTCATAGCGCCACTCTCCCTGTTATATACGTCATTTTTACGTAAGCTCCCATCCTACATTCTAAATACGTCACAAGAGATAAGCAGTGCTGTTGTAAAACAACACCTGCAATTTTATCTCTTTATGTTTTGAAATACGTTGTCATTGACTTTATAGTGTGTTAAAAGTCAATGGTTAAGTAGCATTCATGAATTTGAGCTGAAGAGTTTTCTGCGGCTTTTTTTACTTATTACATTGCTACATATTTCAATTTCAAAGCGGAAGACATAAATTTCACCACCGTATTTACTTAATACATAGAATAAAAAAGATATTTATAATTGGTTGAATTTTAATTTAATGTTCGAGTACCTACACACAGGCATTGACAAGTGTGTAAAGTGGGCGAGAGTCTTTGTATTAATTTTGTACGTGTCTGTAGCAATGTCTACCTTGGTTTCTGGAAATGTTTGTCAGTATTTTAGTTGTGGTTAAGTAAGAGAGACAATAAAGAATTAAAATTAGTTCGATTTCCCCAAAAATTCTTAAAAAGGTGCGAAGTATGGATTATAAATTCAGGTAAAACATTTTTTGAACTAAAGTTGGACTGAAAATGATCTTCAGTCTTTGGCATCAATTTCTGCTTCGATAGAGATGAAAATCAACCAAAAAATTATAGTCACGTGATCTGCATTATTTGTCAAATAAGAGTGGGGTCATTTCTCAAAATATCGGAAATTATTATGCAGTTTTTGGCCCATATGCAAAATTTCAGCTGTACAAGATAATTTATATTTTTTGCTCATTTTTCGTAAATTGCAACACTGTTGCAAAATAAGACTCAACGCAACCTACAAAAAACTTCTTAGTTTTGACAATGATTTATTCCAGACATATTTTATTTAAATTAAATGTGTTTTTCCACAAAATCCAAATAGGGCTATTAAAATTTGGTTACATGTGATGCAAAGTTTATTTGTTTCTGACCCTGTGTAAGGCAACTTCATAAAATAACAATTGTTCAAAACGTACTTCGTGTCTAAAAGGAATACATATTAATATTGAGAAAATAGTTTAATTGAAAAGAGTTAAATTTTCAAATAAAAAAATCATTTCACTACTTTACAGAAAATGTGTCCGCAATAAAGCATTGTCAAAACTAATAAGTTTTTAGTAGCTTGCGTGGAGTCTTATTTTGCAACAGTGTTGCAATTTACAAAGAAATAGGGAAAAAATATAAATTATTCTATGCAGCGGAAATTTTACATAGTGCTAAAAATTGCATTTAGAAAAACTTTTTCTAATAATTTTTTTCGATATTTTGAGAAATAACACCACTATAAAATTTTACAGATAACTATTATTTTTTTGGTCAATTTTCATCTCGATCGAAGCAGCAAAGTCAAATTTTTGAAAATGAAGATAACGTTTTAGTACAAGAACATACAAATAGTGAACAAAGTAGTACATAAGATGAACAGGAGGAGGCAGCAGAACCTGCCTTGCAAAAAAAGAAGCTTACTGTACTAAAAAGTAAACATGAATATAGATGGAGCACAGATGTACCCAAAAAGCGTGGCAGACGACACAATAGAAACTTGGTAATCCATCTTCCAGGACCTAAATCAGCTGCTAGAAATGTGTCAAGTCCACTTGAGGCCTGGAGTCTTCCGTTTGATGCCGAAATTTTACATTTAATTGTTTCCCACACAAATGAAGAATTTATCGGCGTCAGACTTACAGCATTAATTGGACTTTTATATCTACTAGGAGTCCAAAAATCAGTTCATCTAAGCTTAGATGAACTTTAGTCTTGCAAGTATAGTTCGTTATTGTTTAGAGGTATAATGCCCCTTAACCGATTTGAGTTTTTAACAACCTATCTACGTTTTGACAGTGAAAAAACCAGAAGGGAGAAATTTACAGAAGACTGCCGCTCACTTTACACACTCTACACAGCTTATAGGATTTAGAGAAAAATACCCGTTTAGAATTTAATGCCTTCAAAATGACGTGGAAACCTGGTATATGGTGAATACAATGCCATACGATGTTAAGAGTAGAAAGTAAGAAATTATTAGACAAAAAAATAAGATGCTCCATTTGTTCAAGAGAAAATGACCAGAGAACCAAGAAAAATTGCCGCAATGTATGTGCAATGAAATAGAGCATACGTTTTTCTTGAGTGCGGGGGGTGAAGTGATTGCTATCGCTACCAGTTATCAACATTTTCAGGATGCTTTTTTTGAAGAAATATTTTTTTTTTAATTCAACATTTAATTCTGCAAATAAAATCATACATAGTATTTTTTCGATTCGGCATCCGTTTTTGAAATATTTTGCATTAACATAAACGACTACATTATTCAGTAATAACCAAATTAAGTAAATCTGAGATTGCTTTGCATTTGACAGTTACGTATCTTATGTTTGCTAAAATAGTTGCATTTACGCGTGTTTTGTAATTCATTGTTTGTGTCTAATTACTGTGAAAAAATATGAATTATTCCAAACGAGAACTGGTCGATATGCATTTATGTTATGGTAATACTAATTGCAATGCTTGTGCAGCTGCTCGACTTTATGAACAAAGATTTCCAAATAGAAGACATCCACATCATACTACGTTTAGAACCGTTCATCGTAACTTGTAAGAGTATGGAAGGAAAGAAAAATTCCGGACGAAATGCTTGTGTACCAGTTGAAATTGAGGAACAAATTTTAGATAGAGTTTATGAAAATTCATCAATAAGTACGCGTGAGTTAGGTTTAGAATTTCGTGTGTCACACAGCAAGTCTTGGAAAGTTTTACGATAACAAAATTTACATCCCTTTCACCTACAAAAAGTGCATGCATTATTGCCTGCTGACCATCCGCGTCGAATGAATTTTTGCGAATGGTTTTTAAATAAAAATGCTGAAGATGTACAATTTGACCACTGATGAGTGTATTTTTTCCCGAAATGGAATAATAAACTTGCATAATTCCCACAAATGGTTAGATGAAAATCGGCATCCAACTGTAGTTACAGCTCACCAACATAGATTTAGCGAAAATATTTGGACAGGTATACTAGACGATCACCTAATCGGACCTATCCGTTTTCCTCAAAGACTTACTGGCGAATTCTATTTAAAGAAGATTTGCCAGAATTGTATGACGACGTACTCTTAGATGTTAGAATGAACATTTATTTCATGCATGATGGTGCACCACCACATTCTACACAAAACGTCTGAGAATTTTTAAATGCATGGTTTCCTGGACGCTGGATTGTACGAGGAAGTGAAGTATCGTGGCCGGCACGATCACCAGATTTAAACCCATTGGATTTTTTTTGTGTGGGGGTATCTGAAAACTCGTGTCTATTCTGTTCAAATTGTTAATCGAGAGCAACTTTGGAATCGCATACAGATGGCATGCGATGAGATTAGGGCTATGCCACAAATTTTTCAGCGTGTTAGGTTTCATTTGCTAAGAAGAATACAAGCTTGCATTCAAAAGGAAGGAGGACATTTTGAACAATATGTATAAAAATAATTATTTTGTTTTTGATTCCTTCAATATCTCTTTAATAATGTACCTAATAGTTAACTGCGCTATTTTTTGTAAAATAAAACAAATTTTGATTTTTATTGAATAATGTGGTCGTTTATGTTAAAGCAAAACATTTTAAAAACGGTGTGTCAAATCGAAAAAATACTAAATATGATTTTATTTGCAGAATTAAATGTTAAATCTATCAAAAGAATATTTCTTCAAAAAAACCAGGGGCGTGCGTTTTTTTTTTACTTTAACTTAAAATATTCTACGCCACTGGATGGGGTCAGTTGACTCAAACTCACCTGATTAATTGTATTTAATTAGACATTTAGGTGTACCGAATCTCAGTGTAATATCTTTTGTAGTTTTTGAGGAATCTTAAAACAACCTTAAAAAAGTATCTTTTAATCAACCTGTATCTCGATTAGGAAGTATTTTCGGAAAAGCGTTTATGATCATTTTTGTCTTATTTTGAATCATAGAATCTCCAGTTTTCGTTTGTCGGTGATTTTAAAATACACCCTGTATATATATATATATATATATATATATATATATATATATATATGTCAATAAAATAGTTCTGCTCCAAATCCACCCTCATGCTTTAGCCAGTTGACATAGGGATGTTTCATTCTTTAAAAGGATTTAGAAACCAAAATTTTGGATATCTTTCAAAAAAATTGCTTGATACAATAGTCACACCAGAAATATTCCAAACTAGATATCAAATCTGTAGATTATATCCATTTAATGCAAATGGTGCTCCAAATCAAACATTTTTTAAGAATGAAACTTAACATAGCTGAGATTTTGCAGTTAAAAATTCATCAGGCAATTGAGTTTCTTAATACCCGATTGGTTTTGATAATAACTTTATTTAAACAGTCTAATATTTGGGAGCATTACGTTGAAGGTATTTTACTAAAAAAATTAACCTGAAATGTATCCAAGCAAAATGCTGCACTGTAACAGCAGATAATACTTCTGTTGTAACAGCACAACGTTTTAATGAACACCATAATATCCTAGGTAACACTAAAACTGGAAATATTTCACAAACAATTTTTAGGTCAATTTAAAAATAGAAGGCACCCAAAACAGATCTTAAAGCAATAGAAGTAATTGAGATAATTGTTGCTAGGGCTGTAAAAGAGAGTTTACAAAATACTGATAAAATGATGCTAAATAATAGAAAAAAAAATGTTCAGGCTGATGTTAATATTACAGTAGAATATTTATGATTTCATACACTCCTTTCTAAAGTACACCGTTTTTTGCCAAAAATTTTTAAATAAAAATGAAGCATAAATATTCTCTAAAATTTTAGAAAAAATTCACCAAATTTCATGTGGTATAAAAAAATTGATAGTGAAGATTAAAGACCCTGAAAATGTTGTGTAAAGAAAATGGAAAAATAATCATAAACTGTAGTAAAATCTAATCAATTCGTGTCTGCTAAGGAATTAAGTGCACACAGCTTCAAGATGTAAGCAAGTCATTCCATCCTTGTTACCAATCAAGGACTGGCAACAGAGATTGAGTCATTTTATTGTGCTCAAAAACAATTATTTTAAGCACACCGACAGGTGGTGTCAATTTCTGACAAGCTTGCAACTGTGAACAATTTATATGAGGAAAGCCAATAAGGTTCGGATACAAAGTAAGGAACATTAAATCTGGATACCTAGTCAACTTTTCATTACATCAAGGCAAAGATAAGAGAGTAAGAGAACAACACCGTGTTTGGAAAGTCTACTGCTCTGTTGTTGATGCTTTTAGATGATTTGCCAGAAGAAAAGAAAAAACTGCAATACAACGTGTTTACGGGCAATTTCTTTACAAGCTTTCACTTGTTAAATCATTTAAAAACCAGAGGATATTCTGTAACTGGAACCATTTGTGATAACCGAATCTCGAAAAACTGCCCCATACTGCCAAAAAAAAGCTATGCAAAAGAAAGAATGTGGAGACTTTGACGTAAAACGATATTCAGCAAAAGTAAAAAAAATTATCCAAATTTCAAGACCGAATATGATCTCCAATATAATGCCTCCATGGGGTGTAGGACCTTATGGATGAAAATGTTGCTCGATGGAGAATTAGTTTATGCAGGAAAAAATGGTGGTAGCCTTTTCACATGGTTGATTGATGTGTCAGTACAAAATGCTTGGGTATTGTACAAAAGTCGGGTAACAAATTAAATAACACAACTAGAATTTCGCCGGGAGATAGTGACAGTGTACTTAACCAAGTACAAAAATCCAGCGAAAAGCAGTGGTAGGTTGTCCACAAGTAAATCTAGTAGATATTTCAGTCATTTTGAACACGATGTACGATACGATAATATTGGTCACCTGCTTACACCAGTTGAAAAGAAAATTAGATGCAAATCAATTATGCACACTAAATGCATTAAATGCACAGTTGTTGCCATGTCAAAAACTTCCAATAAATTAGATTAAACTGACATCTTTTTTATACAACGCAGCAGTGTGAAGGACTCACATTGCCATATGGGAATACACGTTTTTAAGAAAAACAACAATAAATTAAATTATTTGTTTCGCCATAAGTGTCAGTATTGGGCTAATAATGCAATAAAAGTTTAAAGCTGAAAATGTTTGAAAAAATTTTATTCCTTTCTTGATGGGTTAACTTAGTACATAATTAAATATGTACTTGTGCTTGATGAGTTAAACTACATAGAAATATCTTTTGGTTACCTCTTCAAGCTGCCGTTTGTCCACTTATTTTAACTTTTTTTTTTCTTTAGTAGACCCATTCATGAAATAATTTTGAACGTATCTTTGCAATGTATTAAGTTGATAACATGGAATTCTCCATTTTTTAAAATGCAATATGATCATAAGAAGGGCAATAGATCTTTATTGCTAAATAGTCTTTAATTAAGGCCATTAAATCATGACTAATAAAATTTTGAACTTTAAAATCACATTACATTAAATTTATTTTAATATGTAACAAGAATAATGGTTCCCACTATAAAACTATTAACACAATAATAAATATAAATATATAGGAACATCTTAAAGAGTAAATATAAATAAAATAAATCATTTCTTACCTGCCATATACATATAATATCTAATAAAAAAAATTCATGTTACATCTAAAATAAACTCAACAAATGATTTTAGAGCAACGCAAATGAATCAGAGATAAAAAATCAGCTGATATTTTCTTGTTTCATTATTTATACATATGTCTAAGTTTTTCCAGCTATAATTCCTACAGACCTAAATGCACCTAACTAGCTCTACATTTTTTTATTATTAGAACAGCAGTAGGTACAATTAAAACAGCATTGCTATCTCTTACTCGACCATTGTCGTCCTCTTTCAGAACTAAGTTGCTCTTGGAGAATTTTAATATCTTGTAGCATTTTCTTTTTTTCCTCTAATAATCGACCAACATCCTCTTGTGCAGAAGTAAGGCATGAACGGAGAATATCAGTTTCTTCTTTAGACCGTCTCAATGTACGATTTTCTTCAGATATTCGATCAAATGCAGTTAAACGTCTTCGTAATTCTTCATTATCAATGCGCAATTGTTTACAGGTTTGTTGAGTTGATGACTCATGTTCATCTACACCTTTGTACCAAAGAATTACTAGCTAAAAATATTTGTTATAAACTCACAAACCTGATAATGTTGATGTAGAAGTTACAAGTCCTGTATTTTTTGCAGGTACAACATTGAATATTCCATCTTCTCCTCTTGTAATAAATAACTGTGATACGCGTAAATTCATAGGAATAGGTCCAGGTGAAGTAATGTTTGCAGGTGGACGATCTTCATTTAAGTGTAGATCCAAATTCTCTACTGATATCTGTGAAATACAAAACATATTACAAAGTAGTTTAACATAATTAATCTCATTACCTCCATAGGAATAGGTATAGGAATAATTTCATCTTCAATCAAATCGGCTAATCCAGTTAAAGTACTCATGGATAAATCTAATGTAAGGTCATTTACAAAAATATTCAGAAAATCCAAAAAAACCTTCCTGAAGTTTTCACTATTGCTGAGATCGATTTCTAGTAGTGATTTTGAACTTGGAAATTTCAGAGTGTGGTCTAATCGTAGTTTGACTTTAGCTGTGGGGTTATCACTTGCTGAATTTCCAGTCCAAGCACGAGATCTTGAACTAAACTTTGCCTGTATAAAATATACATGTATATGTACTTGATAGGTATTTAAAAAAGAGCGGCTACAAGTGATACTAACAAGCTAACATGCAAATGGCATATCTAAAAGCGTGTTGTATGGTAGTTACAAAAATTAAAATAATCGGTTGACTTAATAATAATGGTTTAGTATAGTTTTTGCTACAAAAGCTAAAAAAAAATACATCATAAGCTTTTACCTATTTTTTACATTACCCTTGTCTATAATATTAGATTAATATAGGTTTGATAGTATTGCTTTATAAACTACATAAGCTATCCACAAGTAAATAATATAAGACAGTTACTGTTAATACAAACGATAATATTTCAAAAAGTCTCTCGTAATCCTAAAACACAAAGCCTGTGTGCATTGGGAAGAAACAGAAGCAGAATGTCATTAATGCTGAAACATTTTTATCACATGTAGTCAACAAAACTAAACTGAAACCACAAGTACATTGATTTTACTACATCAAAGCAACTGCAATTGTTTTTAATTATAATATCAGAGTCATTACTTTTGTAATTAATTGGTTATGTCTGATTACAATGTTTTGTTTCTTGTTAATGAGTTTCAAAAAGGGGTAGAAATTACAATTCAAAATGAATACCGACCTTCTGTTATTCTTAATTTTATTCTGCATCAAATGGCAGATGGAGCACATCAACAACTAAGGTTGTTAGCTCTACACAATGACAAACGCTTAATTCTAAATCGTTTAGAATGTTTGGGTAGTAATGTAGACACTACGATATAATGAAAGAACATTTTTGTAATATCTTTATAATTCAATAACAATACCTTGTTAGTTTTGATACTTACTTGACAATATATTGAAATAGAAACAAATTGCATAGCTTGCCAAATTTTATTTATTTTTTCCGGAATTAAAATAACATTAATAATAATAATAATAAATCCCATTATACCTGGGTGGGACATGGCTAGAAATAAAATCTTTCCAGTGTGTTCGATTGTCTGCTATGGTTTGAAGTTATGCTATTGTTCTCCCAATTTCTTGTATCACTGTCCTTTTCCAAGTTGTGTGCGGTCTCCCTACTCTTCTCTGGCCTTGTGGGTTCCATTTTAAGGCAATCCTAGAAGGGTCACTGATACTTTCTCACAATGTGAAACCCATATTTTCGCTTTTTGATATCGTTTGTAATGTCACTCTGTCCTGTTTTATTCCACAGCTCCTCGTTAGATATCACTCGCGGCCAACAGATTTGTAAAATATTTCGTAAACATCGATTCACAAAGGTCTGGAGTTTCCGTTTAATGTCACGTGTCATGCACCATGATTCACATCCATTAACAACACCGGTTTTACCGTTGAGTTGAACACATTCGTATTTACAGTTATACTTCTTGCACGCCATAGTTGTGATAGGTTAGAAGAAGCTTGTGTATAGAGCTTTTAGAGACTAGACATGTTCTAAAAAAGCCGTAGTTATTGATTCGTTTTTCGATTTTAAAACGTGGTTTAAAATAGAAAACTTTATTTAGTCGTTTTTCGTAAAGCGTATAAAGTGATTTAGTGCCTTAGTTTAGCGAAAAGACGTTTAATAATGAGTTATTTAGTGATTCAAAACTTAATAATAACATTTTTAAAAAGGTAAAATTAATTTATTTCGATAGAAATACTATTTTTGACTGTTAAATGGTACGCGGGTGACTTTTAACCGTGCAATTTCCTATTGTAAGTTATTTATATTTATAAGCTGATGGAAGAAAATATGAAGGGAATAAGGAAAGACGCCAAAGAAATGAAAGCACAAATGGAAGAAAGGAACGGAAGGGGAAAAAACAAGAATTGCTAGAAAGAGTAGAAAAATTAGAAAAAAAAAGCAGATGAGGAGGAGAGAAGGAAAAGGAAGAATAATATTGTAACAATGGGGTGGTAAGCAAGGAACCACATAAAGAATTACAAGTGATGATATAAGAGAAACTAAATGTAAGAGTCGAAATTAGAAAAGTGATGGTGATAAACAGGGAGAAGGAAAATGAGATGGTGGTGGCGAAAATGGAGAGCTGGGAGGAGAAACAGAAGATTACGACAGAGAACAGAAATCTGAGGAATACAGAAATTTGCATACAAAAAGAAATGGACCAGAGCTGCGGAACTAAGAACGGGGGGGGGGGGGGGACGAATGGGTAGGATATAGAAAAATGGAGATAGACGGAGGACAATACGTATGGAACGAGAGAACGAAGGAGTTAAGCAAAGAAAGGGGGAAAAGAGGGGATATAGAAAGGCAAAAAAACTAAAATAGAGAGGGGGGAGAAAGGGGGAAAGTAGGACGACGAAACGGCTGTGTCATGGAAACAATGAGTAAAAGAAATGGAAAAGAACAACAACGGGAAAGTAGAGAAAAAATACAGGAAGGGATGAACGAACTAAAGATAATGCGGGATTAAAGAGTAAAGATCGAGATATCTGGGAGTTTGTTGAGGAGCAGGACGTGGTGGGAATGCAAGAGGCATGGCTAGAAGAAAAAGATCAAGCGTGGTGGAAAAGGGAAATACGAAGTGAATTCTCATGAATGGTACAGTACGCGGAAAGGAACAACAGGAAAGGAAGAGCAAAGGGGGGATAATAGTGTGAATAGATAGGGAAACAGAAGAAGAAACAGTGCAACAAGGAAGAGGTATGGTAGAAAGAAATATACAATGGAGAAAAGAAAAAATAAAAAATGACGGTATACAGTAGTAAGATGAAAGAGACAAGGGAAAACCTACAGGAGTTGATAGAAGAAAGGGGTGAAGGTATGATAATAATAGGAAGCGATTTTAACGCGAGAATAGGGGAAGACAAGAGAAGATAGAGACGGGAAAAACACAAGAGATACAGTGTTAAATAGGGAAGGAAAAGAACTTCTAGAAGTGTGCAACGAAAGGGAGTGGGAAATAATGAATGGGAATAAAGAAAGAGAGGGGAGAGTATACATACATAGGAGCAAGGGGAGATTCAATAATAGGCCATGTAATAACGAATGCAGAGGCGGAGGAAAAGGTGAAGACGGTTAGGGTAGGGGAGAGGGTCGAATCGGACCATCAGCCCTGGGAAATGATAATGGAATGGAGAGCAGAGAGATGAGAAAAGTAGCGGAATTCACAACCAAGAAGGTATGGACAGAAGAGAGTATAAAGAGGTACAAAGAGAAAATGGGAAAGACAATGTGGGAAGGGAAAGGAGTACAAGAAAGTGTCGAAGAAATGAGAGAGAGAGAGAGAGAGAGAGAGATAATGGAGGAAGCAACGAAGAAAGTCAAGTTAACAGATGGAAGGGGGAGGAAACGGGGTGGAAGCAATAGTGGGATCGAAAATGCAAAAAAGCAAGAAGAACACTAAGACAGTGGAAGACAGGGAAAGTACGAAAACAGGAATATAAAGAAGCAGTAAAGAAATACAGGAAAATATGCGAGAGTAAAAAGGAAGAAAACAAAAAGAAAAAGGAAGAGCAGATTAAGAATATAAAAAGTGAAGAGGACGTATGGAAATATCTAAAGAAAGAAAATAGGAGAAGATGGACACAAACGAGAATACAAACAAACGAATGGGAGAGATATTTCTGGAACGCACTAGAGGGGGACAATATACGGGAAGGAGAAGGAAGACAAAGTGGGGAAATATATGAAACACAGAAAGAAGGAGAAGGAATAAAGAAGAGGAAGTAATAGCAGCAATACAGACGGTAAAAAAGGGTAAAGCGGCAGAAGAAGATGGGATACAAGGCGAGGAGTGGATATTATGAATGAGAAAAGGTAGCAAAAAGGATGACGGAAATAGTAAACAAAATATGAAGAGGGGAAGGATCCCCGGAGAGGTGGAGAGGACATATATGCCCAGTGCACAAAAAAGGGGACAAATTACAGAGGTATCAATTACTAAACACGGCATACAAAATATATGTGACCGTAATGGAAGAAAAGTTAAAGAAGGAAACAGAAGAAAAGAAACTGCTACCAGATGGACAGGCAGGATTAAAGGAAGAAGAACGGTAGACAATGTATACATACTGAAACACATGGCAAATAAGGAACTAGAAAAGAAAAGGGGGAAAATGGTATCGGTATTCATAGACCTAGTAGCTGTATTCGATAGAGTGAACAGGCAAAATCTGTGGGAATACTTCAGGAAAAAGAAGATAAACGAAAGACTAATAGAAAGGATGGAAGAAGTATAGAAACGAGGAATAGTGTGAGGGTGAATGCGGAATTAAGTGAAGGATTTGTAACAAGGAAGGGACTGAGGCAAGGATGCCCACTGAGCCCAAGCCTGTTCGCGGTATACACAGGAGATCTAGAGGAGACATTATGGGGGAATCAAGAAGGAGGCGTGGTGGTGGGAACAGGAAAGCAAGGTCGCTGGCGTACGCAGATGACATAGTGCTAAAAGCGAAGGAAGAAAAAGGAATGATGAAAGTAATGGGCAGATATTTCAAAAGAAAAGATTTTTAAGTAAATGTGAACAAAACTATGGTAATGGTATTGAGAAAAGGGAGAGGAAAAAGGAGGAATCGAAATGGATGGAAGAGGAGATACGGGAGGTAAAGGACTTCACCTACTTGGGATACACGATGAGACAAGACAACAAAGATAAAAGAACGAGTGAGAAAAGGAAACAAATTAATAGGGCAGGTGTGGAGTGTAGGAGAAAGACTGTGCGGAATGGACTTAAAGAAAAGGAAACTATTATTTGAGAAACTAATAAACAGTGTGGTGTGGAACGAGTATAAAGATATAGGATTGCAAGAAAAATACTGGAAGTGGGTACTGGGAGTGGAAAGAGAAACACCGGGATACATTATCAGAGAGGAGGCGCAAGTAGAAAAAATAAGGGTGGATGCGGGAAAGAGAGCAATGAAGTATGACGAGGAGGAAATGAGTAGAAGATCGGAATGCAAGATTCTACAAGAATGCTGGAAAGAACTAAAAGAAGAAAGAATAAAATATGGACAGGAAACCAGAAAAGAATATTATGAAAGAAATGGGTATGCGAAAGAAGAAGTGGATAGACTAAGAAGGGAAGGAATGAGGGTGAGAGAGGACATAATTAGAAGGGATAGGGATGTCCAAAGGCAGGAAAGATGGACGAAGGTGACAGAAGGAAAATATAATACAAATTATAGGAATATTAAAGGAGGAGGAATACCGGGATATCTGAACGGTGAAGGGAGGAAGGAAACAAAGAAAATGATATCGATATTTAGATGTGGAAACAAAGAAAGGGGGAACAAATATTGGAGAAAGGACGAAGACAGAAAATGTAGGTTGTGTGGGGAAGGTATGGAGACGATAAATCATGTGTTGAAAGAATGCAGGGAGTTAAAGGAAGAGGATAGGATAGCAGAGGAGATACTGGAGGAAAAAGGAAGGGGAGCGGATTGGATGCCACCTAAGTGAAGTGGCCATAAATTCTTTTGATCACCACAGTAAGGTGTGTATTATTTCTTTTAATTTATTAACTAATTTTCTTTTGTTTATAAAATATGGCTACTACAAACTCTGTATTTACGGTAACTATGAAACACTTTTCCATGGTCAGAGTTTTCCAACAGTAGCGACTACTAAAAGAGCCAAAAATGAGCAATAAGAACTTCGCTTAAAAAGAACTGAGATCCAAACGATACGAAAAAAATATTTGTTAGATTCGTACGTGCACCTAATATCAGCAATATGCGAAAAAACACCAACATGTTTAGTACTCGACGCTTATTTCATCAAATATCAAACAACGGAAAACACTCCTATTTACACGTTAACTCTTCGGTGTCGGGCCGCCAAAGTTCGTCACGCTAAGGGACTACATCATAACGGCATCATATCTGGATTTAAACTGACTAAAGGAAGCAACGCTAACTGCCATTCTTTTTTAAACTCCCCAAACGTTAAATTCTGCTTGTTTATATCATTACCATTAATTTTTATATAAGAGCTTAAAATAGAAACATCCGGCTACTGTCCGTTCTCAACCAATCAACAAATTTTATTTAAAGAGCTGAAGCGTTATTTTCCACGAGAACGGTAGTTTCGACATATTGCAAATTCAGCAAAATAAAGAATTTCTCATCCGGTAACTCTACACGATCGCCGTCATTGCAAACTTCAGATAACGGCTTTTTTCTAACACCGCGACCAATCCTCGGGTTCAGAAAACTTTTAAATCAAATCGGTCACTCTGTATATAACCAGCTTTACTCTAAGCAAATTTAATGGCATCAGACGTCATTAAAACTGACAATTACCATGGTGAAACAAAAACCCTATTCAATAAATCTTACTAACTTTTACAAAATGTTCACAACTACGTTTTCAAAAACATCATGTTAAACTACATTCTCACAAACTGGTATTAAATAATAATCATTTTTAATTACGCGGGTGTACATATGAGTACTACACGAATGTGACAAATTTTACAGATGTAGACTTAATTATATTATGTTCACTCATGTTTAATCATAGTTTCTCAATGTTTGATGCATGTAGTCTACAACAATCATGATGATAGCTGTAATTGCTACTGAAACGTTTAAAAATTGTAAAAAACATAAGATACACGATTTCAAGTCAAAGGATAACTATTTTAACCACAAATGAAAATTATGAAAGTTTACATTTTCAAGCCATAATACGTATTTTTTTCTTAAATGGAATATAAGTGTAAATACTACCTAATTGTTTTGCTGTGAATTGACTGCTTAGATTTGATGATGAAATTGATTAAGCAGCTATCTGAAACTAAGTATCTCAATATTCATTACTAAATAAATCTGATAGTTCTCGTAATGATGTATAACAAAGTTAAAAAAAAAGGAGAGCAATGCGCTACAGATGTGTACCTACATTATCCCTCAATCACAAGTGAGGTACGTGTAATGCAATTGTTACAAGGGTGAAATCCAATCAAATATCCAATGAGGCAAAACAGGAAATCAAGTCTCCATTTAAGTTTGATTCAAAAATAAAACCCAAAAAGATTCTTGATATTTTAAAAAACATATTACATTACTAAGTAAGACAGCGTTTAATAATTAATTGTCATAAAAATAAAGTATGGGTCAAATGTTATGAGCTTAGTCAAGTTGGAAAATTTTTGTTTAGAAAATTCAAAAGTTCCTGATGATGTGGATGCGGCATTTGTTGTTTCCTATCTAGTGATAAATGAAGAACAACCTTTTTTCGATTTTTTGTTTCCACCAGAAAGTTATCGCAGTTGTCCTGTGTCGCTCACCACATACAAGCTGATGCGACATACAAAATAATGTGTGGCAAGATTTTCCTGTATTAAAACCGAGATTGAATGTTTCACGTTTTTGGGCTAACGGTTTGCAGTAAAGTACAAACTGAAGATTTTATATTTTTGTTTAAAACAATTAAATCTGCCGATCAATCAGTCAATTGAACCAAAATACCTCGTTTGAGATCCTGATAAAACTATCCAGAATGCTTTTGTAAATGTATTTGGCTCAGATGTTACTATAATAATGTGTTGAGCACATATGAAGAAATGCGTCCAACAGTCCAAAGAAGAAATGAAATATTGAAAGATGTTGACTTACTACAACGAACAAAAACAATTTATACCGCATTTTCAACCTGAATGGTTAGAAAGTAGTCCAAACTGGTTTGAGGGTGTTTCAAAGCTGGTATCATCTACAAATAATGCCTTGGAATCTTTAAACAGAGTAATTAAAGATGAGAACACTTTGCGCGAAAGATTGCCTTTATCTCGGTTTGAAATTGTTCTCAAGGAATACTTAAATACCTGGTCTCTTCAGTACACTGCAAATACAAAGACGATGCATGCAGTTCCTACGCTAAACTTACACTTATTACAGCTTATGAATGGGCTAGTAAAAAAAAAGGAAATTGTCTCACATGTTACATCTGAAGAATATGTTTATTTCATTCCTACTGGTCACAGTATTTAAGTTACAGATTTAGACGAAACTCTGAATGCGAGTTTTTTCCACTTTTGAAAAATTTAAAATTGCCGCTTTCAACATTTGGACTACTACGCTGCCGAATGATTCAAGCAAATAGGTTGAAGGCACTTGCAATTGCCCAGGGTTTTTTAAAAAATTAATTTTAAAGTATGTATAGTGCGAGCCACACCGAGAATGCAGTGTGGCGGGGTATAGGCAATGTATTTGTAATGGGAGGCCGGCACACTGTGTTGCCGGTTATCCGATGGCTGTGACAGGGTCGGATCTGAAGTTATTATACAGTGCCGCCAAAAAGTTGGACACAAATGAAAAACTTTTTTATTTTTTTCGAACGATACGTAAGAGTAAACTGCCCTTATTTTTGAAAAAATCGGAAAATTTCAGTTGAAAAAATCACTCAAAATTCTCAAATATGAATTTTCAAGACGATCTAAATATCGTTAAACAATTGTATTAATTAGAAAGGTACTTAAAATGCATTTACGTCATTTCAAACCAAGCTTATGCGGGAAGATATTTTAATGAGTTTTATAATGTAACTGAAAAGTAAACAAACAACCCTAAATATAATACTGATTTTCAGTCTTGTTTGAGACTTATTACCGGTAACATGGAATTTAAGAAATTCAAACGCGGACAAATGCTCCATGCGAGTGCGAAAATTAGAATTTTCAATATCATTTGTCATTTAGTGAATGATGAAAAATTGAATTTGACTGCAGCGGTGAGTCGTGCTTCCAAAATGAGTGGGGTCAATGAAAAAACAATTTTTACCATCCAAAAAGAGGAAGAGCAAAACAATGGTGAATTAAAATCTCCTGCAGCAAGAAAAAAGCGGGTAAGTCAGTCAAATTCTCGCGAATATGCATACGATGAGGGATTTAAGAGCTTATTAAGAAGAATTGTGCACAATGACTTTTTTTTTTTAAAACATTCCTCCAACTTTGAAAGCGGTATATAATGTTATTCGAGGGAATGAGAATTCGCCATCGTTCTCTTTAAGTACCCTAGGTAGATTGATTAAAGATATTGGTTTTGAATATACGAAGCGTGGTCGTAAAAGCATAACGTTAGAGCGAAACGACATCATTAATTGGAGGCACAGATATTTAAGAGCCATCAAAAACTATCGCCAAGAAAATTGCAACATTATCTACTTAGATGAGACTTGGGTCAACGTGGGTCAAATGGTGAACTATGCATGGTGTGATAATACCATAACAAATCGTAGAGATGCTTTTATAAAGGGTTTAACCACAGGCCTCAAAGCACCTACACAAAGAGGTCCACGTTTCGTTATTCTTCATGCAGGATATGAAGGTGGATTTTTATTTGGCGCCGCACGTGTTTTCTTGGCAAAGAAAAACGATGGTGATTATCACGACGAAATGAACGCCAACTATTTTGAGCAATAGTTTGAAGAGTCGCTGATTCCTGCCTTACCCAAAAACGGACGGAAAAACGTTGTTGTTATGGATAACGCTTCGTATCATTCGCGTAAATTTAGTTTTCCAACTACTTCATGGAACAAACCCCAAATTAAAGATTGGCTGCTCGAAAGAAACATTTTCTTTGACGACTCCTATTTAAAATCTGAGCTGCTTGAAGTTGTCAACGCATATAGAGACCAATACGACAAGTATAAAGTTGAAGAAATAGTTGCAAAATACGACGTAACTGTTTTGCGTTTACAGCCATACCATTGTGAGCTTAACCCGATCGAGATGGTGTGGAATCAGATTAAGCACTATATTGCAACAAAGAACTCCGATTTCAAGACAGAGCACGTCCGTTTATTGATAAATGATGCATTTGGACATGTCACTGCACAAAATTGGAGTAATTGCGTTGCACATGTCAGAGAAAAAACGGAAAAAGAAATGTGGGCTGCTGAGAACCTCCAAGACAACGTGGATGAACGCATAATAAGTGTAAATTTTAGCAACAGTTCTGAGAATGAGATTTCAGACCTCGATGATGACTGTGTCGACGACGTGCAGGTGTAAATAGTGTAAAAAGTGTAAATATTTTATTTGTTTATAAATGTACAATTAATTCTCTGTTTATTTTTTCTTACATTAACTTTGCCTGAAATAATTCTTTTGTAATTTTGAAATTTATTGTTTATTATTATTAATTATTGAAAACATAGTAAACGCTGGTGTAAATAGTGTAAATATTTTATTTGTTTATAAATGTACAATTAATTCTCTAATAAAATACTTATCTTTTTTGGGGTTTTTTAATGGTGTACTTTAAATTATACAATCTTCGTCAGTAGTAATGTTTGTTAAAATTTGTTAAAGATGTTGTAAACAATTTTGTCAAATTTGAAAAATTAAAACATAAACATAAGCCTGCTATTAATATAACAGTTTAAGAAACGTATAAAGCCAACTATAAAATTTTAGTAAAGAATAACTAGGTCATAAAAATTAAATATTGTTAAACTGCCTCAAAGATGACAAACCAGAACACTCTCTACGACGAAAGCTAACAATGAAATTTGTCAGCCAAAAAACACATTTAACAAAATTCAATCGAGTTATGATGTAAGTGTAAAGTTGTGGAAAACTTCAATTTATTAATATTGTCAAATTGAATGTCATGATTTAGGTTATTCAGGGCATGGTCAGCCACAGCAGACCTCTCTGGTTGACCCAATCTACAAAATCTCATATGTTCTTTGCGTCTTGTATCAAAGCTACGTTTTGTGGTTCCAATGTATACTTTTCCACATGAACAAGATAACTTATACACTCCGGAAGATGACAAAGGGTTTGACACATCTTTAGGTGATCTTAAATGTTCTTTAATTTTTCTTGTAGGTTTAAAAATAGTCCTAATGCCATATTTAATTAGGATTTTTTCAATTCTATTTGTAACATTAGCTATAAAAGGAAGAAAAGCAGTACCAACATTAAGAACTGGTTTTTATTTAAGTTTACGCCTAGAAGGTGTAATAACATTATTAATATCTGTAAGTGAATATCCATTATCTTGTAAGGATTTTCTTAAATATTTATATTCATCATTCAAAAATTCAGGGTCACAAATTCGTTTTGCTCGATCTACTAAAGATTTAATTACACTAATTTTTTGACGTGGATGGTGGTTGGATAATTTATGAAGGTATATATCAGTGTGTCGGCTTTCTGTAAACCTTAAATGATAGTGAATTATTATTTTTAGATATTAATATGTCAAGAAATGGTAAACTTCCATTAGTTTCTTTTTCCATGGTAAACTGAATACTAGGATGTATACCATTTTTAAAAACCAAAAACTCATGCAGTGCTTCTTCTCCATGTCTCCAAATAACAAATGTATCATCTACATATCTATACCAAACTGAAGGTTTTTTAGGTGTATTTTGTAACGCGAATGTTTCAAATTTTTCCATATAAAAATTAGCTATAACAGGACTAAGGGGACTACCCATTGCTACACCTTCAATCTGCTCATAAAATTTACTATTCCACTGAACATAAGTTGTAGTAAGACAGTGCTGAAAAAGAATGGCTATGTCCTTTGGAAAAAGATGATCAATGTATTCAATAGTTTCTTTTAGAGGTACTTTTGTAAAAAGTGAAAGAACATCAAAACTAACCATTATATCACCCTCTTCAATTTTGAAACTATGCATTTTTTCAACAAAGTCGGCAGAATTTTTAATGTAATGGGATGTTTTTCCTACATGAGGTTGTAATAACAATGTAAGATGTTTTGCAAGGCTATATGTAGGAGAACCAATTGCACCAACAATAGGCCTTAAAGGAATATTAGGTTTATGAATGTTTGGTAAACCATATAGTTTTGGTGAAATAGCTTCAGAGTTAGTTAGTTTCTTTTTTATTTCTTCAGGAATAGATGATAATTTAATCCGCTCTTTAGTTTTTAAAAGAAACTTTTTTGTTGGATCTTTTGGTATTTCACGATAAGTTTCTGGTCCCAACAATTGTTCTATCTTAGTGTTATAATCGTTTAAATATTATAATACTTTCATTGCGTTTAAGATCAAGTAAAGCACGTCGTTGACGAAAGGATAAGTTGCTCTTTGGAGGTTTTGTTTTACATAACATGTTAACGGTGTTATATCTAACTTCATTAGCAGCATCAAAAGGTAATAATTGAATGGAGTTTTCGATGTTAGAAATTATATCTTCAAAAGGTGTTATCGTAAAATTTTCTCCTTTAGAAAGCGCTTCAAGAGCATAATCTGAAACGACATTATCAGGTTTATAACTGTTTTTTTATAATCAATAGATGGTCTATTATTTTGTTGTTTGTATAATTTATTAAATTTTTCTTTCTGACGTTGACATGAGATGTCAAAATTTATTTTCATAGATTTAAACGTTATAGAATCAATTTTATCCCAATCTTCTTTATTCAAAATAGATGAAATTTCTAAATGTAAATATAAAAGATTTTTATCGTTGTTATCCAATAACTTCCTAGTAATATGTATTTGATTACGCAGAAGAGCATTTTCAGTTCTTCTGTAAATATTATTCGCTTGCTTTTTATTAAAATTTCTTCTAATATAGATAAACTTTGGGATAATATTTTGGTCTCGGCATCGTAATAAAAAAGTGAGTGACGATAATAATTGTGCTTTACGTTTCCTTAATTTTTCAAATTGTCTGATAGAACGATAAGTTTCCTCCCCATAAAGGACTGAAATATGAAAATGTAAACTTTCACCATTAACACTCATAATAAAATACTTATCTTTTTTGGGGTTTTTTAATGGTGTACTTTAAATTATACAAACTAAACGTTTCGATAACACTTACAGTTATCTTCGTCAGTGGTAATGTTTGTTAAAAATTGTTAAAGATGTTGTAAACAATTTTGTCAAGTTTGAAAAATTAAAAAATTAATTCTCTGTTTATTTTTTCTTAAATTAACTTTGCCTGAAATAATTCTTTTGTAATTTTGAAATTTATTGTTTATTATTATTAATTATTGAAAACATTTAAACAAAGGCGAAGGTATAAACATCATCAAACTTCCAACAAGTTTTTAGCGAATCTGTGAGAGCGGCGAAATTTGCCTGAGATCGGACTTGAGGTTTTACCGATCCCAGCATAACGACAACTGGCAACGGTGTGCTCCATAAGACACCATACTGCATTCTCAGTGACTTTCACTATAGTGGGTATTACAATAAGGCTTAAATATGCAACCCCACCAGCTGAAGCTAAATAGGTTCCAATGTGAGCAAAAAGACGCCGTGGTCGACCATCCAAAGCAAGACAGGCACTTCTTGTCCAATAGGGTATGTATTTTGCCTTTGTGTAGTTTGTGCGTATTATTAATTATAAGGGCGTTTTTTCTGTATTAAGTTGTGTTTTGCTATTGTTTCATTGATATATTTCAGAATACATTTTGTTTTTCATTTTTCCTTGTCATTCATACAAAATAAATATGACTTATTATTTTAACCATGGTTTATTAATAATATTAATACTCACTAAGCGATTATTAATTTTATCTCTCGTTTCATAATTTACTGATCATTTATTAATTTAACTAACTGTTTTTTATCATACTAACTTAGTATTATTTTCATATACGATTTATTATTTTAACTGACTGTTCTTTCTTATTTAACTAACACTTTATTATTTTCACCGACCATTTATTAATTTTACTGACCGTTCATTATTTTCACTGACCATTTAAATATTTAACTGAGTTTGTTATTTTCACTAACTGGTCTTTATATTACTGACCATTTATTATTTTTACGACTGGCAAAGTGTATTGTCCATAAAATTAAAACACTGATTATTTAATTTGTTCTCATTTTTTTAATGCACTTATTATTTGCAATAACAGCTGATGTAAATATGCGTCTTTATATTTTTCGTTTAGAGTTATGTGCATTACAAAATTCAAATGTTTCTAAAATGCAACTTTATAAAACCAAATTTTTTTAATGTCAGTATGTACACCAAAGAAAATATTCGTTGATGTAAACACATTACATGTTTTGTTCCTCAGTTCCTTGCACATGTGGCCCATTTAACTTACACGAATTTAAATCTTATGTAATAGTATGGCATTAAACTCCCTAAAGCGCACTTCTGACTTCTGAATTACCTAGATTCTAACATTTACCCTATAAAGTGCACCCCTCTAAACTTTTCAAGGAATCAAGTTAGAGATTGGACAAAATCAACTATTTTTTTTACGATAAATTGGTTTCTGAAGATGGTGCCACAGGAACCATCAACTCAATTTTTTTAAATTATAAGTGGACCAATGTTACACCTCATTTGAAAGATGTTTTAATACTCTACATACTCCTTTAAAATGTAAGTATTTTTATAAATAATTTATACAAATCAGATTCCTGACGCAGTTTGCATTTCACCATGTCAAAAAAACAAATTATTTGATGTTTCAGTGTCAAACACTTTTACAGTTACTTGTCCAGAGTAATGTATTGTCGGACTGTTCAGTGTTATTAATTTAATTTGTTTTTGTTGTTATTGTTAGTTCCTCGTCTACGTTTTATGTAAAATGGTTCGTATCGATTACAAAGAAACATTCCACAGCAAACGCCATGAGATTTCCAATAGATTGTTTTATTGTCAAGGAGAACATACAATACCTTTTAACACAATTTCTGTGAAATTATTTATCGAAATGATGAAAAGTGTGTCTTATACAGAATTTTCCGTAGAATTTAGTAGCGTGCATAGTTTTCCCCCACAAAAAGTCAGTATCTTCGCAATAAACCAAAGTTTTGTTTTTTTAAATGGAACACCCTGTATATTTTTTATTATATAATTGATAATATAGTTGGCCATGAAAAAACAAGGTTAAGGGTTCAGAAGTAATATGCAAAAACACAAAATTAAAAACTAAACATAACACCTACAACTTTATAAGCCTAATATAAATTAGTAAAAGAGATATTCGAAATGACGACCATTCTGTGTTATACATGCTTCACACACTCTTTGAATTCGTTCTATAGCATTAAGCACAATAATAGGGTGATCTTGTAAATGTCTGAAAGCTTCTCTAACTGCATTTGTCAAACATTCAATGTTATCATATTGAGTTTGGTATATTTTATTTTGTAAGTAACCCCATAAAAAGAAATCTAAGACTGACAAGTCCGGAGATTATAGGAGGCCATTTTATCGGCCCACTAGTACCAATCCATCTATTACCAAAATTGTTTTCCAAAAACGGGCGCATTGTGAGATAGGGCTCCATCCTGTTGGAAATGAATTTGGTTCAAGCGAGCTAAAGGAATACCATCTAATAATTCAGGCACAACCATTTCTAAAATGTCCAAATATAAAGCAGGAAACGTTTAGTCCAAATTGTCCTTGTTGTCTTTGGGTGAATATTTGGTGTTGATATTCTTGAGACCAGAATCTGCTATTGTGTCTGTTTAAAACACCTGAATTGCTAAAATTTGCCTGTTCTGACCATATGACATTTCTTCCCAAGTTGAATACTATATAACATGTTTAAGTACGAATGCAAAATATTAACCTACGTTCAGCGTCGCCAGGATGTAGTTGTTGAACAAGCCTAAATTTGTGTGGTTTATATTTATGGTGGCAAAGTATTCTTTGGATTTTTGTTTTTGAAATTTCAATACTACTTTCTATAGTTCTGCAAGAACTTATAGGATTACCCTCCACACTAGCTAAAACGGTAACCTCATCACTCTCGATCTTCTTTATTATATTTTTTTGACCTGGGTTTAGAAAATGAGCCATAACTAATTAAATTTCTTTTTAATCTATAAAACGTGATTTTACTTGGTTGTCTCCGTTCTGGAAACCTACATAGATATAAAGTTACTTAATTATCAAAATTAATACCAAGGAAACTTACAAATACAAATTTATTGCTGCATCGGCGTTTTCATTACTCTGACCAAAGCAAATCAGCATATCATATTTCTCAAAGTTTTCAAAATTTTGATTTTCTGCCATATTTTGCACAATAAACAAACAATACGATTGTTGCACAAAAATAATTTTAATCAGATTTGACAGGTCAATTACGTTTAGATTATGCTAGGCCCAGCCTGCTTACAGATTTAGATATAAAGTATTCTTTATAAGTTTTATTGCCACTAATACTTTTTTCTGAAGCTTTTACTCAATCAAAAAAAAATTGCCAGTTTGAATAAGTTTCAAAAACTATTGTACCTAATTTGCATAATTTTTTTTTATTATTTTTGCATTTTCTGTGTAAAAGACCTTAGATTCACTATAATAAAACAGTAAGAATCTAGTACCCCTTTTTGAATACTCAAATATATCTTGGATTTATTATTATCGCGTATTTACATATTTATATTATAATAAAGCAGTAAGAATCTAGTAGCCCCCTTTTTAATACTCAAATATATCTTGGACGTTCAAGAAAATACGCGTTTATACTGAGTTTATAGGTTTCATGGCTAACTATATCATCAAAATGTTAAATTAACATAACATTCATTTTTGAGGTGAATAATGCAAAATAAGTGCCACACAATATATATTTTTTGAAAGCTGAGAGTAAGCTCTATTATATAATAAAAAAATATACAGGGTGTTCCATTTAAAAAAACAAAACTTTGGTTTATTGCGAAGAAACTGACTTTTTGTGGGAAAAACTATGCATGCCAACAAATTCTACGGAAAATTCTGTATAAAATCCACTTTTCACCATTTCAATAAATTCCAAGGCAAAGCAGTGCTTAAAATGTGCAAATTTTGAATTTCGCCCTGTATCTCAAATATTAAACGGACTATGACAATTCTGATTGTGGCATCTTTCGTTTCATGAAAAAGTAGAACACGGTCGCGAAAACCGCATCTTTCTATTTTTGCTCGCAAACGAGATACCCTACAATTTCAACCACAATGGGACACAGTGTACATTACGTTGGTTTGGTCAGATTGAGAGAACGAACAACGCAAGATTAACGAAGCAAATATATGTGGGTGACGTTAGAGGTAAGGCCGGGTCTGGTAGGCCGCGTAAAACTTGCCGGAATGTATAGAATGTACGATAAAAGAAAGATAAGGAGTTTTAAAAATAAAAGGACATGTCAAAGACAATGTATGAATCTTGCGGAAGATTGTGATGTATGCAGAGATAGAAAAGCATGGAGAAAGATTGTGAATGAAAAATAAATAAGAGGCAGGGATTGGTTTGCCTACCCCGCAAGGGAATGGTGTGAAAGTTATGTTATGTTATGTCATGTATTTATCATTTCTTAACATTTGCAGTAACTATCTGCGTTTTCATCAACTGCTTGGAAACCAAAGCAACAAAAGTAATGATATTCAGCGAATAACCTTACACAAATGTGAAAAACTATCAAATGAACTTAAACTTTAGAATTTAAGGAATGCAACACTAACATTAATATTTAGGTGTGTATATATTTGCATTTAATTATGCATGATTAACATAATGTAATTGATCCAATACTCAAAACTGAAATGACGATTTTTCTGGTTTGAAAATAAGGTGATAATATGATGTCAGATGTTCCGTCCACAGCATTTTGCGTACCTATCGTTCACGTGCAACAATTCATTTACATAAATTTGCTGACAATTCAAAATTGGAAAATAAATTATCAAGGTTATGTAGTGTTATTTTATTTTATTGTATTTGAATCCAATTAGGGCAATTGAGCTAGATGTTACCTTAATGGACAAGACGAAATTCCAATGGTACCAACCTACATACAAAGTAGTACAAAAATTGACATGTAGAGTGACAAATGAAATTTACTATTTCTTAAACTTTACAAGAAAATACGCAAAATAGAATAAATTTAATCACACTTCAGCACCCTAGAATGCCATAAAAACGCATCTTCTGAAACTAGTATCTTAATATAATATTGTTATATATTCTTGTTTTATTTGTAACTTTTAAATACATAAATTGTCGTTATAAATAAATAGTGTTATGATTATTGGTAAAATAATATGTATATAAATACCAACAAACATTTACTAACACTTCAATACAAAAATACAAAATTTAAATGCTGTTGCTGTCAAAGCACAAACTTCAACCTTTTCCTCTCAATACAAAAATTATTTGTTTAAATTTCGTAGTGTCCACAAATGATTTCCTAAAGCAACACTCTGAAAAAATAAAACTATACCCGAAACATAAGTATTTTTAAAAGTTCTTTAACAGTGGGCTTTTCTTATTAAAACTACAGTGTACTAAACATGCAAACAAAATGCGTATGACAAGAAACCTGCCAATACCTTTATCTTGGTCTGTGCCACACATAACATTCAGAAGCATGCCAAAAATACAGAGAAGATTAGGTGTTAAAAAAGTTTTAGCAATTATTGTGGTATAGCAAGTTATTTCATATATTTACATTCAGATGAAAGAACTTGAAAAAATGTTATTAATAGATCAAAGACAAATTTGTTGTGTTAATACCTGAAATTCGTCCCACGGAATTGATCCACAATCTTCATTTGATAAATTACCAACTTGGATTTTAATACTAGAGGAATACCCAACTGATTGTTGTAGAAACTCAACTTTGTTTAATTTGAAAGTAGACACGGACACCTTTTAAAAATAGGTAAAGTAAATTAAGTGTGAAATTGTATTTAATTACCAAATCTTTTCTTTTACAGCTGCTTGTGAGAGAATGATCACTTGTAGTTGTATTCTCCTCTTCAACCACTTCTTTAGCCACTTCCACATTTCTTTCATATTCATACCCAGGAACGTTAAACACAGCATCTAATGATTCAACAGTGCGATCTCCATCCATACCCATATTAACAACAACATAATTTTCAGAATCACTGGAAGCATCACTACGAATTGATAATGTATCACTTGCGTCATCGGAAGAAGGTTTTATAGCGCTATCTAAAGAAGTCATAAAGTTGCTGAAACCTTTCTTTACGGATGACAGGCCTAAAAAATTAATACGTAACAAAATTTAAATTAGAATGTTTTTTTATGAACCTGCATTAAAATTATTAGGTAAATTAATGTTGGTAAACAACGGAGAAGGGTTTTTATTTTTAGTTTCAGTTGAATGTTGTACAAAATCCATTGAGTAACTAGAAGACATTTCACTAACAGGTGTTTCTACTCCATTTGCTATAGATTTAGTCATATGATCTCCCTGAGGAATATTGAATACTGTTGATTGCCACATTGTGGCTGTTGAGCCTAAAATAAAATTTATTGTTAAAAGAGAATTGTAAATAATTGTAACTGTTATGAGATTTATTAGACAACATTTGCATAAAAGCCTAAATAAAGAAATGATAGAGCACTCTCTATTAGGAATTAATCAGGTAAATGATTCTACAGTTTTCGGATATCATCTTAAACTTAGGGGTTTATTCTTTACACACATAAGTTTTCTTGGACATATGCACCAGGTGTACAACTAAGACAGGCGGCCGGCCATAACTCAGAAACTATTTGAGATTGAGCAGTGAAATAAAAAATCTGATAATAAACGTGGTCACGAGAATATGTTGGAAATTATTCTGAATTTCCTATCATTGCCGCCAGAGCGTGTTTCACTGATTTCAAATAGAAATTCCCATTTTTTGGGCAATTTTCCTTAGAAATGTTTTAAAAAAATTGTATCCATTGTAAACTAGTGATCAATATGTAGTTATTTTTGTAACTAGTGCGCTGTTTACATATTTCTTGGTGTGAGGCCATTCTTTTTTGCCCGAGGCATAGCCGAGGGATAAAGTATAAGACCGAGCACCAAAAATGTGACAGCACATGTGTTGCAAACAAAATTTTTTGTAATCGTTTATATAAAATTAGAAAAAAATTAAATTTTGAAATATTTGATGGCAAATTAAATACATAAACAAAAAAGTTTATATATTTAGTTATATACCAATTTTTTGTTTATGTATTAAAAGTAACAATTACAAAAATATTGTTTAATGAATTTTTACGATTACTGTAAAAATAAAGGGGAGGTGAACCATATATCTCGATGTTAAGGGAATACTTGATATTACCAAACAAATCCAAAACCTCAACAATTTCTTATCTCCGTCTACCAATAGAGCGCACAACTTGTTGAAGGAACAAAACGGTCGACTTTTCTAAAAAAATTCAAATGATACAAAATGTTTTTTTTCACTACTATTGGAAAGCAAATTACTAAGGGAGTATTAAAAAAAAATTATGGCAATAGCTCTTATATAGAACCAAAGATATAGTCAATATAGTCAATTTGAAGTATAAACAAATCATATGCTTCAAATTAATAAGTAGGATATAAAAAGAAAAATAAATGATTTTTTGCTATTATGTGAAAGCTAGATAACAAAGTGACATTAAGTGTATTTCGGTTGCTGTATTATTAGCAAACTGCCAATTTCTAATGAAGTAGCATTTGATATGCTTGCCGCATATTTTGAATGCATGAAAAATGCAACTGTTGCAGCGCGAATTTATCATATGCAATATCCCTACAGACGAAGATACGGGCGTCGAGTTTTTTTTTCAATTGTGCAATGTTTATGTGCTACCGGTATCAACCATCGTCCTATGTATAATAGATGAGTTCGAGGTTGTACTCCATAAATGTGCTGGCATATATTGAAACTAATCCGCATTTAAGTATTAGAGCAATATCACAAAATTTAGGGATATCGCATGAAAGCGTTCAAAATATTTTAAAAAAGCACAAGTAAGTAGGTTTCTTGAAAATATTATTTGTAAAATTTCTAAATTTGATTTCCAGACACGATAAGAAATGTTTAATATTATTTCTTCATTCCTACGTATACTATTCCTGCATTCCCACACATAATATTCCTACCTTTTTAGATTCCATCCATATCATATTGCCCATCATCAAGTTTTGATACCTCAAGATTTTGATAAAAAGTTGCACTTCTGCAACTGGCCATTAAATATAACACAAGAGGATCCTCAACCTTTATCTCAAATTTTGTGGGCATACGAAGTCACTTTTAGTTGTCACAGAAAAGTAAATTTGCATAATATGCATTACTGGTCGAGAGACAATCCTCATTGGCTACGCAAGGTGCAGCACCACTGGAGGTGGAAAATGAATGTCTGGTGTGGAATAATTGCCGGAAACATTCTTGGACCAGTGATGTTCGAAAGAATCTATTTACAATTCCTTGAAAACCAACTATTTGGTCTACCTGAAGATATTGAGCTTCAAACTAGGACAATGTTCTTCCAACATGATGGGTGTTCAGCACATTTTTCATTAAATGTACATCTTGATGAAACATTTCCAGGCAGGTGGATAGGTAGGGGAAGATTACTCCCCCGGCCTCCCGTTCTCACAACTCAACTTGCTTGGATTTCTATTTATGGGGTCGTTTGAAGGGTATGGTGTATCAAACTAGAATGACGACACATACCTCAAACAACCTGTTACATTCCTACATTTTTTACAATATCTTCGGTTCTGTAAGAGCTATTGAATAATTAATTTCCGTTTTGACCCGTTATTTTTGGTTAGTTAAGCCAATAATTTTACGTTGGAGTTTATCGAACTGTTTAATGAGTTTTAGTTTTCTTATTGCAATTTTGCGGTTTTTGCATGAATCTTAAGATTTTATTGACGTCTAGGTGAACTTTGCGTGAATATTTTTGGAGTAGAATTTTCAGGGAGGAGTATTTTATTTTGAGTGAACATTATGGTTTCCTGTTAGACCATTATTAGATCTAGTTCATGACGTTTTCTCGCTACAAATGTATCTAACAGGTGGCGCCTTTTTTGACATGTTTACCTGATTTTGACGTTTATGGAGTGTAACGAGTGCCCTTTTGCAGCTTTAAGTAAGGACCCCGTCCATACCACTGAGCTATGCCGTGCGCGCACCTTGCCTTTACGGACTGATACCGAGAGTACTGGTAACACGACTTGCTTAGCATTCAGAAGGCAATGGGTTCGATTCACGTTACCATCTACCTTGTATGAGGTTTTTCAGGGGGTTTTCCTCATACACAAGTAGCGGCATAGTCACTGCGTTTATGCACACCATGTGCGGCTACTTAGGCGAATGCTGGGGTAGTATTTCCCCCCTCAGAACCCTAACTCCGTTCCTTCCAATCCTATCCTGACCACACTCATCCTTAATCCCACCATGAATATATAAGTAATGTATGTATGTATGCTGGGAATCCATGATTGTGGCTGAAGGAGCTTGAAAAGTTCAAGCAGCCCGCCCTCTCCCTTGGGGGCGTTTTCTTTTTGTTTTACAGGCTGATGCTATAACGAGTATTTGGACTGTAACAATATCGAAAATATCGAGTTTTGAAAATTGGTAACTTCAGTTTTTTTATTCTGCTATGTTAGAGTGCCTTGATTGAAGTACAAATTGCACCACTTGTTTTGGTCGTAGCGCATTTCGTTATTTTGAAAAATCCAAATAAATGTTAAAATAGGTTAAACTTTAGAGCTCCATAAGTCAAAATCTATTAAGTATAGGTATACAACATGCTACAGAAAAAATTTATAGAATTTCTCGTAGAATTCAAATATGCAAAAATATACTAGGGTTGCCATTCAAAATAGCAAAATTTTAATCGTTTCCGGTGAAACAGGAAGTAATTGGCATTTTTTTTTTTGTTTAAAATATGCATATTGCTCAACCCAATCGTCGACCAAAATTTCACATTTTTATCTGATCCCGTTTTAAAATGCGAACCTGGGTATTAGTTCCGTTGTCACCCGGTATATACAGGGTGTGGCAACTGTGTATTTGGTGGATAATGGCTGGGATATTGAAAATAAATAAAAATTGTTTATATAAAAGTTGTTCATAGTCAAGTTTCCTATGACGTAAAATTATTTTTGAGTATACAGGGTGTTTTGTACAGCCCAGGTGCAACCAAACTTTTTTATTTTAAATGGAACACCCATCGTTCATGGAATCGTTCGTCTAATAATTGTCTCGCAATAATACTGAAGTGTGCAGGTGCGCCATCCAGTTGCAGCCACATGTTTTGTCTTATTATTAAAGGTACATCTTCTAGCAATTCATTTAATGTGGTATTCAAGAAATTGTGAAAAATGTGACCAGTCAGAGTGCCATTAAAGAAATGTGGGCCAATAATCTGAGTACCAATTATTCCACCCCAAACATTAACAGACCACTCCTTTTGCCTATGACATTCCATAACAATGTGCGGATTTGCATTGGAATAATAATGATATTTAACTAACCTATTATTATGAAATGTAGATTCATCTGTCCATAAAACAAAATTGTAAAATTGGGGTTCCGTTCGAAGTTTATTCATCAGAAACTGACAGAAGTTTGCACGTGCCTCATAATTGGTTGGTTCCTGATGCAGTTGCACTTTATATGGATGGAAATGGTTTTTCTTTAACATTCGACCAACTGATCTAGAAGAAATTCCCAAATAAGAACTGAATGTCCGTTAACTAACTTGTGAGTCATCAATAACTGTAGCCAACACCCTATATTCATTTTCTTCATTTGTCACTGCTTTATCTCGGTTATGAGTTGTGTATTTTACATTCTCTGTTGAAAACTTTTTTCTTGTGGGTGCCTTCTATCTGGGAATCTTTCTTTATAAATTCTTGATGCCAACAAACAATTTTTTTGGCATTCGCCAAGGATAAAAATCATGATAAATTCATTTTGAAAAAAATGTTGGTCACAAAGAGATGTGCCAATTGAAAACTTTAATAAAGTATTGAAAACCGACAGTTACTCTCATGTGTTTTTCATTTGTTTAAACGTCTACCACGTTGTATACAGGAAACATTGTTAAAATAATATTAAAACTTAAAATAACAATAAAATGGTTAAAGTTAGATATAGGGAATGTAATCGATGTTTGATAGACAATTTAAAAACGAATTAAAAAATGTTAGGGTTCTATTTAAAACAATGGAGTTACGTATATTTGAAAATTTTTACAATCGGCGTCCTCTACTTGGTACCATTTTCCATTGATGGAAAAGTTTAGCCAATTCATGCTTAATCTAATAGTTCAAACAACACCTCTCTAAGTTACACTGTTCCTGAGATATTCGATTTTTTAAAGACTGTAACAGACGTCAATTTTGACAAAAAAAAGTCGAATTACTTGGAAACAGTCCATTTTAGACCTTACATGTGACACATAACGTTAATCTAAAATAAAACGAAGAATCAGAATATGCAATAATATACAGTGTGTTATATGTATGTATGTATGTATATGCATATCAACTTATGGGAGACATTAATGCACAAAAGAAGTTATGTATTAGATAGTTTATACTTCACTGTAAGATAACCATGTTTGTAGTACATAGTACTTAATATTAAATATTATTCTATTTTCAAAATGATAACTCTTTTATACAATCCCGCACTGTGCATGTTCTTTTATGTTTGGCATAAAATAACTGTAAAAAATTATGTGTGGTGACATATAAATGGATATATTTCCTGAATAGTACTTTTGCAATCTGACAAAAAACTAATAATCCATTTAACATTAATTTCTGAATTCTATACTATGCAAACTGTATATTTATCATAAGGCATTACTTTTATAATTCAGTTCATGCAAAAATATCTGTGCATGTACAATGAGCAGTATGAAAAATGTTCAAACCTCCAACAAAGGCGTCATCAGGTATGCTTGAGGAATCAGGAACAAAAGACTCAACATCACCACCTGACGACTCTTTTCCAGGACACTGTGAAGGCATCACAAATGTGACTTCAACTTGAGGAAGTAAAGCACCTATCGCCATAGAGCTGCTACTTTCACTTCCAACCTAATACATAAAAATATATACTTCACATACTACTAGTGTAATAAAATTACATTCAGAATCCTATTAGAATCCAAAGATAAGAATGTAGTTAGTTCACCAATCTCTTCTGATAAACGTAATAAAAATAAATATTGGTAATGATTAATTTGCAAACTGACTAGATTGGAGATATGTGCTAAGGCGTGGATATCTGCATTTTTTGGTCCATTTTCTGTTCTTGAAATTGTAGAATTCGGATCCATTTTTGCATGCAACCACACAGTTATTGGTACTGCATCTAAGAAAGGTACAGCTTTGGTACTCCCAACAGCTCGAGCACCTAGAAAATCGCCCCAAACTGGATCTAGATTTATACACCAAACATCTTTTGCTTCAATCCATAGCATCTCTCTATTAAGTTGTTCAATCTTAAAAAAGAAAATTAATGTAAATTAATAGAATAATAAGTACAAACCAATGTATTCACTGAAGAAGTATTTAACTCTGAGGGTAAAGCTCTAATATTATCTTTTGCTGAAATATGATCTAGAAATTTCTCAGTAACTATATAAAAATCATTCGAAGTTGAAGGAAAATCAGATCCAAAAAATAATGAACCCATATGGAAAAAATCTACACATTTTGCTAAATCAGCTCTTGATGATTGTTCAAGACTTCGCACATTAGTTATGGTAGCCCTAGTTATTTGAAAATTTAATGTTTTTGGACGGTCTCTTTGATTGTGATAATCTAATGTACTTTCAAATGTAACCTAAACATTTAAATTTTTTAGGATTAATTATTCAAGGATGGGCATTACAAAGCACCTTGGGTAATATTGCTTCAATTTTTACATCAATATAGGTAATATTGTTCCCAGATATATCTTGTTTTGAGTTTAATAATGATTGATGTAAATTCAAGGCAAATGAATTAAACCACAAACAACTATCTACATCAAAGTTGATTTGGATTGGATTTACTTGCATATAAAGTTTAGGAGGAGGTACTAAAAGTCATAGTTAAAGCAATTATGATAATTTGAATCTTATACTTACAAGGAAATGGGACATCATTTGGATAATAGAAATATATAAATTCAGCATGCACAATATTTGTTTCCTCTGGAAGAGTCATTCGATCTCGATCACCTATCAAAAATGAAATATTATTAAAATTTAGATACTAAAACAATGTTTTAGCATTTTAAACTTTATTATGCGTAAAATAATATTTTAACAAACAAAAAAATAAAAACTGTAATCTAATGGTACTAAAATCGTTAAAAGATTATTGTGTTTAGATAACTGTGTTTTCCTTTCCTTGATGTGTCATGAATATATAATGATTTCAATAATCGTTGCCACAGCCGCTGTTGTGAAACATGATGCAAGTCATCATTTGTCGCAACATATGATAGTGCGCCCATGCCAAGTATAACCTCAAAATTGACATTTGACGTTTAATATTTACGAGTGCCCAAATTATTCAAAATTATGCAAAGAACAAAAAGCAAATTGAAACATGATTTAATTTATTTTACAAATTGTTACTAACAATTGACAATTATGGGTTAACACTACAATTATCTTATGTTTAATATTGGTGCACCATCATATGTGTTGCAGCAAATGCCACATTACTAATAAAATAAAATCGTAATAGCAAGTGAACAAACTCTCAGACATAAACAGAAACAACTATTGGTAATTATTCTAGATAAAACAAGGTGTAAATTATGATTAATAAATAGAAATCTTTATAACCTTACATTTCAAGTCTGAACAAGAAAGTGTGATTCAAAGACGTAGAATTTTTTGAGTTAGTTGAAAAGCACTCACACTCACTTGCTCAGTGTTTAGAGACTCTATACTACAACACTAAATCTACGTTTAAACTAATCTGAAATACCTTCACCAATAATCTTTTCTTTCCTCTTATGTTGAGCTAATTAATAAAAAAATTATTCACAATTCATGAAAATTTAATTTCCTCCAAAAATTAATCTTACCTGCAATAAATTCCTTTAGTGTTTGTTTCTTGCCAGAAGTTGTTACTTTGTATAATGAAAAGTCGTTTATTCTGATAACAGCACAAGCAGTCATTAATTTTGCCAGTTGCTGTAGAACATAGCTTTTTACTTGTGTTGGACTTTGAGGTGACTTTTTTATTGAATCACTAGGACTTACAGGAGTTTCAGCCTAGAAATATATATATATTTAACAAATGTGAATATGAAATAATTGATTGAAAAATGTTTTTAACACTGTTAGAATATACCACATGACCAAACAAGAATGATATTTGCTATATCTATGAAAGTAATAGATATCAAGTTATCTGATCAAATTTGTATTTATGAAAGTAGCTAAGCAAAAATAGAAATTATACTAAAATTCATATGATGGCCGCTAGGAGGGCGAAACATGAATACCAAAATACAAATTAAAACATAAACTATAAGAAATTACAAAAAAATTGTTTTCTCTTCATCTTATAAAATATCATGAAAGGGGGTAAACGTTAGGTTTAAAAACAATTTTTTGGCTCCAATGATTTTCATATATATTTCAACAGTACAACGACATTAATTTAGGTTTGTTCATAGTTTAGTCAACGTGAAACTATTGAAATATATATTTATTCAAATAACTTCAATAGGCAAGAAGAAAATCTCTGGTTAAATAGGTTTTGGCATATTACAATTGAAAAAAAGCATAATTCTATCTTTTGGTATATCTGGTCTTGAAGTAAATGCTTTACCAATTAAATAAGTTAAGATACCACAGCACTAGAATAATTTAACATATACAGTTCAAAGTCAAAACCATATTTAAACGTACATATTGTGTTTTCACTGTACAATAACAATTACAATTATTAAGTAAAAAGTATTTCTCTGTTAGATCTGGCTAGATCTTTAATTGGTATGTAAAGTTTTTATTTGTGAATGCTTTTATCAATTCCGAATCAAACTTTTTCACAACTATACACTTACATCATAAGTTGATTAAATCTTGTTTTGACTCTTCATTGTTAACCTTTGCACATTAGAGACTGTTGTCATCTTAAAGGCAGTTTAATAATATTCCATTCATACTCAATTAATTCTTAAAGCTATTACCATTTACTGAGGACGATAGCTGTTATTGTTATCGAAACGTTTAAATTTATATAAAACATAAATAAAAAATAAACGATTTACCCAAAAGATAAGTATTTTAATTATGTCTGATAATCGTAAAAGTTTACTTTAATCCTAATTCCCGAGATTAAAAAATATGATTAATGTAAATCTATCTCTCAAAAATTGCTCCGTCAAATTTCTTAATTCGGGATTTAAATTAATCTCGTCCTAAACCGCTCATATGTAACTCGCCCTAAATAACACAATGCATTAAAACAAACACGTTTTTATTGAGTACATATCTGTTTTAGTTGATATATTAATAGTAATTAGTTAATCAATAAAAATATACATACATATCATTTTGTATCAAAATCATATTTAAATAAATAAATAAAAAATTGGAATTTGTAGGTATATGTTTGATAACACAAAGTACCAAATTCCACAATAGCACTAACAATTGTAAGATTATTTTGACGCACTGGGTATATGCAGCCTTGTATTGTGCGTATGATGTATTTTGGATAATATATGAACATGAGTTTGCACGAGAATTTTTTTGTGTATACATAATGTAAGTTGGTGTAAATGCTACGCTACTGGAATTTTTAGTAAAGCGTTGGATATTATTTAAAAGCATGTTTAAATGTGGCATAAATATTTATGAGTTGAAAGCATTTAATTTTAATGAGAAATAATGTTTTAGTAACACCCCTATTGACACGATATTGAATAAATAATACTGCATTTGGCCACTGCATTTTAAGAAATGTGAGTGTAAAATCGCTGTAAAGGTGTAACGTGTGAATTTATGATGTGTTGAGATTGATTTAAAGTGTAGAGGAAAAATATGTATGTATATTTTTGCTTGTATAAATGACAATATTGCGCAATGGAAAATTTTATGTATGTTCAAGGACAAATGATTTTGAATCTACTAAATTTTGAGGAAGTTGGCGCACATGTGGACTTTCATAAGAAGTTGAATATACATCTGGACAGTATGTGGAATGAGTATGAATGCGGAATTAGGTCGTTTCGAAAAATTAATAGGATTTTTGTAAAAAAATTCAAAATGGCAGCGATTTTGAAGTATACGTTGCGTTGGGGCCGTTTCCCGCTTACCTGCTCGTAAAGGGCGCAAAGACGCGAGATTTTGGTTTAAAGATGATGATGTTCTGCAAAATGTATGACCGAAAGTATACAAGGAAAAGTGTAACAGGGTAAAGAGACTCGGGCTCAGTTACACTTAAGGGGTTGATCGCGCGCGAGTATTTTGTGAAACCATTACGATCTGTGCTGATTTTTATTTGTAAATAATTAGTGCCGCAATATATATTAGTTGACCTGCAAAAACAAATTTTGAGAATGAAGTATTGAAACTTTACACATGAAATGATGATTCCAAAAATTTAAAAAGTGTTTAAACAGATTTGTAATAAACAGCAATCAGAGTTGAAAAGTATCGTGTATAAAGAACTCGTGCAATCTAAAAGGAACTTGAAGTGATTCTTTATGTAACTAAATAAAGGTGTGTTATGGTTTGTAAATTAAAATTGTCAGTATCGGACATTAACATTACTGAGTTAAACATATGTGCGTTTATTAACAGCACTTAATCGACCGTTTATAGACAATTAACAATTTAGTGATCACAATTAACAATTTAGTGATCAAGTGTAATTAAAGTATTGGGACACACTTTTAAAAGGGGCATTCAGTAAATCAAATTGCCCAATTTCTTTATGCGTACATTTAAGTTAGCGTGTAGTGCGACGGCCGCTGTTAAAGCCCCGTTGAAGTGACGAGTGTGCATACAAACTCAGGATTAATTAAAGCAAATCAACCCCAGTGGATTGGATATTACAATTAACAATTTAGTGATCAAGTGTAATTAAAGTATTGAGACACACTTTTAAAAGGGGCATTCAGTAAATCAAATTGCCCAATTTCTTTATGCGTAAGCGGGTGTGCGTACATTTAAGTTAGCGTGTAGTACGACGGCCGCTGTTAAAGCCCCGTTGAAGTGACGAGTGTGCATACATACTCAGGATTAATTCAAGCAAATCAACCCCAGTGGATTGGATATTACATCCGCTAAACGACTTCAGGAATATATAATTGTAAGAATAATTTTAGATAAATGAGTGGTGGTTGTTTGATTATCTTTAGATGTCATTGTTTACATTGTTAATTTCACGTAGGAATTAAGGATAATCAATCTCCATTACCTGTTGTTATGTTTAGCATATAAGATTTAGGAACCTTAACCTATAAGAATTGTTTTTTTGTATGTATTGATTCTCGGAAGCAATATATGTGAATGTTTTTGCAAAATTGGTCGATAGAGTTCGATTAGTTAATTCATTTTTTTTTTTTTTAAATTGTGATGGACCTTCTTTACAGCTTAAAGAGAACGAATATTATATTTTTTATTTTCTTTTTATTGTTTTCTTTGTATGAAATTACATAAAGGATTACACCGTTTAAAAATAACCAATCTTTGACATTTTGGCTGAATGATTGAGCTGAAAATTGTTTATTTTGGATCATGTCGATTACACAATTTAATTATTTTTCATTCATAAGGTCACTGAATACACAATGCTGATCACGATTTATTTGTTAAAGCTGAAATTTCAGATTTGAATGACAGCGATTCATTCATGCTTGTGAATGTTTAAATACATTTAATGATAAAAGTTCAAACAGTATTTGATAGAAGGTATATGATCCATAAGAGACGCACTGATCGTTACGTTTTTCGATTGTTGAGATACAAATTAATGTTTTTATGGTTAAAAATTAATAGATTAAAAAATGTTGTATTACTAATCTGTTCAAAGATAATATGTGTAGAAAGTTATAATAGTATAATTTTGTTTATAAAAATATTTCATGCATTCTTTCTTTGTAGCTATTATCATCAATGCCTGAGGAAACAAAAGCTTCTTAGGTATGCCCATCATGTAACAGAAAACTGAAACTAAAAATATCTTACTAGAAGTAATATTTGTGTCATCGCCGTCAGACTTTTGATTCCCTTACTGAGTTGAATAGAATATAATTAAATATAAAAGAACTGGATGCATTTTAGACAGAACAAATACTTTACTTCTTGTAACAAATCTAGTGTATAATGTGTATATTATAAAAACACTTTTATGTCATATGTATCATAACTACAGTATTTAGTGTAATTTTTAGTACTATCTGATGTGTTACAAGCAACTGAACGTTTGACATTTGCACTATTAAATGTTACAATTTTTCAGATTCACTGTGTAACAAAATAGTATTTTATATTATTAGCATGGTAAATAGGTTTTTACTAGCGAGAGTAGTTTATTGGCGAGCCTGTAATCTCCTCGAGTCAGTAAAAACTGTGTTACCTTACGTATATTGTAATATATTTTATTTTATTTTGCCACCATAATGTTCTTTATACGCCTCCAAATGCGGGCGTAATGTGGTCTTTATAGCACGGAAATGTCATTGATGCTAAGCAGCATGATTGACAATAAACACATGACATGATACATAATAGCAATATCACAGTATCTTAGTAACAACAAATTAGCCTACTGTCGACTTTATTTCACTGCATTTGCATTTAAAAACTTGCCGAAAATACTGAATCTTTTTAAAATTTTGTTCCAGTTTCATGGTGCAAAATAAAATAAAACATTGTATGTACCACGGGCATAATTGTAGATTATGTCTCTCAGGAATATAAGAGCCCTCCGCTTCGCGTCGGGCTTTTAACATTCCCTCGAGCCATAATCTTCTGATTACGCCCTTAATACATAAATATCTATTGTCCAACAGTTGCAGTTTTTCACGTACTTTATACGTTAGTTTTCAGTGAGTAAAATCAAATTTTATTCACTAGTGACTAAATTTTATATCAACAACGTATTCATGACAACCGATCGACCGACCATGACAACCAAGACCTGGCTGCTTGACTTTTTTATTTAAATAATTTCTTCAAATTTTTCGTTTAAAAAAATGCAACTGTTGGACAAAACGTCGTATATCACACGTGAGTAGGATTTACAAAGAATGGAGATCTGTTTAAAAAGTAGTTTATTGAGCATTTGTTAAATAATTTAGAAGAACCTTCATTAATTATTATGGACAATGGACTGTACCACTCAATATTAGTCAAGAAAGTACCAACATCGTCCTGGACAAAGTCTAAGATGATTTCGTGGTTAACACAAAAAAATATTAGTTATGAATCCACACTATTTCAAACTGAACTTTATTCATTTATTAAATCTCGGCAAATAGAGAAAAGGTATGAGGTAGTTGAGATAATTAGAAGCTATGGACATGAAGTGCTACGATTGCTACCGTATCATTGTGAATTTAATGAAACTGAACTGATAAGGGCACATGCAAAAGGGTACTACGATGAACACGTTGGAAGAGATGGCTATAAAAACGAAATTGCTATTGCAATGTGAAACGGAGCATTACAGCAATGTAACCAAACTGTTTGGTCTAATTGTGTGCAGCATACAGAAAATACTATAAAACAGTGGTACAAACGTGAAGAACATTGCAGTTGATGAGATGGTGATTAATGTGGGAAACTATTCTGAAAGTTCCGATATGGATAATGACAGAGAAACAAAAACATGTTGACACTACCATTTTGTATATTATTCGTTATGGAGAAAATTTATGTATTCTTTTAATGTTCTACTGTTTAACATTTATTTATATTGCTCATAAGAAAATCTTATACCCAGTATACTACTATCAACTCATACATAATACACTAATATATTTCTGGAATGTAAACATTCAAATTTATATCTATTGATCTGTTTGCTAAAAGGATATAAGCTCGCTTTATTCGTGGTTATTAGATCGCTGTTTCACAGTACATTTATATTTTTTAGTTCACTAAAAGAATCAACAAACATTGTAGTTAATCAGAAAAAGGAATATGCAGTTTTTTGATGGAATAAATTTACTTATATCTTATTGATAGTTTTACTTTAGCTAGACTTATGTCATGCAATATGTAATGGTTACAAAACAGTTTCATAACCCATTAATCACTAAATTTGGGTATACGTTGCCATCCCTTTATTGTACATGACCACAGAGTTAGTAAATTAAACTTTTTAATAAAAATGTTTATTTTTAATTGGAAATCTTCATTGAATAAAGAAAGCTAAGGGAGTAACATTAGTCATTTTTAGTGTAGAATCGAGATGGTTCTCTAAGATGGCAAATATGACATTTCCGTTCACGTTCACAGTGGTTTCAGTACTATAAATTAATAGCCATACTCTATTTTTGCTATTGAATTTAATAATAAAACCATAAATTTAAATTTTATTTTATCATATGGTTATCATTAACATTTATTTAACAATTACAGTTAACCATTATTATTTATAAAAACAGTGTATCGATGAAAATTATTGGAATGTAAGGAATGTCATAAATCAAACAAGTTTAAAAACTGCACTTACACTCTATACTGCCATAAAACAGTTAAAAACTATAACTTAGTAAGAATCAGTCTTACAGATAAATCTGATAAACTAATAAAGCACGATAATCAATTAGTAAATAGGAAAATTAATAATTAAAACTCTACAGACAACAAAAACAACATAAACACGGGAAACGAGCAGCATAAATGAATCATTTGTGGTTTCCATGGGTGGGGATATTTCCGTAACCTTTTTCTGAGTGGTTTTCATATACCATGTTACTTCCTTAGCTTTCTTTATTCAATGGAAATCTTATTTCCATGGTTATCTATAAACAAGCTCAGTTCAAATTTCTATTCACAATATACAAGGTCGCAGATATGTATGGAAACGGTCGATTATTGGGTAAAATATACGAGGTACCGGAAAAAGTTAAATACATAAGTTTTAGGGTTTTTAAATGCCTATTAGCCAGTAATAATTTCAAGTTTACAGGGTCGGTCATAAAGTCGTAGCACATCAAAGATGAATTTTTTTAAATAGAACCCCCTGTATATTTTGGGTATTTCAATTTTTCCTTCAATTCTAAACAAAAATTGTAATACACATAATGTACCTAAATTCAACCGTTTCCGAGTTATTGAGTTTTGATTTTGAAATGTTACAATGAAAATCATTAAATTTCGGCTTCAATTTAATCTAACTTGTAAATGATCATTTTTTAATGTCAAATTATTGTCACATTTTTCGCCCAAAGTGGCATCTTAAATGAAACCGAACGAATCGAAATTTTGTTCAGCGGATTTATTATTGTCAAGAGGTTAATGGAGGAAACTTTGAGCACCTTATAAAATAGGACTGTAGAACCAAATTTTACAATTTCATTAATAACTGTTCTTTTTTGAAATACATAGATTTTAAAAACTATCTATGTCTGTACTTTATTTCTATGCAGTGTACAAAATTGAGGGTACATACTACTTGTACCCTTAAATTGTATGGCAGGCAATGATTGGAAGGGTAAACTGTATTTGAGGCTGAAATTTAATGATTTTCGTTGTAGCATTTCAAAATCCAAACTCGGAAATGGTTGAATTTAGGTACATTATGTGTATTACAATTTTTGTTTAGAATTGAAGGAAAAATTTAAATATCCAATAACATACAGGGGGCTCCATTTAAAGCATTCAACTTTAATGTGCCACGACTTTATGACCGACCCTGTAAACTTGAATTATTAGTAAAATACTTATCTTTTTTGGGGTTTTTTAATGGTGTACTTCAAATTATACAATCTAAACGTTTCGATAACACTTACAATTTTATGGCTTATGTTTATGTTTTAATTTTTCAAATTTGACAAAATTGTTTACAACATCTTTAACAAACATTACTACTGACGAAGATAATTGTGTGTTATCGAAACGTTTAGATTGTATAATTTAAAGTACACCATTAAAAAACCCCAAAAAAAATAAGTATTTTATTATGAGTGTTAATGGTGAAAGTTTACATTTTCATATTGAATTATCACTAGCTAATAGCATAGACTATAAACTTATAGTCAATCCTAATAAGCATTTAAAAACCCTAAAACTTTTATATTTAACTTTTTCTGGTACCTCATATATCTTGCCCAATAATCGACCGTTCCCTTACATATCAGCGGCCTTATATAAAATATGTATATATTTAAACATAATGAAGCTGTAGAAACTGTTCGGAAGGTTCAAATAGGGTAACCTACAAATTTGATTATCTTTAGTTATCAATTATATGTAAATGCCAACCTACCTGATACTGCACATAAATATCCTCTAAATATTTACATAAACCTGCTGCTATTAGTATTTTGTTGAATATAAATTATAACCTACACAAACTATTCAGATAAAATATCTGCTAGAGCTCTATTTATTGCTCATCATGGACAGAGCTGATAAGAGTAGTGGTGACACAACCTGCTTAGCATTCGGGAGGTAAAGGGTTCGATTCCCATTACCGTCTATCTTGTATGAGTTTTTCCAGGGGGTTTACTCATACACATGTAGCGGCATGGTCACTGCGTATATGCGCAGCATGTGCGAATGCTGAGGTAGTATTTTCCCCTCAGAACCCTAACTCCGTTCCTTCCGATCCTATCCTGAGTACACCCATCCTTAATCACACCATTCATATATGCGTAATGTATGTAAGTATGCTGGGAATCCATGATTGTAGCTGAAGGAGCGTGGAAAGCTCAAACAGCCCGTCCTCCCCCTTGGAGAGGGAATGAAATGTGACCTTTCCTTCTTTTTTGCTCATCATGGTCATTAATACGTTAATTATAATGAACAATTTTCTTCCATTTTCCCAAAGTAAACGTTGTTTTCTTTTACGGTTTCACAATAAACAGTATTTATAATAATATGAAAACATGTAACTGCACTACCGCCATCTCGGAAGAGTAATTAATTAAAAGAAATTATTAGGAAAATAATTTGAATCCGTTTTTTAACATTAACTCATACTGTTGTTAAGTGATGACGCAGGTTTATTCTTTGGTGGCGAGGATTATAGCTTAAGTTTGGTTAGGTTAATGCATGTTTACTAATGAGTAACAAACAAAACTATAAATACAATTAACTGCAATTTTATAGTGTCTAAAACTCCATGCTCACTATGGCCGTCTTTGAGATCCTATTTTCACAATTACGTTAGATATGAAATGTTTTTACAAAACATCTTTGCAACTTTATCATATACCTAAAATACATAGTATGGCAGATACTAAAGTTAAAAGAAATTTTTAGACATCTATGGTAAGCACTGAATTTTCGGACAAACTATACATTTCCAGTCCAAGTTTGACCCAGGTTATTGTATATAATCAACAGAATCAGACAACATCCACAGCAAAATGTAATTTTAGTCATAACATTGTTGGCATTTTATTTCATGGAAAAATAGTACAAAGAAAAACAATGTAATTCCTAACAGTTATAATAAAATTTAATGTTTCAATTTCGGCATTTTGTCCGCATGTTTAGAAACTGTTTGGTAATCTTTTTCCCATTTACAATATTTAAATAATTTCACTTTGTACAAATGGCAAAGCATAAACATTTTATGATCTGCACAAATATTAAACCTCTGAACTAATTAAAGCTAAAATGGCAATTTCAATCAACAAAGACATTCAACGTATCCTCGAATGAGGAAGTAATGTTCTAGTTAAATTTAATGCTAATAAAACTCAGTGTTGCCTTGTGTCTGCCAAAAAAGAACGATCATTTCCTGTTATACGTATGAATGGCTCAGATTTTACGTTTTCGGACTCTGTTACTATGTCGGGAATGACTGCATCTTCAAATATATGATGTGTTGACCATCTTCTGTCAGCTACAAAAGCAGATGGTCGTAAAAAAGGCCAAAAAAGGTGCTTTCAGAAATAAGACAATAACTCCAGAAGCGGGCGAGTTACAGTATTCTGGTTGGCACCATTCAAAAAATAAGAACATTTAAACACTGTTATTAATTCATTAAATACATAAATAAAAAGTTTACCTCAAGTAGGATTTGAACCTACGACATCTACTTTGCTAGAGTAGCGCTCTAACCAACTGAGCTATCAAGATAAAAGCCCCAATCAATGTAAACTTTGTCTTTATGTATGTAGAAAATTTACATCAGGAATATGTTAAAATATCAGTGGGGTTTTGCCTAGAACAGAAAATACAGAGTGAAACAATTGATGGTGAATCACGAAGTTGATGTTACATAAGTGATCAAAAGCCTGTAGAAGTCCATTGTTTTAAAATAAAAGTAATTAATCTAATGTAATATTTTAATATGCTGAGGTTTCTAAAAAATTGGGTGCCGCTTAGCACATATTTTAAATTTTGCCAAATGACTGCCGCCGTCACTAACAGTTCATCTAAATTTGTTTCTCTAAAAAACACAGAAATGTGTCCCTTTTATTATAAAACAAAGGTATAGCTTGGTATTCAGACCAAAGAATTTATAAACCTATGCCATAAATACCAAGATATCTATTTTGTTCATCTTGCCAGTTTTTAGGATTTATATGTTCACTGCTAAAGTCTAGCCAATGTCTTGCAATCTGTGCTGGGCATTCTGATGTTAGTTGATACTGTATGCCTGATTGTGTTGTTGGCATGTCATTAACACATCAAACATGTGGAAAAGGCACCCAGCTATCGTCATTTCTGGTGGGCCAGAGGAATGATCTTGATGGACCACTCGGATGCATGAATGTTATTCTGACATCTCCTTCATTTTTATCAATTTCCTCGACTTGCCCAACATACCATTTAAAGTCATAAATGCAGCAAACGAAACCCTTATTTGTTAGTTTATCAGATTTATTATAGGGTGTTGAATGACAATGAAATGTGAGAGATATAGCCTCATCAGGCTAATTCGTTTTGTGGTTATTGTTGTTGATAGTGGGAAAAAATAATGGAAGATTGGTGTTCCTGTAATTGTTTTTGTTTGTTCGAAGCAAGTGCTTAGTGCTTTACGTACAACCGTCATTTTGGACTTACTGATGAAGCAAAAAGTAATTTTTGAAATCTGTTAGGACAGAACTCAAACATTTGTGCCGCTGACAAAATTTGATTGCTATAGGGTCTTTGGAGGCTTGCTTTTGTAGTCATTCTTTTTATGCTCCGCCTATGCCATTGCAAGGAGATTTACCATGGCTTGTGGTGAAAAAAGACCAAGAAGCAGTAAAACCAAAATGACTTTCATGATGACAGATTTAACATATTCTTACAGTTCTTATACTGTGATGTACAGCCATCCTTAAAATACTCTATTTTAGTTACCGTTTTACATCTTTCTTTTATAATAGCAACAGTTGACTCCTGTATTTCATACAGCAGTGTCACATCATCCTGTAAATCATCTGAAATGAAGCAAACTGAAAATTCACTCAAGTCATCACCAGACTTCTAATATAGCACAACTGGGTGTACAGTCACTGACGAATGAGTCCAATGATAGCTTTGCATTTCATCCTGCATGACGAAAGTATAATTTTTCTGCATCACCAATTCCAAAAATTCATCAACAGGCAATCACATTGTTACAAGTTGGGCACGCTCAGTTGTATACCACTGGCAATGTCTTTACCTTCATCTGTTTTTGTATGTGTTCTTTGATGACACTGTTTCCTGGACATTCTTCACACAGCCCAAAACAACAACTGCTGTTTAGTCTATTCCATATCATTAAACCAATCAGTTCATTTGTTGATTCATTAATGTTCACATATTCCTTTTTGTCTAACAATATTTTGAGCTTCTCTCACCATATAGTCAGAAACATTAAAGATGGTTTTAATGTATTCTCGTGACCACGATTTTGGAGCTATTCTTAGTAAATGCATTTTTTTTCTTTTATTAACTGTTGGTATTATTTTCTTCATAAGATCAACCAGTGCATCTAAATCCTTCGCTTTCTGCTTGATGATTTCCACCTCTTTAGCATCATCACTTGTATAACTGGAATCCTGTAAATCAGGCATGGTTGCGGCCCGCCGAAACGTTTTAAAATTTGTTTGATAAAATATATGAATTTAATATTTAAAAGTAAATTTTACTTTTGTTTGTATGCAGTTCAGTTTAATGCAGTTGCAGTGATAATTCGATTAATAACGTGTCTCTACTTTCAATTAGTTAATATCAAGCTTTGAAGATTAAAGTTGAAAAAGGCGCCAAACGAAAAGAGGCGGACGAAGCCGAACGCAGATGCCATCTAATCCCACACAGTCGACACGTGGCACAAAAGGCACTATGACACAAATCATAAAACAAACTATGACCAATACGTTGCAAAATTTCGTGAAGACAAATTGTCGGAATTGAAATCAATTCTTCAATAACAACAAAGTGTATTCACTAAATCTGTTGAAGACAGTACAGCTGCTGTAAAAGTTAATTATATATCGGGTGGGCCATGAATTAGTTAACATTTTAAATAAATATGGAAAAAAACGACAGGACTTATTTGAAAAAAAATTTATTTGAAAGATAGCATAAAGTCGGAAATTTACGTTTTAAAAATAATATCATCTACATGACTACCGTCGCGGATGCGGCACTCTTCTAAACGAGCACGTAAATTTTCAAACACTCTTCGGCATAAAGAGTGGGAGATTGCTGACATCTTTTCTCTAATCGCGACTTTTAATTCAAGCAGTGTTTTTGGTTTATGAGTATACACTCGATACTTGAGATATCCCTATAAAAAGAAATCTGCTGGCGACAAATCTGGACTCCTGGGTGGTCACGGGATGTCGCCTCTCCGAGAAATCAGCTTTTCCGGGAACATCTCTTTAAGGACCGGCAGGGACTCGTTAGATGTGTGGCAAGTGGCACCGTATTGCTGGAACCACGTATTCCGATTGTAGCCTGCAAATTCCTGTAGTTGTGGTGACAAAAACTCACGTAACATTCTGACATACTCAGTAGAGTTAACAGTCACTGTATGGCCGCGAAAATTCTCAAAGAAATAGGGTCCAATAATTCCTCTAGCCGAAATTGCTGCCCATACAGTTACCTTTGGCGAGTGAAGGGGCCTTTGATGTTTCGTTTTGGGATTTTCACTGCTCCAGTATCTGCAGTTTTGTTTATTAACATGTCCGTTCAGATGGAAATGGGATTCGTCCGAAAACAAGATGTTGTCGAAGTTACGGAAGTGATCCAACATTGTTTCGGCATACAATTTGCACAAATTTAAATCATTAGGTTTCAATTCCTGCACTATCGGAATTTTGTATGACTGAATCTGAAACTCTGTGCACGTTTTCTTCACTCCGTGAAGTCCGTGGGCCGCCAGATTGTTTTACATTTAGTGTTGATCCCATCTCTTCGAATTTCTTCACCCATTTCTTTATTAAAACTGTACTCGGACACTGATTTAAGTCATGCAAATCGTATTCATGGCGAACAAGCGCCTCATGAACCTATCCATTGCGACTAAACTTCCAAGGAACGAGCGAGCCGTTAGCCCTCCCCCCACGCCCCGCCCCGCTAGGGTTTGCTAGGGAAATCAAATTCAAATTTAAACTAATTCATGGCCCACCCTTTATTATCACATTTAATTGCAAGCAGATCGAATCCATTTACTGAAGAGAAATTTATTAGTGAATGCTTAATTAAAGCGGCGGAAGTATTATATCCAGCACAAAAATTTAAAAGTATAAGTTCAAGTCGTGCTAACAGAGTTAATGAAATAGCCGAGAATTTGAGAAATCATCATAACTCAATAACATCAACATTTCAAGCCTACTCTGTTGCAATTGATGAAAGTACAGATATTCGAAATACCGTTGGAGAAGTTGTTTTGTATTGCAACTGATGGTGTACCTACCACGAACGGTATTACTAAAGGAGTTGATGCAAGATTAAAAGAAACATGCAAACAGCATGGTAATAATAATTTTGAACATTTTCATTGTATTATTCACCAGAAAGTACTGTGCTCCAAAGTTTTAAATATCGGACATGTTTTAAAAATAGTCACTAAAATTGTAAATTATATTCAAGCACATGGACTTAACCATCGTCAATTTGCTCTATTTTTAGAAGATAATAATAATAATAATATATATTGACGTGAACTACATCACAGTTGTTGTCAACGATAAAATAAATACCTTTACAGTAAAACAATAATGCACAAGTCAAAATAAAAATTAAAGCATTGTAATAATTGCGGCTCACAACTCATTTTTAAAGAGCGAGGGAACTCAAGCTAGTAGGCTTAGTTCATGTATGTATGTATGTATGTACTACAATTTTCAGTTAATAAAATAATATTGGCAGAACTAACTTACAAGTTTCAATCTACATTTTCAATGATGGTATTACAAACCAGGGTTATAACATTACATTTCTATTTACTATCACAGATTGACAAGATAAGTTAATACCAATTAATAACAAAGCATAAAACAATTTTTAAATTAAATTCGTATCTAAAAATTCGCTTATGCTATAAAATGCTTGTGTCGCTTGTTCTATCTAGTGCTTTAATTTCTAACGGTAAATATTCTGTCTTTTTCGGGTTCCATAAGTATGAACATCAGAATGACACTGGAAAAGATGAGAGTTACTTCTAACAAATAGTGCAGTTTTATCGCTTTTTTGTAACAGAAGAATTTTTCCTAAGCAATTCGAGTTTCCCCAATATATCAAACCATATCTAAGATTGGATTCAAAAAGTGAAAAATACATTAGACGTAATGTTGATGTATCACACATTGGTTTCATTTTTCGTAACCCAAACAGTGCTCTATTCAATTTCGTTCTTAATTGTTGATAATGTAAGGACCAATCTAATTTTTCATCTAACTGAATTCACAATAGTGATGCACTTTTCACGTGTTCTATTTGAAGGTTGTTTAAAACTGTAGTATCCATAAAATTATTTTTAGTGCTACATATTATCGTTTTAGTTTTATCTACATTTAGAAACAACTTATTATGGTAAAACCAATGTTGTATTATGGACATTCCCGCTAATATTTTCGCACGTAAATTGTGTAAATCTGTAGACTTTATTACTAGAGTAGTGCCATCTACGTATAGAGTAATCCGTATATCGTTATCTTTAATGTTATATGGAAGGTCGTTAATGTATATAAAGAACAAAAGCGGTCCAAGTATGGACCCTTGAGGTATTCTGCTAACAACTTTAAGCTTATTGGAAATGTACGATTTTGAAATCCCGTCTTTACAATGTACTATTTCTACTACCGAATATCGATCGGTCAGGTACGATTTAATTAAGTCTAGTGCAGTTGCACGAATACCATAACATGCTAACTTATCTAGAAGAAGTGATGTATCTATAACGTCAAATGATTTTGGTTAAATCGCACATTATACAAGCTACAGCTTCATCACTTCTTATACTAGTGACAACTTTTGTATGGCTGTTTGAGTGGACCTATGGGCAATAAAACCATGTTGCTCGACACAAAAATAATTATTTTTATCAAAGTAATTTAGTAATTTCATTGTCATTTCAAAAATTATTGATAGTGCCGGAAGTATTGAAATTGGCCTGTAATTGTTTATTTCTTGTTTACTTTTGTTATTATGTAGTGGTTTGACTTTCGCTACTTTTAACTGGATAGGAAAAGTGCCAGTCTCAAAGCTATCATTTATCAAAAACGATATAATTTCAGCTAGTAATATTGAAGCAGCTTTAAATACCTTTATATGAATATTATCCAAAACCCACTGCACTTGTATTTTTTAAATTAGCAATAATGGACTTAATTTCGTAGGGTGTTGTTGGTGTTAAAAACATAGAATCTGACAATGCATTTGGTAGTTTTATATTTAGGTGTTTAATAGGTGGTGTGATGTTTTGTATTGTTTTAGCAACGTTACAAAAATGAGTATTAAATTGGTTACTTATTTTTATTGGATCATCAGTTATACACCAGTTATCTAAATTTCGATATTTATATTATCATATTTTTTATACCTACTTCAGACTTTGGCGCATTTTTTGATTTGATAATATTTTGATTCATGTATTTTTTTCTTGCACATAAAACGACCTTTTTGAAGATTTTTAGAGTATCGAGTGTAATATGTTATTAAAATCGGGTCTTTAAATGATTCACATAGAACATGTAACTGACGTTTCACTTTACTAGAGATTTTAATGCCTTTATTTTGTAAAACAATCTTTTTTAGAGGAAAAGCTAAATTGTGTGTGATATAGAATGTGAATACACAGATCTACCATATTACACGGAAGTTCGATGGCTTTCGAGTCATAAAGTGTTAAAACGATTCTTCAAATTGCTGAAGGAAATCATAATTTTCTTGGAAACAAAAAATTATGAATGTGCTGAATTAAAAGATGGACAGTGGATAAAGCACTTGGCTTTCTCATTTGATATTACAAGTCATCTTAATCAATTTAATCTTAAGCTTCAAGGCAAAAATCATGTTACAACGCTGTTTGATAATGTTAACGCTTTCAAACAAAAATTATTACTTTGGTTAAAAACAAATAAAAAAAGAAAACTTGTCTCACTTTGAAAGCTGTCAATATCTATTGCTGATCAAATTAAATTGTTATAAATGGAATTCGATTGAAGATTTTTTGATTGAAAAATTGTGAAGTACAATTTTGTCTTTTTACTTCACCTCTTAACTATCGATATTGAAATTGTTGATGAAAACTTACAAATGGAATTAATTGATATCCAATATGATTCTTTACTGAAGGAAAAATGTGTAGAAGTTGGAATTCCAGAATTTTATACATATTTATCTGTACATTGGTTTCCTAGAATGGTATCATTTGTTACGTGTATACAGGCTATGTTCGAAAGCACTTATTTATGTGAGCAACCATTTTCTTTAATGTAAAATAACAAAATTCATAAAGGTCAAGATTAACCGATCAACATCTATGATCAATTTTAAAAATTGCATTAGCTCAAGCTATTCAACCAAATATTGATGACTTGCTTTGCAACAAACAATGTCAAATATCTTCTAAAAAGTAGTATTAAACTGTGGTTTTATTTATTACAACTTTTATTTTAGTTTTTTTTTTTAATGTAGAATATTTATAAGTAGTTTCAGCGTAAAAAATAACATGAAATATAAAATGTCTATGTATGTAATAATATACAATAAAATGTAAAATATTTTTAGTGTAGTTAAAAAAAACATTGAGTCTAATAAATACATAATATAATCATTCTAATAATTGTATTTTATTAATTTTTTGAACAGTACAAACATGCGGCTCCCAACTTTGTACAAAACAGATCATGTGGCCCACAATATCATGAGTCTGACAAGCCTAGTGTAAATCCTCTTTATTAGAATTGAGTATTACCCAAGACACTTTAACACAGGACTTTCCGACTGTGGGATGGCAGAGAATACATTTTAAGAAGAGGCAGAAATTCCGAAACAGTTAATGTTTGAATTTTCTTACGACAAGTTGAACACAACTTACGACCTGGTATAACTGTAAATTGTGATGCCAATAATTTGATTTTTTCAGCAAAATCAAGAGATACAATCCAAACATGACGAATAATTTTCTTTTTGTGATATTTGAATGGATCACAGCAAGACAGATTCTGAAAACACTTCTTTGTGGTGTGAGCAAACTTTTTGAGATGTCACGAATACCACTTCTCCAAAGAAATAATTATTTTATTTAGAGGTAACTTGCTGTGCTAATACTGTATAGTTCCTTAAGAGTAGTGTAGATTGCAGTATCAGTTGTTTTTAAGAATGATACCAATAGAACATTTATAAGCCATTTTATTACATTAGGTCTAGTTAACAACTAAATCTGTAAATATGACTAAGTAATCTGAACAAACACAACACACAGAATTTGAAACACGATTAGCTTAGTATTACTTAGGTATAAATTTAATTTAAAAAGGCAATCAAGTTAATCAAATAACATTTGCAAACATAAGTTAGAAAAAGAAACACATTCTTTGTTTTATCAAAGCTCTCACTGGCGCCATCTATTGTGTAAATGCTGTATTAAGATTTTTTTTTCATGTATTTTTAATCAACCCCAAAGCCAAAACCCCACTGATATTTTAACATATTCCTGAAGTAAATTTTCTTATCTTTCAAATGGTGCCAACCAGAATACTCTAACTCGCCCGCTATAGGAGTTATTGCCTTATTTCTGAAAGCATCTTTTTTTGCTATTCATTATCGATTTTTCAAGTTTAACAGGTCAAATGGCACATTTGTAATTAACTGAGTTTAAATTTGATTATTTATTTGGATTCTCCAAGAAATTTTCGTATAGAATGTGATAATTTCAGTTTGTATTGTGTATTGTTATAAATAACCTTTACAGAAAATAAGAAAGTAAATGTTGTATTTATTAAAATTTCGGAAGGAAGGCGTTTTCAAGCTAAAAGATCCAAATATAAATAGCCTATTAAAAAAAAAACTAAGTAAGATAGGTACCTAACATTTTAGAAAAGTTATTTTTTCACATAAGAGAAGCTCTGTTCATTTGTTTCTGATTCGTGTTCTAATAAAAGTAATGTACTATTTATAGTTTGCCAAATACCTGAGAAACATGGGGGAGTTTGACGGTTTTAGAAGGAACTGCAGTTTTCTTTTGATATTCAGTATGCAGATTAACAAAACTATTTACATTTTATGATTTTCACATACACAATTATATTTACACTCTTTGTGGGATAAATTGATCAGTTCAGTATTTCCATTCTTCTCTACATTTGTAGTCCTTGGGGAAGTAAAAAAATTTTAAATCAGGGAAAGCAGCGCCTCTTTTACCACATCTGTGAAATACACATTTATTTCCTCTCGGTTTAGGCATTATAAAATTGTAAATTCGGTTGCTTGTGGTTGAATAAACTACACAACACATTAATTATGATTAATTAACTAATAAGTGTACATATGATAGAAAATTCTAGTAAATACCATTATTTTACAAAACACCAAAAAAACAAACAGATCAAGTAACAACAAATTTTTATTCTTATTAGACCCTTGCATGTGATAATGTGGAATTACCTAACCAATTTGCATAAAGCAATAAAATGCACTTTGGTTTTTGTTCGCCAAACAAATAAATGAGTAGTTGTAATTTAATTGGGCAACTGTAGTAGCAAAGAACGTATTATATACAAAAAAGTTCGACACAGGTTATGCGAAAAGGAGGGCGGGCACTGGAATCAAGTCTTACAAAAAAATCGTAGGGTAATTCAACAAATAAGTAAATGACAAAAATTTTATGTTTTATCTTGTTTTAAAATCACATTTAAAAATAGAACAAACAAAATAAATATTGAGTTTATAGGTGTAGAAAATATTTTAAATATTTAAGCAAAAGATATTTGCAGTTTAATCACAGGATATGATATTACAAATTGTATTATATAGTAGTCTTTGGTTTAATGCTAAGTTCAGCGATAGAAGTTGTAATAAAACCACAGGTAAATAAAATTTAATAAAATATAAATAATATGTAACACAACAAAAATTTCTCCAATATTAATCCTTTAGCAGTGAACGTGTTAAATATAATTTTGCATCCCTAGGAAAATAAGCATCTGGCACCCAAATATTAACTATAACTATTTAAATACAGAAACATGAACAAAGTTTATTGAACATCATTTAAATACCCAAATTAATACATATTATGCAATTTCTGGGTATCATCTGTTTTTGATTAAACGATAAACTTCAAATGAAAGATAAAAGATACTAAGTATTTGTGTATATTTTGCATTTTTTTTAATTTCAATTTTAAAATAAGCAGTGTAGATCATAAACCCATCATAAAATGACCCTAAATGATGTCACATTTTTGTTTATTGTGCTATGCCGAAAGTACATAAACCACCAACCCTCAAAGTGCCCCGAAGCAATGCTTACTTCGCTTACTGCCTTGGGCCGTCCAGTACAATAAGCCTGTTCTCTTATTTAAGTTTATTATTTCACATTACAAATGCATAAATGCAATACCAACAGACTCTTTGCCCTTTTAAACAAGTGCATGCACTCATATAATAAACATGTTTTCTCTCGGGTGCACACCAATGTCACCAGTAACCCGATGTCTTTGTTTACAATAAAGAGGTTTTAAATTAAATTTAAATAGCCGTTGTACCTCCTCATTGAATAAAACTTGGCACGCAAAGTTCTTCAAGTTACGAACTATGTTTATAGGTTTATTCTCGCCATCTGTTAATAAACAGAAATAAAACTTTTTCGGCGTGCGGTCTGTTGGTACGTCCCACAACTAATAGCGCGACGCTGACACGCCGAGTGGTACATCTCGTGTAATATATCTCACGGGATGTAATATATCCCGTTTCCGTGCATATACTTGAGATTTCTTGTATATAATACAAGTAGCAACTTACAATAGTGTCATCTATTTTAGTTGCTTAACACTACTCATTTTAAAGGGGTTGCGTAACTGGTAAGCGTGGCCACTCTGTGACATAGCAAATACAAATGAGAGGTTAGAAGCTACCTATAAGTAAATGTATACAAACCTTATTTGAACGAGTAAGAGGTGTATGTTGAATTTTATTTCTTTCAATTAAATCTAATAACTTAGATTTAAATGCTGCAACAGATTGTTCCTGCCAATGAGTATGAGGAATAACTGCTTCACGATACCGGGGCCAATGTTTCCGATCACCTTTAGCCAAATGATATGGGTAATAATCTACTTGAAAACGATTCACACTAACTTGTAGTGCACCACCTTCTTTCAAATTTGGATGACATGATCGACCTACTATAAATAATACCTAAAAATGGGATCTATAGGTACATAATGTAAAACTTACAACCCGCATCATCACATAAATGTAATACAATATGTTGAGATAGAAAATGATACGATGTTTCAATCACATCATATCTTGAAAATATTTTTGAAATAGCTGATACACCATCCTTAGCTCTTGCTTGTTGAGCTAAATGTGCTTGATACTCTGGTAATTCCTAAAATTTATTGGTTTATAATAAATCAAACAAAAAATAATCAGAATACTTCTAATTTACGAGCTGCTTTTGCTTTTCTAGTTAATGCAGTGGCTTTTTGTACTAGTCCAGCTAATGAATCGAGAAAATGTAGGGCCGCTTTAAGTTGAGAATCAGTCAATACCCATAATAGATCGTCTAATATTATAACCAGTCTTGACCCCATAATAAAGCAATCTAGTCGGTGAAATTAAATTAAGTTAAACTAGAAATAATTAATCATACCTGACAGTCTTTTCTTAATTGTTATTCTACATCTTGCCTGATTTGTTAATAATCTAAGAGGAGTTAAATTTTTATCTTTGGTTGATTTGGCTTCAATACGAACAGTTTGCCATTCAAGTTCTTTAAAAATCAGTAATTGACCTTTATCTGGTTCTTTCAGCCTTGTCATCCTTAAATCTGACCTATCCCATCCGGGACTTTTTGACTCCAGTATAATTCTTGAAACCTGACACAAAATGCTTTTAATACCTTTAAAGCGAAACTAAGACCTACTTGCACACTAGCTGTAAAAGCTGGACTATTAAATGTTATATTCACTGTATTAACTGTGACTGTTATTCCATCTATCACTTTATGTATAAAGCTATATTTTCCAGGTACAACGGCGTAAGACGAAAGGCCAGCTTGAGCTGACATTGGCCTTAACTCCTCACATGTTTCAGCTATTATATTAACTTCATCCAAATTCTAAAACATATTTAATGAGTAAAAAATAAAGTTTATTTGAATGCGGCTTATAGTAATAATTCTTAAGCTATTTTTATTATAAACTTATATAGTTTCGTTTCAGCATTATGTATACCTTTTCAAACATTATAAATGTGAAAGACAAAATAAAACATTAATCAATCTTGAAATGAAAATGTTACACATTTTTAATTTAATTATGGAAAAATAATGTAAAGGGAATTTCATGTAAGTTCAGTCACACATCATCAGTTTATGTAAATAATCCCAACATTCTTTTATTTTTCTATCTCCATTTGAGTCATGGGAACATACGAAATAGTAGCATGAATAATTTGTAGGAACTAGCTGAATAAATTTACGATGGGCATCATTTTTTTCTTGGAACTACCTATACCTATATTTTCATTTCCAGATTGATTGTTTTATTTTAAATAGCTTAAAAATACCTATGGTGTAACTATTACTAAAACATATTGTTTAATGGCATATTATTTTAAAACTCTGTTATTAGAAACAAACACTTACAAGATGAATTGGTACACTTTTTAATTTAGTCCATTGTATTCTAAATGTTACTTTATTACACAAAGCTTTTGATAAACGTAACCATGACGGTAGTTCCAATAAGTCTGTAAGGACAATTTCGTTCAATTCCAAATTAGTTAATTCTCCTTCTCCTTTAAATGTGCTTAAATTTACTTTATCGGCCGATAAATTCTTTGTAAATCTACGCAGAAAAGATTAAAGTAATTTTAAAACAAATAAAAATACACAAACCTAGAGAGATGTTTTAACAGTTGATTTTTTATTATAGAAACCATCTTATTAAAAAAATTTCTAAGACTACAGACAACGTTTTTTAGTTAATTGCTTACATGACTAGATAATAATGGCTAAAAATAATTATTATAATAAAATTTATAAACCCAGTTAAATGGGTTTGACAGTGACATTTGTTTGACTTTCGACACTTATTAGGAACAAAGGTACCAACTCCAACCAAATATATAAGCGAAATTAAACGTGTTGTTGCTATTCAAATAATAGTTATTTATTCCGCGATATGCAAATAAACTTTATTAGGTCAGCAGATTGTTAAAAAAGTTTGAGCGCGAAAAAACTTGTAACACCGTGTAAGATTAAAACTAAAAGTCTAAAATCAGTTTGACTTTCACCCACTAGTCGACCATCGCACAGCCGAAACGACTTAATACTTTCGCTGGGCCTTCACTTGGTACAGTACTTTAGTCACGGGTCACGCTTGTTGCGTCGGCGAAACTTAAATTTAAATGGAGTTAATTTATTTCGGCATTTGTGTTACACATGTATGAGTGTAGAGGCATTGTGTGAAAACTATATATAACTTGCGTGGAGCTTCGCTCCGCGCTATGGTCACAACACACCTCAATAACCGTTTACGATATTTATTTAAAGGTAAAAGTAATTAAAAAAATATAAAACATAGCAAATACGCTATTTAAAAATATAATCTTTAAAAATTTCAAAATTCGGGAAAATCAAAATCTAGAATGAATCGAATGTGCCTATTTTATTGGTCTAAAACCATCTTCGCATTATTGCCTTTCTAATGAAACCTTTTTTGAGCACATCGGTTCGATGGTTTCAAAGTCTATAACGGACATTGGTAGAAACAATTTTTGTGTTTTATAGATATAGATTACGCGCGCTGTTTTGAATATCTTTATAAAATTCATTCGTAGAGACTGAGATTGTAAGGCGCTGTTATGCATGTTGTACACAATCTAACATTAGGTATAAAAAAATTCAAACCACAAGTTTTTGGCATTTTAAAAACCAGTTTAATTCTCCCTTGATTGTCATTCTGACTCACGTTTGAAAATAAATTTGAAATTTTGACACTTTAAATTTATTTTGTCAATAATAATTGCAACCTTTCGCGGTATTAGCATGTGGTATGAACAAATTTCGGCACAGTTGGGTATTCCAAATGATAGAATATAAAACCAAGTAACAATTTAATGTCAATATAATTTGAAGACGTTTGAATTTTTTGTCCGTTATAGTACTTACAAAACGCGCAACCTGAGAAGATTTGGAGGTCAGATGCGCATTCGTCCGTTTTCAAATATTCTACTCGGTGTAATTCGAGAATTACAGTAGCGTCGCAGATGAATTGTTTCAAGTGTATATTACGTCATTTTATAACAATGATTAGGTATACAAACATAATTATCACCGCTATATAGTCGGGCCAGCGGTGTCTTATGACTAATCTTTTAGTAAAGCATGGTTTAAGATTTTAGAAACGTATGTCGTTATTAAAAATTATTATTAATTTTATTATATATATATATATATATATATATATATATATATATATTATATAGTATGTCGTTATTGGTTCATATAGTTAGTAATTTTGAATACCAACAAAATATCGTCAATGTTTCTAGGTTATTTTGAAATTTAAGCCGCGCTGTCAAATTTAAATAAAATTATTGTTCGAATATCTCGGGATTTAGCATCCTAAAGGTCTTGAAAATCTCCATCCACTCGTATAAATAAAGTCGAATTTCGTTTAAGGTCTGTTCACAATTATTTTGGCATTTAGAGTCCACTGAGTATGGGGTTAGCCATATGATAAAAATATATTGTACAACTGTAAACTATTATCAGAACCGAGATCGAGTCAACAAAATTTCGTTTTGGATCTGTTTTACAAATTAGTTATATCAATAATTTTCAATAAGAAACGAATTAGCTAGCAGTAGGCAGTGCGAAAAGTTTGGTTAATTGCGGAGGATCGTTTTTAGCCGACAGATCTCACTGCGTCAAAAGAGTCAAGACCGTAATTTGGTTATCGAAGCCACTTATAAATAACTGATTTTGTCATAAATAAATACACTGTATTGGATGTTAAAAATGAGATTTTTAAAATCTCAGTTTACAGTTTGTCAATATATATATATATATATATATATATATATATATATATATATATATATATATATATATATATATATATATATATATATATACATATATATCAGTGTGTCAATTTAAAACTTACAATAGACTATATCTCATGAATAAATAATAAAAAATTCTGTAAACCGTTTCTAGGGTAGAAAGGGGAAACCAAAATAACATAGGATACAACTCACCCAATCAACCCCTTACGCCCCACCTACCCCAACTAAAAAAATGTAAATAGCGAACCCCTACTTGTAATACATCACTGGAAAGCCTCTAAAAAATGCTATCCAATGGTATAAAGCATAATTATACAGGGTGTATTATATTATTTCAGTCATTTTTATAAATGAACACAAATCTCTTATCAGAAATAACACTATAATATTTTATTTCAAAAAAGTACATCAATATTCACTAAAAGGTTTTGTTGAACTACAAATTTGGTAAAAATATTAATTAATGAAGTAAACGTTCAAAGTGGGTTCCGTTGTTTAGTAAACAATAATACAGCCTGTTTTCAAATTCTTCACGAACTTTGGTAAATGTTGTTTTGGTAATAGCCCGACATGCTTGCTCCCGAACACTAATGATTTTAGAGCTTTTTAACATTATATCGCAAGTAGTGTTTTTTTTTAAAAAACATTTAAATATTTAATTGGGTTAATATTAATACACCCTGTATAATTTTTATTTATACCACTGGATAGCAGTTTTTACAGGCTTTACAATGATGTATTACAAGTAGGGGTTCGCTATTTAACGAATGTAAACCTAAGTACAGCTACAGAGGTATATGTTAAATATAATAATTCTTTACACTGTTATAAAGTAACTAAGATTCTAATTTTTGCTTTAAATTCAAATATTGGACATCTTATAATTAAAAGTCATCACCTTCACTTTCACCATCATCTTCACTCGACTCTCCGACAATGATTACTAGAGATTTTACCATTTCCTCAGCTCTTTTTTGAACGTCCCACTACTGGCTCATTTCCTTTTCATCATGTAAAATACACTTTTGCCACAGTTCTCCAGTTACTTGGTTTAATGAATCCTTCCATAGGAATAAAACATTCTCGTCCCTGAAGCCCTGTCTTCCAACGGTTTTGTTGTAATACTGTTCACAATTTGCCCATATTAACTCGATAGGGTTGAATTGACAGTGATACGGAGGTAAACGTAAAATTTGATGTCCCCATTGATGAGTGATTTCATCAATTGCATATATTTTTGGAACTTGTATATCCTTGGCAGTTTGTAATAATTCCACTTTCAGCATATCATTCGAATCAGGAATGTTGTGTTTTCTTAAAAATTGAAGATCTTCTTTCTTCTAACTATTTGAAGGTAATTTTTCTACTAATGTAGAATGATAACTGGCATTGTCAAGAATTATCAAACTTGGTTTTTCTAAGTTCGGTAAAAGCTGTTCTTGAAACCATTTTTGAAATAAATCAGCGTTCATATTATCGTGGTAGTTTGCTATCTTACTTTTATTGGAAAATACCAATGATGAATTAGGTATAAAACCATCCTTGGTACCAGCACTCAGTACGATAAAACAAAAAGACAGGATCGCAACTAATTTCACAACTTTTATTAGCAAAATATTTTCACAAAAATGTTGCTCGAGCACCAGCGATATGAACCTGGTCCATTGAACGCCTTCTTCCATAGTCAACTTTGAATTCAAAACCAATTTTGTGTAACAATTGTTTCAAACTCGTTTTACTGAAGGTAAATATTTTATCTTCCTTAAGTTCAGTTTGGAGTTTTTCGATAGTAATATGTGAGCCTAAATTAAACAGTGATTGACTCCATTTCAACAATAATTTCTGAACTATTTACCAGTTGCATGCATGGTGTAAATTTTTCGTTTCAAAACGTCTTTCAAGTATTCGTCTACATCCTCTGACTTCGGCGCCGATTTCTCAGATTCTAAAGCGAGAGCCATTCTTGCCTTTGTCCGAGTTACGGTTTTCTCGGAAATGCCGCATGCGAGAGCAGTTCGCTGCAACACAATACTACATAAATATAAATTTAAATAGTGAACGTTATTAGCGTACCTGGATAATGGAAGTTAAAGGTAAACTTGGTCCCCGTTATCGCGTTCCATCTCGAAATAATGCAGTATATTCATTAACATTACTTGAGTTTGGCTTTTCAAAGATTTATCTTTTAATGACATCATTATTTGCTGCAAAATAAATCAATGCATTCAATCAATTGGAAATACATTTTGCATTATAAACTTACCTCGTAATAGTGAATATTAATAATAATAGTTTTTAAAACAGCTGTTGTTGACAAATGCAATGGAAACTAATAAATTACGAAGCGAAATTATTATAACTACAAAATGCGATGGGATTATACGAAACGAAATACGAAGAATAATTTGAGGTTAAATAGCCAAGGAGACATCTGACAGCGTCATGCGCTTTGACTTTAGAATCAACATACGTTTTTAAGTCCTGCATTTAAAATATATAGCAGACGTATAAGTAGAAGTGGGGCACCCCCCTCCACTTTTTTTACGTCACAAGCCCCGCCCACTGGGGCACCTTCCCCACTACTTTTACTCGCCCACGTGTGAGACCGTGTTTTTCACCCTTATTTTTATGGTTTCTTTTCGGAGGCCTTTTTCAACCCCTTAATAGAATCTTCATCCCGAATTAAGGCCTTTTTTGTTTTTACTCGCTTACTTGAGGGGGCGTATTTTTCACCTTTATTTTATGGTTTCTTTTTGGAGACCTCTTTCAACCCTTGATGGAATTTTCAACCCATTTTGGTTGTATTAAGTGCCTTTTTGCTGATCGTTTTTGTCGGCCCTTTTTGCACTTGCTCACGTGAGAAGCGTATTTAGGTCTTGAGCTTGGTGTTGGACTTGGGTTGGTCTTGGACTTAGGGTGAGGGGAAGGCTAAGGGTGACAGTTATTTTTGGATAATTATAGACTATTCTTGACCCGGTGATTGGAGGGTTAGTATTCTGATTCGCCCCCTGTCGTTACCCCTGGTTGGAAATGGTATTTGTTTTTGTAGGTTATGACTGGTAATTTGAAGTTGTATTCTAATAAGGAGGCCTAATGCTAGTTTGTAAGATACGTATAGGGCTTCGCAACTTGTTCTTGGGCCTTCGCCCCCTGGCGGGAAATGGTATGGGGACCCTAACCTTATAAGACAAGTGTAGAGCTTGGCCCCTTGGTGCAATTGTATGTGGGTTCTAACCTAACCTTATAAGACAAGTGTAGGCCTTCGCCCCCTGTCGTTACCCCTGGTGGAAATGGTATTTGTTTTTGTAGGTTACGACTGGTAATTTGAAGTTGTATTCTAATAAGGAGACCCTATTGCTATCTTGTAACACAGGTGTATGAACTTGTGTTAGGGTTTGATCTTGCGTGCGGAATTTGAATGACATTAAAATTTAATTATAGAACACTTATTTTTATTGTAAATATCATAATTAAAAAAGCCTCAGTGAGTTATAAAAAAAAATTACTGACATTCAGATTATTCTCTAATGAAACAAAAGTTTTTTATTAAGTTAATTAATTACATAACAGTTATTACAATATTGTTTTCTAAACGAATATTAAAACTGTACACCTTAATATTTTTAGAGAAACTTGTTGTTACGTATAACTTAGATGTGTTTTATAACTGTAATTAAAAATCTGTACAAATAAATAAATAAATAAAAGGTTAACAGCACACTTACCAGCTCTGTATTGAAAGAACATTTTTCAGAGACTGATTCACGAGTGATAGTCACTGCTTTGTGTTACTCGTCTAATCAAACTAAAGCACTTTCTATGTTTTACGTTTATGAATAATTGATGTAAAACTGGCTATTTATTTCCCCATAATTAATTTTTAAAGTGTAAAAATACAAACAACCTAATTATCTTTATCACACTTACTGCAACTCGTATTTAGCTTTCCCTTAAAGTAATTAATAACCAAGCGGTTTGAACAAAATATTATATGTCGTCCATACATACATACACACGCAAATTGTTTTTTATAAAAACCGTATTAAAAGTTTGGAATGTAATAATTACATGCTTTAAATTCCACAACAACAATATGTAGTTAGAAACCACTGTTCATGTTTACTTTTAGCTAATTACTTTGTAATTATATAAACCTGTTAATTTTAATAATCCACCAACCGAGTAACACTTTCCTTAAAACGCTAAAGTCATAAATTTTTTAACACGATTTTTAAAAACACACATGCTGAATTAAAAAGAAAGAAAAACAATAGGCTTATCTGATATTACGCAACTCTTAATTAAAAAAAGTAAGGTACTAAAAAATCTCTTTATTTATCAGAATAGAATGGTTGGGTAACAGGTGTTAAACAATAATTTGATTATTTATTTTTTTTTTATGATTGTGGACCTGAACAGGCTAAATTTGGTCTATCGTGCTAAAGCACTCAGGAACACTTAGGAGGATGGATAGAGGAACGATGAATTGCCAATAGGTGCCTATGAACAGCTACCTTAAATTTTCGCTTATCATAAGTGAGAGGAAAACAGGATCTAGAGAGATCATTCCAGAGTTTAGAAGCCGTGCAGAAAAGTGTGGATTGCGCCCGTTTGGTACGACAAGTGGAGATTTTTACTACATACTGATGATGTGAATGAGCAAACCAAAAGTTCTCGCAAAGATAGCCCGAGATGGTATTAAAGAATATAATTCAGCAGCACAATAGCCACGATAATACAAAGAAAGAACTGAAACCATCCTTCTATGCTCAAGGGACAGTATGTCAGAAGTTAAGGACGGGTCATTTATAAGCCTAATCGCTCTCTTTTGAATACGATCAATGATATCGAGAGCGTATTGGGGAGCACTAACCCAAAGGTGAGAATTATATTCCAGATGAGGCCGAATTTGGGCCTTATACAGCAGAAGGAGTTGTCGAGAAGTAAAGTACTGCTTAGATCTGCACAAAAAGCCTATTTTACGAGCAGCTGTTTTGGTAGCTGACAGAAGATGGTCAACCCATGAGAGATTTGAAGATATAGTCATACCCAACAGAATAATAGAGTCTGAAAAGTTAAGAACTGAGCCATTTATACTTAATAGGAAATGATCGATCTTTTTTGGCGGACACAAGGCAACACTGAGTTTTGTTAGCATTAAATTTAACTAGATTATTGTTTCCCCATTCGAGAATACGTTGAATGTCTTTGTTGAATTTGCCATTTCAGCTTTAATTTCTTGATTTGACATAGAAGGTGGATTATCACTATAAGTAGACTGAGATGAACTACAGTGAAGAGTGCAATCGTCAGCAAAGCAATGGATGGGGTTAGTTGTTGAAGAAATAAGGTCATTTATGTTCAGCAGAAAAAGTGTAGGCGCTATAACGGATCCCTATGGTATGCCCGCGTTAATGCTAACTTCTTTTGAATAAAAGCCATCAATTACGACACGTATTCGTCTTTTATCAAGGAAACTAGAAACCCAGTTCATGAGCGTATCATTTAACCCAAACGAGGTGAGTTTGGCAAGTAAACACTTATGCCAAACTTGGTCAAATGCCTTTGAGATATCTAAAGCGACTACAACTGTTTCACCGGACTGCTCTACTGCATTGTTCCAAACTTGGGTCACATATGAAAGAAGATCACCTGTTGAACGACTTTGCCTAAATACATATGGGTGGTCACTAAGGAGTTTGTTAGTTTCAAGGAACGTGAGCAGTTGCTGATTGATGGCCTTTTCCATGATTTTAGACAAAATGGAAGTGATGGCAATTGCTCGGTAGTTTGAGGGATCGGTCTTATCGCCTTTTTTTTGGGAATAGGTTGAACATTTACTAACTTCCATGATGAAGGGAATTCCCCAGAAGACATAGAGATCGTATAGAGCTTAGATAGGACTGGTACTAGTTCGGGGGAACATTATTATCTCGTCATTTACATTTAAACATGTATTAAAAAAGTTTTTTTACAAAATCAAACATAGGTAAATTATGTAATCTAAAATATAGAAACATTAACGTATAAAGTCCACACACATTCGAATGGTAATCTTGCAGTATTGTTCTATTGTATAGAAAGCATCTGGAATTTTTCTCTAGGAAACGTAAATGATATCCTTGCGCTGCTCGTCCAAAGGAATCAAAACATTCCCCATTACCATTCTCGTCAATGTAGATAGCGGTCCAATTCTGACCTGGTTTGTTTGCAGGATCCGTGTTTACGATAATTGCACACGGTCTAGGTGCGTGTCTCGGTAGTTGATTAGAAGCACATACAAGCCGAAACACATTCTTCTTGTGGCTGGGGATCGGTTTCAAGCATCTCAACACTTGTACCGCATACATCTTTAGGATTGGTATGCACCTAGGATTTATTATAAACAGTTTGCATAATTATCCTTTGTCATAAAAATTGTATTCTAATAAAGGACAAAGACATGTAAAGATAATGAAAAGTGTTTTATAATAAAAGATCTTATTGAATTAATTTAACCTGTTAACACGTGTCAAGATTATTTTTATTTTATAGAAGCGGTCGGCCTTGGATCTTTTTAAGTTAACATGTATCATGTACGTAAAATTTCGCGACGCGAGGATTTCGGCGAAGGTTGTTTCGGCGATCCCACTCCAACCCTCCCCGAGCATAATCGAGATTGTAAGACAGGTGTAGGGTCTCGCAACTTGTTCTCGGGTCTTTGCCCCTTGTCGTGATCTCAACTTGCTCATAGGCCTTCATGTATTGTCGTGGTACCCTTGCCGGAAAATTTAAATTTCTATTATAATAATAAGGAGTCTAATTCTAACTTGTAAGACAGGTGTAGGGCTGCACAAGTTGCTCTCGGGGCTTTGTCCCTTGTCGTGGCCCCAATGGCGGAAAATTTGAATTTGTATTTGTATTTAAGTCTCTGCAGGTTATGCCTGGAAATATGAATCTGTATTATAATAAGCGGTATAATGCTAACTTGTAAGATAGGTGTAGGGCTTAGTAACTTACTTTCAGGCCCTCGCCCCTCGATCAAAAGTTTGAATTTGTTTGTGACGCCATCTATGAGGGGAAATCTGAACTTGTATTATAATAATAAGGAGGCCTAATGCTAACTTATAAGACAAACGTAGGGCTTCGCAACTTAATTACTTTCGGGTCTTAGTCACTAGCCCCTTGGCAGGATATTTGAATTTGGATTTGTATTAAAGTGTTTACATTCTGATTACTTATTGCGAGAAATTTGAACTTGTATGCTAATAAGGGACCTATTGCTAGCTTATAAGACAAAACATAGGAACCTGTGTTAGGGTCTGCGCCCTCCTATCGTGGCGCTTGTTGGGAAACTTGAATTTGTATCGTCATCTAGTTGTGTATGGCCTAATGAATATTTTCTGTCATAAAGGTGGCACCATCTAGCGTCTGTCTTATAAGTTAGCATTAGGCCTCCTTATTATTATAGTACAAGTTTAGATTTCCTCTCATAGATGGCGTCACAAACAAATTCAAACTTTGGTCGAGGGGCGAGGACCTGAAAGTAAGTTGCTGAGCCCTACATCTGTCTTACAAGTTAGCATTATACCCCTTATTATAATACAGATTCATATTTCCAGCAATAACCTACAGAGACTTAAATACAAATACAAATTCAAATTTTCCGCCATTGAAACCATGACAAGGGACAAAGCCCCGAGAGCAACTTGCGCAGCCCTAAACCTTTCTTACACGTTAGCATTAGACTCATTATTATAATAGAAATTCAAATTTTCCGGCAATGGTACCACGAAGGCCTACGAACAAGTTGCGATCACGAAAGGGGCAAAGACCCGAGAACAAGTTGCGACACCCTACACCTGTCTTACAATCTCGACTATGCTCGGGGAGGGTTGGAGTGGGATCGCCGAAACAACCTTCGCCGAAGTCCTCGCGTCGCGAAATTTTACGTATATGATACATGTTAACTTAAAAAATCCAAGGCCGACCGCTTCTATAAAATAAAAATAATCTTGACACATGTTAACAGGTTAAATTAATTAAATAAAATCTTTTTTCATAAAACACTTCTAATTATCTTTACATGTCTTTGTCCTTTATTAGAATACAATTTTTATGACAGAGGATAATTATGCAACCTATTTATAATAAACCCTAGGTGCATACCAATCCCAAACATGTATGCACACAAGTGTTGAGATGCTTGAAATCGATCCCCAGCCACAAGAAGAATGTGTTTCGGCTTGTATGTGCTTCTAATCAACTACCGAGACACGCGCCTAGACTGTGTGCAATTATCGTAAACACGGATCCTGCAAACAAACCAGGTCAGCATTGGACCGCTATCTACATTGACGAGAATGGTAATGGGGAATGTTTTGATTCCTTTGGACGAGCACCGCAAGGATATCATTTACGTTTCCTAGAGAAAAATTCCAGATGCTTCCTATACAATAAAACAATACTGCAAGATTACTATTCGAATGTGTGTGGACTTTATACGTTAATGTTTCTATATTTTAGATTACATAATTTACCTATGTTTGATTTTTAAAAAACTTTGTTAGGACATGCTTAATTGTAAATGACGACATAATCAAATTATTGTTGAACACCTGGTACCCAACCATTCTATTCTGATAAATAAAGAGGTTTTTTACTACCTTACTTTTTTTAATTAAGAGTTGAGATGAGCCTATTGTTTTTCTTTCTTTTTAATTCAGCATGTGTGTTTTTAAAAATCGTGTTATAAAATTTATGACTTTAGCGTTACTCGGTTAGTGGATTATTAAAATTAACAGGTTCATATAATTACACAGTAATTAGCTAAAAGTCAACATGAACAGTGGTTGCTAACTACATATTGTTGTTGTGGAATTTAAAACATGTAATTATTACATTCCAAACTTTTAATACGGTTTTTATAAAAAAACAATTTGCGTGTGTATGTATGTATGGACAACATATAATATTTTTTTCAAACCGCTTTGTTATTAATTACTTTAAGGGAAAGGTAAATACGAGTTGCAGTAAGTGTGATAAAGATAATTAGGTTGTTTGTATATTTACACTCTAAAAATTAATTATGGGGAAATCAATAGCCAGTTTTACATCAACTATTCATAAACGTAAAACATAGAAAGTGCTTTAGTTTGATTAGACGAGAAACACAAAGCAGTGACTATCACTCGTGAATCAGTCCCTGAAAAATGTTCTTTCAATACAGAGCTGGTAAGTGTGCTGTTAACCTTTTATTTATTTATTTACTTGTACAGATTTTTAATTACAGTTATAAAACGTAACAACAAGTTTCTCTAAAAATATTAAGGTGTACAGTTTTAATATTCGTTTAGAAAACAATATTGTAATAACTGTTATGTAATTAATTAACTTAATAAAAAATTTTTGTTTCATTAGAGAATAATCTGAATGTCAGTAATTTTTTTTTATAACTCACTGAGGCTTTTTTAATTATGATATTTACAATAAAAATAAGTGTTCTATAATTAAATTTTAATGTCATTCAAATTCCGCACGCAAGATCAAACCCTAACACAAGTTCATACACCTGTGTTACAAGATAGCAATAGGGTCTCCTTATTAGAATACAACTTCAAATTACCGGTCATAACCTACAAAAACAAATACCATTTCCAACCAGGGGCAACGACAGGGGGCGAAGGCCTACACTTGCTTTATAAGACTAGAGTTTCCTTGTTTCAAATTTCACCCCAATCAGAGTGCTAACCCTCCAATCACCGGGTCAAATACGGCCTATAATTATCCAAAAATAACCGTCACCCTTAGCCTTCCACCCTACCCCAAGTCCAAGACCAACCCCAAGCCCAAGCCCAACCCAAGTACAACACCAAGCTCAAGACCTAAATACACTTCTCACGCGAGCAAGTACAAAAAGGGCCGACAAAAACGACCATCAAAAAGGCACTTAATACAAAGAAAAAGGGTTGAAAATTACATCAAGGGTTGAAAAAGGTCTCCAAAAAGAAACCATAAAATAAGGGTGAAAATACGCCCCCTCACGTAAGCGAGTAAAAACAAAAAAGGCCTTAATTAAGGATGAAAATTCTATCAAGGGGTTGAAAAAGGCCTCCGAAAAGAAACCATAAAAATAAGGATGAAAAACACGGTCTCACACGTGGGCGAGTAAAAGTAGTGGGGAAGGTGCCCCAGTGGGCGGGGCTTGTGACGTAAAAAAAGTGGGTGTGCCACTTCAACTCGTATATTATAATCTGTCTTTCTTTAAGTGGGAACTTCGCACTAAAATAAAGGGAAACAGATGCATTTCACAGTAATAATTATATCCCCATTCTCGAGTCCCCGGCGCTACTATGCTTATTATTTAAGCGCGTCATGTTAAAAATATTATATTGATATTGTTAGTGGTAGGAAGGCATTAAATGACTGACTTTTTCAGATACAAAGTTAAATAAAATATGTTAAAATTGAAATTTTACATCGAATGAAATTAGTATGTTTTTAAAATACAGATTAGGAAATTACCCTTTATTATACAAACTCCAAACCGCGATTATGTGAAGGTAGACGTTTCTTTTTTATTTTTATCACTCATGGATTCATAATTATACTAATTATTGTTGCAATCAGTTTCAATTTTTTATTACATAGGTAATATAAATATTTTAAGTATTTCTAGATGTTCACTATGTATATAAATTAATAATAGGTATAATATCAAACTTGAATAGACGGTTTCTATTAAAGTTTGACATTTAAATGAGAGAGACAAAAGTTCATCCCTAGTTGTGTCTCAATTTAGCAGGATGGCCACACAAACGTAAAATATCACTATATATTGGCAATCCGCTTTTATTGTTCTAACCTTAGATCATATAGGAGTATATATGATCCATTGAAACTGGAACGCGCACGCCGTGTTAGAAAAACAAGCCGGTGTGTGGGAGGAGTACCGCTGCCGGCGGGTGGTATGCTGTCGCGCTCTTACACATGCAATCTAATGGAGAAAAATGTTAGCTAGATTAAAAACAGGTCATATCAAAGACGGTGGTAGATAATAATGAGCTTTTTTTGACTTTTTACGTTATTATACGATTTGTTAGTACAGTACTTTTATTACAATAAAATTATTTAATAATTAGCAAAAATACAGAACCAACAAGGCCATTAGTTTTTTTAGCAGCTACATAGTATGATTTTCCAACTTTTCAGGGCCTTCTTTTTTTAAATTTAGAGCTAAATATGAGTTTTTATTTATTTCTGCTTACTTTATTTGCAACAAATTTACATTTAGGTACATATATCAGTATATTAAAGTAGAAGTGGACGAAAAGGTATATAAAACACGCGCGATTTTTAAATAGTGCGAATGTTTTAGAGGCCAGTTATCCACGAATACTTTACGCTATTTTTTTTATTGGTGCCATTAATAATGGAAATACGATCTCATTTAGTTTTGAGAATGTTAACAGTATTAATTTAAATACAAAATCTGAGAAATATAGATTTAAACACGCTGAGGCGTGCTTTAAATAGGTAAAATAGGGCACCAATAAAAAAAAATAAACACTTTTGGAATAAGTTACAAAAAAACATAATTTCATAGTAATTATGTTATTACAGTTATGTACTTTAGGATTAAATATGATAAAATAAAATAGTCTTATGTAATTTTTGTCTTAAATTACTTTTGTCACCTAATAACTGTAGTGTTTTTTTTTTAGCATGAGTTTGGATACGTATATTAGAATATGCGCTAACAATAAATTTCGTTACTTGTAGTTCATGAAGTTCTTCATGCAAATTTTATATTTCCTGTGGGACTCCATTCGTTTGAGCATTCATAAGCACAGCACGATTTAACCATTTTAATATCGAAAGTATTAAAAACGTCTCATAAAACACAAACAATATCCAAACAGGACGGTTACGTACATAAGAATGACAAGGACAACCAACCCCCCTCCAGCATCTTGCTTTGTTTAACACGCCGGCTCACATTTCGAAGCGAATTCTCGTAAGCGAGCTCATTCCAGTTATAGTTACATTTCAATGATATGATCTAAGGTTCTAACCTAACCTCTTTTTATTCGCGCTCTATTATCCTTGTTTTTTGTACCTTATTAGTTATTCCGTCGTTTTGTATTAATCCTTTTGTTTACATAATCATTATTTCCGTGCTTTTTTCACATTGCATTACCTATTTCTATCAGCTACGTTCATTTACCTTTTCTTTCTTCCTTTTTGTTAATCACCCTGCCTTTAATCCTTACAGGAAACAGTTTTTTTCAAGACTTGATTGTTTACAACCCTTGTATAAGTATTTAGATAACTGATCTGTTTCTCATTATTTACTAGGTGTGTTACTTTCATAATGACTTAGTAAAAGGTGCTCGTCCTACTGAGATGTGACATATACCAGCTTGTTTTCGTTTATTAAATGGCAAAATTACCATAATACTACTCGATACTACCAAACTCCGAGTTCAAATGTCGAAAAACTACAAACAACAAGGGAACACACACTCAAATTATAAGCACTACAACGGTAAAATTTTTGGTAAGAGTGTCATCAAGGAGTACAGTTGTGTATAACAGCGAAGGTTATGAGTGATCCATTTCTGACATCGAATTGTTTAAAGCTTCAGATATTTCTGTATTTTTGGAAGAAGGTGATGTGATAATGGCAGTTCGTAGTTTTACCATTCAAGACACGTGTGATGACAATAAATACACATTAATTATACCGCCTTCTTTGGCTGGAAGAACATGTTTAACAACAGAGGAAGAGACATTGACATTTTTTACTTAAAATACATTTGTGTGTTATAATCCTATAATTGAATAAAAACAATTGCAAATTGTAGTAATTACCTCTATTTATTTTCGTCTCAATAAAGATTTATCTATTATTTATATTGTAACTTTCACCCAACAACACACTAATAAATGAAAACAGTGTTCTTATTTTTCATGTAATGCTGTGAAGTGTTGTACATATTAGTAATCAAATTACTAGCTTCAATAATAAATCTACTAATGCCATAAGTAGACTGATAGGTAATTATAATGAAAACACCATATTTGTATTATCAAGTCTAACTTAAACTAAAATATAAATATGTTACTGAAAGCATTCCAATTCAAATAATGGTCGATTTCTTGGTATTTTCATTAAAAATAATTCTAGAGCATACATGTTATAATCAATTTTTTTTAGTTAAATTGTCACATAATTTTACTTTAAAAACTAGCAAGCCTACACTAGACCACACAACAAAATCACTTTCTGGCACATCAAAAATCAACATCGTAGTAGCAACCTGGTACATGTATGGATGGTTAGCTTTTAAAAACACCTTATTATTTTCTTTATACGCAAAAAATGTACTTTTTTGTTTTGATGATAAAATACTATCAAAATCACATGGATTTTTTCCTTCAAGCACTTTTGGACATTTGATTTCAATTACCCTTACGATTATGCCATTAGTTTTTACAACCCCATCAGCACTACAAGCTAAATGTGGGTAATATCTATTGACATATAGACCAACTTGTAAAAACTGTTCATTTGGTTGAATATAATCAGCTACGTATTTGTCTCTTGCTTTCACATCATTTACTTCACCATACCTAATTGCTGGTACAGATAATTTTGGTGTTACCAGCCACAGATTCCTTTTTAAGTAATTGCTGTTTGCTGAAGAAGTCACCAGTGAGGCAGCAGTCTTCGTATTGGAAGATGTAATAAAATAACTTCGCCAAGTATACCAACCAATGGAATGTTGAATTTCAGCACCTTTAATAGCAAACACATTATTCTTATGTTTTACCATCAATTCATGCGTTTTTTTTAAAGATTAACACTTGTTCAATAAGAATGTTTATACTGTCCTGTTCCATTTTAAAGTCATTGTATTGTAATTTGAATAAAGTTTCAAACATTGATTCTTGATTTTCTTTTTGCAGGTCACAAATAAAATTATTTAAATTCACATTTCTAATGTACTCTTCGGGTCTAGGATCAAATGATGCTTGCCATATTGGTTCGAACCTCACTTTTCCATACTTTTTTACACCTAAACCCCACTGCCTTAGCTTGCTAGTGCATGGAGTTCTATCACAATCATATTTATGTGAAATTGAATTATTCTAATAAACATGTTTCTACATTTTCCTACCATGATTTAACGAACACAAAACTCCACCAAATTTCTCGCAAGATTACATATCATCGTTGATTGAAGGCCACAACTCCTTCAATCAACGGTATCATATCAAAACTTGTTCGTTTTTACTTTTGAAATCTATATATTGTAATTGTTGTATCTTTAAAATATACCGCTGTTTCAAAAATATTTGATAAAAACAAAAACTGCATTAAATAAACTCTCTGTTTCAGCTACTGGATTTCTCCCGAAATCTAATCAGCCCCAGGAAAATGAACACAAATGCGTACATCTTATGGTTCTGGAGTTATCGTGGATGCTGACACACATATATATATACCAACCCACATACAGACCACCTACACGACACCCACCCAGATAACGCACACATGTACAAACGTTCACATTCACACACACAGAGGCAGACATCAGGGCTCTCCAGACAAAGCTTTGTCAAATGTCTAGAATGAGGTAATAATTTGAGTTAGTAATAATGAAAATAATACCTACCTAATATATGTAAAGAAAGAAAAGGAATACCTCTCAAATATCCAATAGTTTACGGAGGCTGAATTAACTTTTCCAACAAAAGATTTAAACGACTAAGTTGCATGTTTGACCATAGTGCTTGAATAAAAGTGCTAATTCATTATTGGAATTCACTCATAATTGCAACTGTATTTAATTTTTGTATAAACTGTTTTTTAACATGTTAATCCCCACGAGATCTTACATACGGGTGTTTTTTAAGTTTGAGAACCACTTTATATTGCTTATGTAATTTGAAGTGTATACCTCTATAGTTCTCACAAATGATGTAAGTCATGTTCTTACAAAAGGTGGTCTGGAAAGTAGAATTTGGTTTTCAGCACACAAATGTTTTACCATTATTTAAGCAAAGATTTACAAAACAATTTACACAAATATTTTCTGGTCTATTCTGTGGTGGACTGTTTCTATTTATTCCACAAGAGTAAGGCGAGTCATCATAAATATACCTTACTACAAAATCAATTTTTTTACATTTTTCCAAAAACTGTCTCACAAATGCAAAAAAGATGAAGCCCAGGGAGAAAGAATTTTTTTTAGTATTACAGGATTTCATTAAAATATTCATTTTCTTATAATAGGTTATAATGAAAAAAATTTTAAGTCAAGGTCATTTATTATACATTACACTTAATAAATGTAATTAACAAGTTCTTTTTAATATAATCGTTGAGGTGGTCCCATTGATGATTTTACATGTAATGACCGTACATTCTGCCAATGTTTCTTCAACAATGAAACCAAAAAGTTGATTGAAAGATGTACATTTTGAACTAATTCATCTTGCGTCATGCCAACATGTCCAACAGCAACGGACAAACATAATACCTATAAAACAAAATATAAATGAAAGTGTGAACAAATTAAGCATCAAATGTGCACAAGAAGTTCTAACGTAACTATTCTACAACTACGTTTTACAAAATTCTTGCATTGATTTAGCATACACATATCGTACAAAAAACTTTAAACATTAGTTTGCTGGCTTGTGATGCAAAATCTTTTTAAGTTTTTATAACTTACCTTCTTCATTTGGAATTTAATTGTCGATTTAACTTCATCAATCTTTTGCATCATAGATTCTTGATGAGACAATAAACCAGGAAACTTGCCCGCTTTATTTAAACCAGGACCCAAAAGACGAGGTATTTGCTTAATTAAAGCTTCAGAAGCTAGAAATGCATCATATTTTTTGGCCAATTTTTTCACAAGCTTCTTATTCTTATTTAATTTTTTCAATGCTTCTACATCCATGAATGGAACATTATTAGCTTTTGCTTCATCACAATGCTGTTGATCTCCTAATACACACACCTGCATTTTTGGACGAGGAATATGCTTTAGTCTGCATTAATAAAAAAAATTAATACAAAGAAACTCTAGATTATTATTTCAATTATTTGTTAATACTGATTACCTCAGTTACCGTTAGTCTGAATTTAAGACTAATCGATAATTAAATTATCTCCTCAATTATTTTAAGACCCTGAGTGCAGGTCCGCCAAGGATTCCCTTAGCTTCCTGATTTAATAAGGATCTTTAGGGCAAGGAGTAAAACAACCTAAAAATTCTTATATATCAGGTTGACGTACTTGACTGTGCCGCTGAAACGTTTGTCCTTTTGGGGATCATAATTCTTCAAACCAATTTGGATTTCGACAGTTTCCAAAAAGTTTCTCCTTTTCACTTTAGCATGTTTCAATAAAGCATTTGCACATTCATAAAGAGTATCACGTGAAACCTTGGATCTGGTTAAAAAATATTGTTATAAATATACAAATTTACATTTATTGTATCTTTTTTTTTAGTAATAATATCTTAGGTTTTTAAGATGTCTGTGTAAAAATTAAGATTTTATATACTTACGACATATTTGCAATTTATAATGTCACACCGATCCTACAAAACCACTACTTCTTCCGTAATAGAAATAAAAAAGGACAGAAAAAACATGATAAAGACAGAGTTCAAAGCTACCAACCTAATACATTAGGCAACGTTGTCATACTCTCCGTTTTGCCTATAATTTGAAATAAATTGCATAATTAAAAGATACTAAAATGTGTTATATTGCTGTATTATGTACAGCTCTAATCAGCAAGCAAGATAGTTGGAGAGGGAATACCGGCGCTATAGTAGCTTTTAAGGTACAATCCGAAAAAAAATATTTGGGCGCTTAATTTAAATGGTTTCAGTTACACCAAGCTTAGAACCGCCATGGGAAGGTGTAACCGAGGGAGCTGTATGTTTGTAATGTACATTCATATGCACAAGTACAAAGAAATCCATTTGGCGGTCTTCTCAAAATTGTAAACAGAAGAAACTATGACATACAGAGTTGTAACATTAGTTGCCTAACTACCAGTATGTGCGTTATTACAGGAACCAGATTTATTTTTATAATTATTGTATTTGTATAATTTGCAAGATACACATACAGACATTTCAAAGCAATTCAAATTGAAAATTTAATGTCAACAAACATTAATTAAAACAAGTTTCGAAGTAAATGTTATAGATAATGAAATTAATTGATCCAAACATTTACGTTTATGCACAAGATCTATCTATTTTAAACCATCTAATTAAATTTCATACATTAACAAAGTAATAAATCTAATTTTCTACTTGCTTTTTCTTGTTTTTGAGTTGTAAGTTAGCTATAACAACTATTGTACACAATGACCAAAAATGCACTAAAATCACACAATCACTGTGGTCAGTGATCCACTCATCTTCGTCAGAACTACCTATATTCACCATAAAAGTCAAATTTTCAATAATATCATCTGTCAAAAAATCTGCTTTCCACATCTGTTCTTCGTCTTTAACGTATATACAATGCTTCTCCCATTCTTCCTGCGTAATTTCTATGCACGCATTTTTTATTAAAGATGAAATTTCGGTACTTTTCTGTTTAACATTATTTACAGCCACTTTCCTTTTCATGGTACTCCAAATGAGTTCAATGGGATTCAACTCACAATGATAAGGTGGAAACCATACAACTGTATGTCCGTGTTGCTTCAATAACTCATCCACATAATAAACTTTATTATTAGAAAACTGCTTCACTAGCAATAATAATTCAGCCTTACGCATATCTTGTGTGGTAGAAATGTTATTTACTTCTAACCAAGTCATGATTTGTCTTTTACGATTGTTAATGTTGGGTGGTTTATTTATTTGAACAGTATGATAAGGTGTATTATCCATTACTATAATTGAATGCTTTGGTAGATTTGTTATTAATTCATTTTCCAACCATTGTACAAAATTCGCATGATTCATGTCATCATGGTAGTCTCCTGATTTCGAATGTGATTTAAAGATCAACAGTGCATTTTGTAATAGTTCTTTTTGTTCGCCCTACTGTTGGGAGCTATTTTGTAATAGGCCTCACGTTGGGGATTGTTTTGTAACGGGCATATTACCTGCGATTATTACCTTGCTTGCATACACCTGGCTATAAAGAATAATATTTGGGTTCTTTTTCAATCTTCTATAATTTCAAAATTATTGAGTAAAAATGTTATATTGGTTTTATGAAAATGTGAAACGATTCAACGTCAATTAAGTGATTTTAATTTATAGAGATATCATTCATTAACTAAACTTTACTTTTATTGTTATCACATTTCTGTTCGTGTAAATGAACTTTAATAATTACTCAAAAAATTCCTTTTTCCTTTTATCGGGACGCTACAGCTAGCTTAACAATGTGTTAAATGGTTCCTGTTATCATTCATCAAAATTATCCTCAGTCTGAGGTTATTAATTACCTGTACGTTGCAATTAATTGAACTTGATTTCTTCAGTATTTACACTCGTAGTGTTTGTATAAGCTTTTAAGATTTGTAACAGTCAATAATAAAAATGAATCAAAGGTGATAATATTTAATTAAGTCCAATCCTAAATGCCGACTGTTTTGTTTACAGAATTATATATAGAACTCAAACCTACAATGTAAAACAATATTCTTAAAACCAATATATAACACTTGAAAAGTCTGGAACACTGAAACTGTGGCAGGATCTGTAACAAAAAAACTCGTTAAACTTTCATAACTTTCACTTTCACCAGATAAGCAACGAAGACTTACTCGATGATGGTATATATATATATATATATATATATATATATATATATATATATATATTAGAAATTGTCTTTAGTTCGCCCTAGTCGACCGGCGATGATGATAGCGTAGCTATCGAAACGCGTTCGGTGTTTCTTAATGTGTGGTACGTGGGTATATTTTGTTTGTAACATATACAACGTGATCAATCTCAAGTGTACTGTAGTGGTATGTCAAAAATCCCTAGTTGTTAATATTGTTGTGTTTTGCAGTTGGCTGCTTTGGATTTTTAGTGTGGTTTTAGTCGTTTCAGTTTATGTCAGTTTATGTCATATTATTCCTTCGTTTTTCACTTTTGTATTTTCTTGAGTTATTTACAAACTGTCTATATCAAGACAAATTATATATTCTGAATTTCAAATTGTGATATCGAATTTAATCGTCATGCCGTTTTCAAACATGTACTGTAAATTTTATTTAATTGTAATGAAATTATAACATTTAAATACTTAAGATTCATTATTTTGTAATGATGTAATCCAATCATTAAATAATATTTTATTTATTTTGTTGTATTTTATAGGGATGCAGTCTAATCAAATACAAAATAGTCGTTATTTAAATTAAGATAATATTTTATAATATGTTTAAGTTAATGACCTTCATACAGATTTGAAACTGATCGTAGTCTTTACTCGAACCATGCTCTAGACTAGCTAGAGCAATACAGCTTCTTACCAACCTATCAGTGGTACCAACTTAAATATTTTGATCACGTGGTATACACTTGAGATTGATCACTCTGTAGCAATAAATCTTTATCAGGATTAAACGTTGTTTTTCGTTTAATTTTGATATTCAAATTTAAAGTTTTTAGAAAATGAAACACACACGTTTTATTTATTTACACAATCAAAAGGTTCTTACTTATTATTTTCGTTCATAGCGGATGACGTCACTTGGCGTTTCTTGAATCGGTGAAGAGGCCTCGTTTAGGTTGATTTCTGATCTTCTGATGATGTCACTTTGGAACCGTTCTCCTTATACCTTTGTTATTGATGAATACGCTTCTAATTTTCTTCCCACAATTTAATGATTTTTTTTAATAATTGCTTGACATATTTACACTATCCAGTTCTTACTTAATTGTTCAGTTTTAAGTACAAATAGCTTGCGCAATAAAATGCAAGCGAACCACAAACGGCCATGCTTCCAATCATCTATTTTTCTTGTCTATTATATTTTCTATATCGATCTATTAACTGGGCCGACTGTCCCATTGTAGATTTATCACTCGCCATCAAAACATCAGCCTGAAACACTATCAATACGTACTCAAAACGCTATTGTAAATTATTGCACAATCTTTTTATTATCGCCAACTTGATAACATTTACACTTTTAATTCCTTTCAGGTTTTCCTTGCATTAGTAAAGAAAATATCACTTATATTTCTTTTTCACTACATCAACTGAATTCTCGTTATAATTTTACAATTCAAATTGCAGCATAACTTAAGCTGCAGTTATCGCTTCTCAATCGTTTGGTTACTTTCAATTCAACCAACTCTGATCACTTACTTAGTGCGACTCTTCTTGATCGCTTACTTCATGCGACTGACTAACAAATACACATTATTATAACAGCGTTTCTACTTGCTCCCTTTTACAAAGCAGTAGAACCCGCAAATTACCGCGTATATTCAAAAAACTTTCCAATTTACTATGAAACTACTCATAGAAACAAGTTCAAGCTTTTTATCTTAATATTAATTATGTTCAAATTCAAATAATCAGTAACCATTAATGTCACATAATGGCGCGAAATTCGAATTTCTAATGTCTCCATTACAATTTGGTACAAATCCTGAACTACCTGCATAAACTATAATATGTCGTTGACCTGCTCTGTTAGATTTATAAATACCAGGTTCTTCTTCCGATTGTCAACATTTAGAAACCCCATGTGATGGATGAAGTTTCATCTAATTAGTATACAACTGACCTCTTTTTATAACCAAGTATATCGTTTTCCCTTAATTTCCTTAAATATCGACAACGCGAAGCTACAATATCGCTTCTTTCCATTAACAGTTTACGTTTGTCATGGCACTTCTTGTATTTAAAACCCAGTTTTAATAAATGTTTTCGCAAAGTTTCTCCTCCTCCTGTATATTCAACTCTTTCGCGCATTTTATCAACTAACAAATTTAGATGTGGAACCTTGTGTTCAACGGTATACACTTCATTCACAGTTCTTCCACTTCATTTAATTCAATTTTATTTGATGCTGTAGTTCGTGTCTCCTTTGGAGATTTGAACTTTGAGGGCCCCGTTACTTCTGCTTCTTTTCGAATAGTTTTTCTAAATCAAATAGGCTTCCCTGTTGCGGCTGCAGCAAATTCTGTAGATTTTTCTACAAGAAAACTCCAACAACCAGTTCTATTTTCTTGATCGAAAAATTCGATGACATTCTGAATGATATTACGTGCTTCGGAGCGAATGACCTTTCCACGCGCACTCATGTTTTAGTACACCCAAAACAACACAAAAGACAATTAGACTTTTTTTAAATGTCATAAAATAAACAACATCCACTTGTAAACTTATGTAATAACATAAGTGCTAATAAATTATGTAACAATGGCAACATATTTACTTACCAATATTTATGTATTAATAAATGACAAACGTTTTTAAAAAGACGATTTAGAAGGTAAGATATGAAACTGGAAGCAAAATGAAATACAAACAAACAAATTAAGGAAAACTAAAAAGCGTGGACTGACAAACGAATTTTTTTAAATATGTATTTTACAGAGAGTGTACACTAAGTAAATCACGACCGCTGATTGGTTGTTGGCGTTTGTTATTGAAATTAGTTGACGTATAACCCGAGTCGTTTCTAAGCTTGGTGACAATGTCTTGTTGGATACACATAAATGTATTGTGTGCTGCATAACCAGTGTAACAAATACTTTCTTGATAAAATCACAAAGGGACAGACATTCTCTGCCTATACACAGTGAACCAAGAATTTGATAGAAATAACTTTATTAAGCTTAAAAACCTAAACTTCAATATAAAATATTTAGTTACAGTAACAGTTTTAAATATTTTAATATAAGATCTACACTTCATTTTGATTGGAATGTAATTGCATTTTTATAGTTTATCGAATGAACTGATGAGTTATTTGTTTGGCAAAGTTTACCAACACAATTTAAATGTTAAGTTAAAATCAAAATAAACTGAATACATATTTACACAATCGAGACGAAATCATATAAAAATCAAAACATTTAAAATATCAAGGCAAAATTATTTTATAAGTTATTTTCTTAATCTTCAACTTCCGAACTTGTGTCATCTTCCGACAAACCAGTATTCACTATAAATTCGTCTAAATACGTGATTGATTTTTTATTGTATAACATCTTTGATAATGTTTCAAGCCTCAGAATGTAGTTTTCTTCGTAGTTCGTAAAGGGGATAACCTTAAAACATAAAAATTACATTAAATGACATCTTTAGTAAAATTCTTGTACATACTTTTATGTCTCACAAATAAAACAACCAAAGAAGTCTTCAAAAAAACTGATTTTAACAAACAAGCGTAATAATAAAGGTAGATTCACACGATGCAGGTAATTGCTGTAATTTTAATGCTGCAACTTTATGTGCAGTTTTGTTACAGTGCAATGAATTGCAGCATCTATTCTGTGATCTATTCACACCCAATTGTATTTGGTGTGTAAACAAGTGGATTTTATTTTGTCACCAACTTAATTTAATAGTTTGCAGTTCTGGAACCCAATAGATTTAGGTTATGGTTTATTATTTACAGTTAATACCAGTTTATTTATTTATGAATTGGTGAAATGAATACTGATGAAGAAATGGAACAATTATTTTTAATTATGCTTGTAACTGGAGCAATGTGTTTGTTAGATAATCGAACTCAACATGCACGTAAAAGGAGGTGGTGGACCAGGCCCTGGTTGCAGCGTTGTTCCGTGTGTTACAAATGTAACAAAAGTGTTACATTTCCGTATTGCTGTTACATTGTTACTACACCTTGAAATTTAATTGAAAACTGTTACATTTATATGTTGGAAGCAAGTGAAAATGTAATAATAAAATTGTGTGCAAAAATGAGTTTTAAATATAAATCTGGCATCAGTGCTTGCCGATGTTAGAGAGAGAACATTAGAAAGTTTAACGGGTTTAACGACTTACCACTTAAAATTGTGACCATCTAACGATCTAAGATCTAACCTAAGACTATTTTCTAACCATAAATACGTAAGCGTAAGGTTGTAGGAAATTAAAGACGATAGACTTGTTACTTTTAATAAATAAGTAAAGTGTGTTTGTGTGTATTACCTACGAATTAAACATCATTATTTATTATAATAAGAATGGATTTGAATAGGTGAGTTAATTTGTTACCTTTGTGTTAATATAAATTATGTCATTCATTCCACTTTAGGTATTTTAAGCGTAAACTGCATGATCATAATTATATGGCAAGCAAGTCAATAAATGGAGTTTCTTGTGAAAGTGAACAAATAGAAACCGATGGAGACAACAGCAGCAGCAATGAAGCACAGATATTTGAAAAACAAAAAGAAGAAAAGACAAAAGTTAAAAAGCAAAACGTGTTTTTAAACAAGAATGGATTTTAGAAGATAGCAGTTTATCACAATGGTTGATACAAACAGACAAAAATGAACTGTTGTGTAAAATTTGCCATAAGATTATTTCCGAAGAAAAAATGCATGTTAAACGCCATTTTAATTCTGATATTCACATTAAAAACATATAATGCTTCGAAATTATCTGTAAAACTTAGTAATTTTGTTCAAAGCCAAAATGATAAAAGACTTTCTGACAATGTAAAAGCAGGGGAACTTAAAATGGTTGCTTTTTTAGCAGAGTATAATTTACCATTTTTGCTATTAGGCCATTTACCTCAATTTATTGCTTCTGTTTGTCCTGACTCCCAGATAGCAAAGAAATTGACGTGTGGCAGGAAAAAAGGAACAAATATTTGCTGCAATATTCTAGCCAGGGAAAATATTAAAAACCTAAGTCGTGATCTTCGAGGGAATACATTCTCTTTAATCGTAGATGAAACAGCAGACATAAGTATTAAAACAAATCTGGCTGTTGTGTGTAGAGGTTCTAGGTAAATAGACCGAAAGGCAGTTGACCGAACTCAATAGACCGAAAAGCAATAGACCGAAGCAGCAGTAGACCGAAACTCACTTGGTCGAAAATATGTTACGGTTAAAGTAGATATGTAATGTAATTGGGTAATTGGGAAGGATATTATCTGTTGAGCATTGTATGATTTACTAGAATAAACTTAGAATAGAATCAAAAACAAAAAAAAACAATAATGCCTTAGTGATTAACAAAAAGATTCTAACTAACAATAACTTCATAAGTAATTATATTAGAACTAACTTAAAACAGCATCAAAAACAAAAAAAAAACAAAATAATAATGCCTTAGTGATTAACAAAAAGGTTCTAACTAACAATAACTTCATAAGTAATTATATTAGAACTAACTTAAAACAGCATCGAAAACAAAAAAAAAACTTCTAAACACGCCAGCAGTTTATGTTGTCAGTCATAAGCCTGAATAAAGTGTGAAGGGAAGTTGATGCTATTGTTAATAAATGTAATTTTTCGAGATATTTAATGTGCACATTTAGCGAATGTGTACTTTAACCGTAACATATTTTCGACCAAGTGAGTTTCGGTCTACTGCTGCTTCGGTCTAGTGAGGTTTCGGTCTATTGCTTTTCGGTCTATTGAGTTTGGTCAACTGGTTTCGGTCTATTGAGTTCGATCTACTCGCCGTGAGCGGTGTGTAGATATTAAAAAAATGATAGGGTAGAAGATACATTTGTAGGACTAATGCAAGTGGAATCAGGAACTGCAGATGGTTTATTTCAATCTTTGCAAAATTACTTTGCAAGTGCCATTAAGTAACATGATTAGGTTTGCTGCAGACAATGCTGCTGTTATGATGAGTAATCAAAATGGACTGAAAACTAAATTGAAACAAATTTCACCAGATGTGTTTGTTTTAGGCTGTGTTTGTCATTCAATTCATGTATGTTCAAGTGCTGCATGTTTGAAGTTACCAAGGTCTGTTGAACAATTAGCTAGAGATATTGTTTTGTATTTTTCAAACAGCTCAAAACACATTGAAGAATTAAAAGAATGTCGAGTTTTTGCAAACTTAAAACCCATAGATTATTAAGTCCGAGTCAAACACGTTGGTTGTCACTTTAAGCTGTGTTGGACAGAATAATTGAACAATGGCCCGCATTAATACTTTTTTTTACATCTGCCACTTATAGAAGATTCAAACTACATAAATGCCCAGAATATCCTATCTGCTTTAAATAACCCTATATTTAAGTTTTACTTTTATTTTTTATCTTACGTTTTAGATTTAATTAATAAGATAAATGTAGAATTCCAAAGTGAATCTCCAAAATTATATACATTATTACCAAGGGTATCAGGGCTATATAGAACCATTTTAAGAAACTTTATAAAATATGATTACCTACAAACAGATTTAGATAGTATTAAATTTGCACCCGAAAATTGTGCCTTATTTTTAAGTAATACTGGCGTCAGTAAAATAGAGTTACATAGCTTTTATGTAAGATGCGTAGATTTCTACATAGAATTATGTAAGCAAATTACAAGTAGATTTGCATTTAATGATTCTGTCTTAAAATTTAGGCAAAATTTGGAACCTGCAGGAGTAACGTCTGGCAATGTGGCATCAATAGTTAACATTATGAAACGATTTCCTTCAATTCTTACTGATTTAGAGAAGGTTAACTCAGAATGGCGCCAGTTGTCAGATGTAGTTGAGTTAAAGGGTTATGTACATTTGGGATTTGAAAGATTTTGGAATACTGTGTTTAATTTTAAGAATGCGTTGAATGAACATGTGTTTCCTAATTTAAGTGTATTTATAAAAGGTTTGTTGTCATTACCGCATTGTTCAGCAACTGTCGAGAGAGTTTTCTCTCAAATTGCATTTAATAAAATCAAAAACACGTAATAGGTTGCTGGTTGAAACTTCCAATTGTTTGTTGCATACTAAGGAATTATTGAATTCTGAAAAATGTTATTCTTTTGAGCCAGGAACCTCTCTTTTAAGTCGCAATATTTTAGCCAATGACCAAGATTTAAATGATATCAATTTGACTTTTTAATGTAATTTTACAAACAAAGCTGTGTTTAATAAAATACCTTTTTTATTCTCAACCTAACAACTATGAAATTTGAATTTTCCGCAGTGTTACAAAATGTTACATTTTCATTCTCAAGTTGGTACTTTCATTTTTTTCCTAGCAGCAACCTTGCCTGGTTGACACAAAGATCTACCAAGGAAAATCTACAATTGCTACATGAAAGTCTAGCTATTGAGGATAAGAGAAATTAAAAAAATTTCTAGACAATGGACCAAGACACATTTGATTATTTATTAGAACTTATTAAACCTCATAAATAAAAACAGAAGACGATAATGAGGGAAGCTATTTCTGCAAGGGATAGACTAATTATAACTTTACGATATTTAGCCACAGGGGAAACGTTCAAAAGTTTAATGTTTTTCTTTCGTGTAGGTCACAATTTCAAAAATGATACCAGAAGTGTGCACAGCTATTTACAATTGCCTTAAAATAGAATACTTAAAGGTAAGAAATGTATTTAATTACAAGTACTTTATGTTATTTTATATATTGAAGATTCCAACAACTGTAGTTGAATGGTTACAAATTGCAGAAGATTTTGAACAGAAGTGGAATATGCCAAATGTGTTAGGTGCAATGGATGGTAAGCACATTGTCTTACAAGCTCCTACATCTGAAGGATCTACTTTCTTTAACTACAAAGGAACTCATAGTATTGTACTTTTAGCAGTAGTAGATAGTAATTATAAATTTATATATGTGGATGTTCGTTGTAATGGTAGGGTATCTGATGGTGGTCTTTGCAAGAACTCAATTATCAACATCAATCCAAATAAATTCCCTTAATTTTCCAGCAGAGCAAGCTTTGCCAGGTAGAATAAAACCTGTGCCATTTGTTATTTTGGCAAATGCAGCTTTTCCCAGATCATATAATATTTTAAAACCATTCCCATTTAGGAACTTATCTGAATATCAAGGGATTTCGCATTTTATTAACTACTATTAACTTGAAACCACAAAAAGTTCAAACAATAACATTGGCTCGTACTGCATTGCATAATTTATTAATAACTAAAAACCCAAATAAGTATGGTATTGCAAGTGAAACAGATATAGATTGGAAATATACTTTTTAATATGGATTAAGCCAACAGTTAGGAAATCGAAGTTCACAAGCATCCATTGATAATAGAATAGAGTTTATGGAATATGGTAATGGTGTTGGTGCTGTACCATGGCAAAATAATTGTGTACATTAAAATCTCTAGTCTTTTTATTATAACATACCTCCATTACATAAATACTAGTTTTTTGTTTTTGTGTGTATAATATTTTCTGAATACCTTAATGCCTACTTATGTAATTGTGTATATAATTAATTATATACCAAAATCTAAGATGTTTCATCTTATCCTTCAAGGACCATTGTAAAAATATTTTTCTTTAATAGACGTATTTGTTTGAGGATTCTTAATTTTTCTCACATCTTTGGTAAATAACCTGCAATAATTATTTACCATTAATGTTACATAACATAAATCCTATTGTACTTACATTCCAAATGCATCTAATTCGTCATGCTTTTATTGTTTTGCATTAAGTTTTTAAATTCTAGATGATGCTACACTACTACACCAAGTCATGCTGCAACTTCATCCCGATTACTTTAAATTGTTTTTCTGTGGGAGTTATCGATCTAGATGGAGATACTGTTCTACTCCTTTTCGAAGACACTTGTGGTGTTTGAGGTAGTACCTCACATTCTAATTCTTTAAGGAATCCTTCGAAAACAACTTCATCTTCCTCATGAACATCATCAGAAGTATCCTAAAATTTTATATTGATTTTTACCTTAACACATAACTGACATACTTTGTCACTTTGTCTCACAGGAGCTTTATTAACTAAGAACTCTAAATAAAGAATAATACCATAATTTTTTTCCACGCCATCAGTACCACAACCACTAACTTTACGGTTTTTTATCCTATTGTAGTCTTTGAAAAATTGTGTATGTATCACATGAAGTTTGTTTTTTACATCTGTAACTGTTAAATTCTGACATGATACAAATTCCCGTTTTTCAATTAATTCATTTCGTATTTCTGTAAGGGCTTGATAGCGTTTAATCTTGTTTTTATAATCTGGTAAATATGTACAATATAAAACTGGTTTAGATTCGTACAAGTACACAAATCTGTGCTTCTGAAACCATTTTTTCCTACTTGTAATCAAATACCGGATCAAATTGTATGTTTAAAATAACTATACTCAACTAGAATTGCATGCAGTTCATTGCTTGTTTTTAGAAGATTGCTTGAGTACGTGTGGACCAAAATGCGTGGTGTCCAATTCATTGGACTGACGCCTCATACAAACCCAGTACCGCAACAACCTGTAATTTAAAAGTCAAATTACTATTTCTAAACGTTTTACCTTCACAAGCAGATAGTCATCTGAAGCTTCTTTTAAAAATCTCATAACATCCGATTCAAAGACTTTTTAGACATAACCATCACTCAGCTTCTTCAGCAATGCAATCAGTTTGCTGTATCTGAAAACATTGTGTAATTATTTGACAGAGCACATACACTTGACATATGATTTACTTTGAAATGTTACAATTTTCATTCACTAGCAGTATAGACTTTATTATCGAATAATACAACCACAATGTTCACTTTTCCGAAAAGTATGCCAGAAGTACCTTTTCACTCACATGATTTATATTCTTTACGCTTTTCCACCTTTGAAAGCACGTATATTCTTTTTGGTATATCAACCTCCATTTTTGGAACAATAATTTACCCACTGCCTCCATCACCTGTTCTTCCACATCTGAGGGAAGTTTTTCTTATTCGGAATCGTTTTCCCAATTATTTTCACTCATTTTTACTTGCACTGCATTCAGAAAAGAATACAAAAGCACATAGAATAAACGACAAATTCTGATAAACAAAATTTTGTTTTATTCAGTGTCAACCCTAGCAACTCATACTACTTAGATTTTAAAACGTGACTAACTCAATTAATACTTCTTTAATTTGCTATAGAAAGAAATAGAATGTTATACACGACGATAAAATAAAACTATCGACTCGTGAAAATTAATTCATTCGCACCTTCGCCGTTCATGAATTAACATTTTTCACCATCGATAAAATTGTATTTTATCGTTTTGTACAACAAATAAGCACCTTAGAATTCTCAAATGTGGACTGGACAAATAAATGTGCCGCGTCAAAAATTTTAAATACATTATTTTAGTTAACATATTTTCCGACTATCTTGTTTGCTGAGTGGAGCTGTACCTCACTGAGGTACATACATAGAAAAAAAAAGGATTTTTCTATGGGTAGGTACATATCTGTGTACATCTCTGTCTTACAGACAAGTATATACTTCAAAATTTCATAATACCGCTCAAGAATTCATGCCCTCTGTGAATCCTGGTCCAGACGTAAACCACCTTTGGCCTACTTATAATACGTATACAAGATATAACTTTTAAATGTATTGAATGGTTACCTAATGCTTTGAATAAATAAAATTAATTAAATTAAAATACCCTAATCAAAATACACCTAAAATTCCGCTGGAGATGAAATTTTTACAGATCCTCGAAAATCCATTTGAAATGAAAAGCCAAAGTCCCCATCCACTAGAGCTAAAAATGCTATTAAAGGTCAACAAAAAGCTTCTATTGCAAATATCTCTTAAATGGTAAGTTTGATTGTAAAAATGTATAAATTTTGTATATACGACAATCTGTTACAAAAAAAAAAAACACCGATAAATGAGAAACAGATTTCTATTCATTTAGAAAAATGCTACTCTTAAGCCACTGTAGATGAATTGTAAAAAAAGGAATCATTATGTTTCCAACAAATGGCGCTAGTTTTAAGTTTAGAGTACCTTCATCCGTCGTTAGCTTAAGTAGTTGCGTGATGTACTCCATTTGTTCGTCTATTTTCACTATTATTCACAAATATAATTACTCCTCGTTGTTGTTTCAATAGGTTATAAGCCCAGGTTATGCGGAGTGAAAAGTGAGTGAATCAGTTTCACAACAGCTTATAGTCGTGTGGTAAAGTGACGCAAGACATAAAGTATATACACTGTGCAGGGAGCAATGGCGAGTAACGTAGATGTGAATTCAATAAATAAGTTCGACTATTTGCAGTAGAAATTTCCGTTATAGTGTGCTTTGAAAGCCAAAGGAGTGTACGAGGTTGCAATAGGACTACAACCTAAACCCAGAGAGGATGAACACACAGAAGTGGAAAGATGGCAAAGGAAGGACGCCGTCGTCATGTTCACGGTAACGTCAGCCATTAATGTCGAGTTGATAACCTTGATACAAACGTGTGAAAGCGCGTCAGAAATCCTCCAGAAATTGGACACCATCTACTAACAGAAATCGGAAACAAACAAGATGCTACACCAAGAAAGGTTCCATTCTTACAAAATGGACCCGAACGACACAGTGGCGATGCATGTTGCCAAAATCGAGAATTTAGTTAAATAAATACTGGACTCCGGAGATAATGTCAGCGAAGTAGCGGTAATGACAAAAATATTAAGTACCCTACCGAGAAAATGCGAAATTGTTAGATGAAGAGGGACAACTAACATTCGCAGAGAAGGCAACAAAAACATCAACGAAAAAGGGCTTTGAGAAGAAGAAAGTAACTTGCTACAATTGCCAAAGATAGGGCACTTCGCAAGGCACTGTCGAAAGCCAAGGAAGGAGCGAGAAAAGAAAACTAATCCAAAAGGAAATGAGGCGCAAGGAAATGTGCCTCCCTTCACTAATAAAGCAGGAAATGACGACCAGAGAATTAACGTATCGAATATTATGAAGGTTTCGGACAATGACACATGACCTATGGGCGCGACTTTTTGTCAACACTTGGACATAACACAACCTTGAAAATATAAGGCAAGGGAACCGTTCGAATACGCAAATGAGTAGACAACTGTGGTATGGCTCGATGATAACAAATGTTTTGTATACCCCTGACCTACGCAAACACCTCTTTTCAGAAGGCGCTGTTACAAGCAAAGGCATGAAGATCGTGAAGGAAAGTAATTACGCGTACATTTATGAGAACGATGCCAACCTTTATCACTTGCAGTTTAAAACAGTTGTTACCGATGAAGGTAATGTAATCACCAACAGTGACAGATTGTTGTTGTGGCACAAACGGTTGGGTCATGTAAATATCAATACACTAAAGGACATGGTGCTTAAAGCACAAACTACTGATATTGAAATTTAAAATGTGAGTAAGAAATTCTTTTGTGAATCGTGCGTTTATGGAAAACAGCATCGATTGTCATTTGGAAAAGTTTATTGAACTACCAAGCCAGGTGAAGTTATCTATAGTAACCTTTGTGAATACTTCAAGCATAAACGACTCGAGGTATTTTGTACTGTTCAAAGACAAATAGCTCAAGTTAAAGAGTGGTGTCGTTTCTAAAACATAAGAGTGATGTTCTTGATTTATTCAAAACATTCGTAAGTATGTCTAAAAACAAGTTGGGTTGCAGCATAAAGACTTTACACGTGGATAATGGAACTAAATATGTAAATACAGACTTTAAAGATCATTTGCTCGAAGTTGCAATCTAACTTGAAAGAACTGCACCGTATACACCGGAACAGAATGGTAAATCCGAACGCGAGATTAGAACGATCGTGGAAAGTGCTTTATCCACGATATACGAAGACGTTGATGACAGTTTACATGAGGACTCAACTGAAGGTGCTTCAAACACAGAAGAAGAACCTCGAGCTCCATAATTTAAGAAAAACCGAAGTTCGGAGAACTATCAGGTATGACGATTACGAACTCAACAGTGTTGAATTGAACGTACCAAACACCTACGAGGAAGCAATCAGTGAAGAAGATACCGAAACATGGAAAATTTCGATAGATGAAGACCCGGAAACATACATGTAATTGGCAATAAATGAGTATTCAAAATGAAGCGTAGACGTCGAAAAGGAAAACCCCGTTTTATGGTTTTATTCAGTGTAATACTGGCAAATGTGTCTACAAAAAGGTGTAATTAAAAAAAACTAAAGTTTTATTAGTATTGTATGTACACGAGTTCAAGTCTGGAAGTTATAAAAATAGTTCTCGATAGGTTAAAAACTGAATTTGAAGTGATATCAAATGAACTGGACTGCTCTGTAGGACTGGAAATTGAAAGGAAATCGTAAAAACATCTATTTTTATTCATCAAACCAATCATGTTAAACAACTAATAAATCGTTTTTGTTTAACTGATGCGAAGACAGCAGTACTCCGAACTGATACTCATACGATCCTCACCAAGGACAAAAACGGCAAACAAGGGAAGACCATCCTTACCGTCAAGCAGCGGGATCATTGATGTTTGCTGCCATCATAAGCAGGTTTGATATAAGCTATGCAGTTTGGCGTCGTGAGTCGATTCATGAACAGTCACAATTTGCCACACTGGAACGCGGTCACCAGGATTATACAATATCTAAAAGCAAGAGCAGACATAAGGGTAGAATACAGCGGTATCACAAGACCAATAAGGTACACCGATTCGGATTTTGTGAATGACGCGGATACGTCTTGATATGTATTTAAAATAAATAACGGATGCGTTACGTGGTCAGGTCAAAGACAACAAACCGTAACACTCTCGACGACAGAAGCAGAGTATGTGGGCACATCAAACGCTACTAGAGAGGTAATCTGGTTAAGAAGCCTCCTTCGAGACATCGACGAACCGGAGGAAGATCCAACAATGATCTGCGCTGACAATCAGAGTGCAATTTGACTTGTCAAAATGCTGAGTACCACAAGCGTACTAAACACATTGATGTCAAGTACAATTTTGTGCGGGAAAAATATGAACGTGATAATATAAATTTCAGATATGTTCGCACAAGTGGGCAACATCATGGTACAACCCCTTGGTAAAGAAAAATTTCATTATTTCAAAGAATAATTAGGTATGAAAAGAAAGAATTAACGTTCTAATATTTTCACTTGAAAAGTGTCTTGTTAAGTATTGCCGTTTTGAAAATGTTTATATTTTTATAAAGCCGTTTAAATGTTGGAAACAACTAATTAGTGGGGTTGTAAAAAAAGAGAATCATTATGTTCCCAGATGGCGCTTATTTTAAGTTTAGAGTACTTTCATACATCGTTAGCTTAAGCAGCTGCGTGATATACCCCATTTAGTTGTTATACGATGTGCGTTTATTTTCACTATTATTCACATTGTTGTTTCAATATAATCGAAGTTTTCAGGTATTGAACGTTTCCATCGTTTCTTTCAACACTAGCACCTATACCCTATACCTAACTACTCGGATAGAAGGTAAAACTGTAGGTCCCATGCCAACACGATGATTGATACGTTAAAGGCCTCTTACTAAAGGTGGATTTCCTGTAGTACCTAGCTCAAAAATCTGGTGACGGGTAGTGCTAATAATCATTAGTAGTTGATTGACTAGTATTGCCTAGATCTCGAGCCATAAATACAAAACAACAAGCAGTTATGGTAACATATCATTAACGTAAAATAGCAAACTTGATGTAAATTTATAATTCTATATTTAAAATATCTGTTAAAAGTGAGTTTATAAGATCAACCTTTTTGTTGATTAATGGTACTTTCTGTTTTTGTTTATAAATTTCGAATTTTTTCAAACTTCTAATTGGTGTTTTTTATTACAAAAATGTAAAAATTTAATATTGTTTTGCGAAGTCATAAGGTGATTATTTACTCTTAAATGTTTGGCATAATTTAGTTTGTTTGGGTGTTTATATTTGTAACATCTAATGTGTTCTTTGTATCTAAGATCAAGTTCCTAAGTGTTTGTCCAATATAAACAGAATTACAGAATGTGCAGTTCATTTTATAAATACCGGACTGAATGTCGTTGTTGAATCTTTGACATCACATAAACACATTTTGAAAGCTACTTTGTACTTTTTGTCCTTTTGCAATATGTGAGCTACTTTACCGATATTCTTCTAAAATATGAAATTAATATGAATTTATTTGTGCAATTTGTTTTATAATATTTTTATAAATAGTGCAATGTCATTACCACTACACCACACAAATTTCAATAAAGAAATATCAATTATAAAACAAATTACACAAACAAATGGTTACATTTCAAATATATTCAACACTAGTTAAAGAGTATCTATCAAAAACATTTACTCAGTTAACGCAGAACCGACAGAACTAAATACATACCTACATATCAATTTCATATTTTGGAAAAATATAAGAAAAAGTAGGTCACATATTACCAAAGAAACAAAAAGTACAAAGTAGCTTTCAAAACTAATACCAATGTTCTTTAATATTTACGCAATGCCCAAGATTCAACAAACGAGATTTTGAGGACTGGTATTTATAAATCGAATTGAAATTAGATTAATGAACGAACAGCCTTTAACATGTATTTTAAATATAGAAGTATAATTTACATCAAGTTTGCCGTTTTACCTTAATGATTTATTACCATAACTACTTGTTATTATTTTGCTTATGTATTTTCTCTTGATAATGATAGATGTATTGAAACGCGTTGAGAAATGTATAACTATATTTAAAAAATTGTGGAATTATATGGCATTTAAAACATTAGTGCTAGTAATAATTTTATCATACTCAAATGTCAGTAACAATAATTATAGTATTTTATATTACTAGTTTTTACTAGTGATAGAAGTTTACTAGTGAGCTAGTAATAATATTTTACTTGTTATTCATGTTTAATTGTTACAAACCTCTACAGAAACAGCATGTAAATAAGGTTTTTTACTTTCTTATGCGCGAAACACCCATAAGTAAAGTATTGCTTTCGTGAAAAAATCGATCTCGAGTTTTCAACGGATTTACAGCATTCCAGCACGTTTGAAACCATTTAGATCATTTTCGACTAGACGTCTGCGTGAATTCGTGTGTCTGTAGCCACGATAACTTAAAAATACGTAACCAATTTTAATTAAACTCTACATTTCGAGTTACTTTGAAAAAATCTCGGTTCTATCAAATTTTGGTTAAAATCTATTTACCAATAAAAGTTCTTTGTAGAGGGCGCTAAAGCACAGTAAGCGAAAAGACCTTTATTAAACATATTTAATTATTAAACAACTTTCTTTAATAACAATATGTTGTAGAGCAATAATTAAGCCTTAAAATATAAAAAATGGTTAAAACAACTTTGGTCTATATCAGAAAAACTCTCAACGTATACACTACAAGTACTTTTTTATAAGATAATTCAATTTTAAATAAGTTTCTATTATAAAGCTTTTATATACGAAATAAGCGTTAAAAATTGATTTAAACTTTTTATGCAAATAATGTCAAAACGGAAAAAAAACTTTTAACATACCCTTGATTTTCATATTTGACAAACGTTAATTTATATTAAATTAATATAAAGTTTAATAGAATTGGATATTTTGTATTGAATTGAATGTCAAACCAAAGATTATGTATACGAGGGTCACTACTAACATTAGTGGAAAATGTAAAAAATGCACACATTATGTTACATAAAAATGTTTATTGTTTTTCAAAATATTCTCCCTTAAGATCTATACACTTTTGCATTCGGTAAAACCAATCTTCAAAACATTTTTGTCAATAACGCCTACGCACCAGATCATGACAGAAAAACCACCAGCTTGCATTGCTTGAAATTAAATGCTCTAATGGTTTCTGTAAGCAACTTTAACAAGAGATCCAGGCGGGTTTGATTGGATCTAAATCCGGATTGGCTGTCATAAAGAATATTATTTGGTTTCTGTGCAGTATCCAAGTTGTCTGGCTAGAATGTGCTCAAACCACTTTCCAAGACAACTTAGAAGGTGCATTTGTTGAGATATTCGCCGTAGGAGATTCGCGATTAAGTCGTTCCGGCCTCGGGCTTAGTTACGTCCTTCTTTGAAATATAAGGTGACTTGGTTGTCCAATTGGGCTTTGGGAAGGTTCAGGTTACGGAAAAGCTTAAGGAAACCTTCCAAGGGTTGTTGTAAGGGGTCAAACTGTGGATCATTGAGCGATCTAGAAACGGCTGGCAGGTAAGGGCAAATAGATCGTCCTTTCCTTGGTAAGTAGAGGTAATGTTGCCTTGATGTTAAGTACCATATGGTCTGGGAGTTGCCTTTCTTCTGGCCAGTCTGTCTAAACTGTTTCAGAAGAGCTTACCATTTAGACGTGGGTTGTGTCCAGGACTTTTCGGAGTGTCAATTGGTTTTTAGTGTGATTACCGTACGGGTTGGAGGTGTTAGACAAAATAAAGTTTTGACCAGCAAAGGTAGGTGATCGGAGTTGGTAGTGGTGTCCATATAATATTCATGATCGAAAAAGTTGATTATCTGTTCTGAATAAATAATGTGGTCAGGTATTGAGGTGACATGTTCGAAAAATGTGGGTTTGGTGTTCCTGATGCGCATGAGAGGTAAGCTCAATAAAACTGATGAAAGCTTAATCTCGTTGCTAGTGATTCTGATGCCACTGAATTGTGTATGAACGGCATTAAAGTTCGTGAATGAGTGAGTGAGTGAATGAGTGAGAGAGAGAAAGAGAGCGAACACGCGAGTCAGAGTGAGTGAGTGCGTGTGTGTATGTACGAGAGAGTGAGTGAATGAGTGAATGAAATAGTGTGAGAGTGAGTGAGTGAGTGAGTTAGAGTGTGAGTGTGTGTGTGAGAGAGTGGATGATTCAGTGAGTGAGTGCGTGAGTGTGTGTGTGTGTGTGTGTGTGTGTGTGTGTGAGAGAGAGAGAGAGAGAGAAAGAGAGTGAGTGAATCAGTGAATGAGAGTGTGTGAGTGAGCGAGTTCGTGAGTGAATGGGTGAGTGAATGAGTGAGAGAGAGAAAGAGAGCGAGCACGCGAGTGAGAGTAAGTGCGTGAGTGAGTGTGTGTGTATGAGAGAGTGAGTGAATGAGTGAATGAAACTGTGTGAGTGAGTGAGTGAATGAATGAGTGAGAGTGAGAGAGTGAGTGAGTGAGAGGATGAGTGAGTGAGCGAGTTAGTGAGTGAGTGAATGAGTGAATGAGTGAGAGAGAGGGCGAACACGCGAGTGAGAGTGAGTGAGTGAGTGAGTGGGTGAGTGAGTGAGTGAGATAATAAGTGAGTGACTGAGTGAGCGAGTTAGTGAGTGAGTAAGTGTGTGAGAGAGAGGGCGAACACGCGAATGAGTGTGTGAGTATGAGAGAGTGAGTGAGTGAGTGAATGAGAGAGAGTGTGGGTGTGTGTTTGTGAGTGAGTGGGTGAGTCTGTGAGCGAGTTAGTGAGTGAGGAATGAGTGAATCAGTGAATTAGTGAATGAGTGAATGAGTGAGTGTGTGTTTGCGTGCGTGCATGCGTGTGGGTGTGTATGTCTTCGGGTGTGCGTGTGTGTGTGTGTGTGTGTGCGTGCGTGCTGCGTGTGGGTGTGTGTGTGCTGATTAAATTTTGGGCGAAATCCATTGGAGGCGAGGGGGGTTTATTAGAGGCAGTTTTTGGCTCTTATCAAAGATTTCTATAACAGCTGCATATTTCAAGGATATAAAAATACCTAGATATAGACCTTAAACATATTGATTAATTATGTTCTATGTAATTTTTTGATATGACTCGTATTTGAGCGGCAACAAATTCCTATGGTAGAATTTAAGTGTTAGTTAAAATTTTGTCTTTATCTGAATAAATTAATTTTATCACAAACAGTGTAGACGTATTTTTTAAAGAAAATTTAATTTTACGTCACTTTTCATTATAAAGTTTTTTAATATAACGCAAGGTAAGTGAATAAATTAATTACATATGAATGAAAATGGTTATACTGTATTATTGATAGCTTATAGAAGTGGGCGGCTTTGGAATTTTTTTAAGTACATATTAATCTCTGTCTGACAGTTAATTTTTTTGTTTTTACAATGTTGCCTGTTTTCATTATGGAAGTACAAAAAAAAGAGGTTGCATAGTTACCCTAAGAAAATTATAATTCAAATTATTTCAATTCTTTGAATTTTTTAAGTTAGCATCTATCTATATGTCAGACATGAAGTTTTAAACGTCTGTTTGACATAGATTATTGTTACAATGTTGCATATTTTCGTAATTAACTTATTGTATTCTAAAAAAAAATTTATTAAAATTATTTCATTTCTTTTAATTTCCATTTTGTAAGTTGGAAGGTCGTGTGGTGTTCTACGCCAGATATTTTAAATATATCATTAAAATTTTAAAATTCGTCCTTTGGAAATTACCTTCCCTTTCAGATGTGCACACGACGTTATTAATGCTGTATGACTTTTTTTAGAGAATAGATACAAAATATAAAAAGAAAAAATAATGACATTCCTTGAGGCATAATAAAAACGCAATTTGTATAATTTGATCATTATTAGGTGTAGGAGCGATAGTAAATTTTAAAAATTATATACCATTTCCTTTTAAATCTAAAATTCTATTAATAGTAACTATGACTCTGTAAGGGATCACTTTTTCTAGTCTGTTTAATGGCACATTTGAATCGTGGTCGTCAGTTAGTGAATATTGTTTTTTTTTCTATTTATTTATTTCATTCATTAAATTATAAAATTGTGTGATTAATAAAGTATCTCATGGAAATTCCGTTATCAAATGTACATAACTGATAAGCCACTGGACGCTTTTTATAACAAATTTATCTTGCTAGCTCGTTATACGTACTAGAAAAGTTAGCATAAATTTTATAAACTGCGTGCTAAACAATTATGGTAAATAAACTGAATAATTTAAAAGTGTAATGAAAAGTGTTAAAACTATAAACAGAGTGCTAATAAAAAATGAACGATCACCAATTTGTATTAAGTTGTTAATGTAAAAAAAATTTAATTTCATAGTTTTCCTGATTACTAAAATAATGGAGTGACATTAGTAGTTACAATGTTCAGTGATAAGTGCATCCTGTGTTAATCAACAGTGCTATATTACATCCTCTTTTATGCTGCATCTGTGTTTTTAATATTACTATGAAGTACTTTGGTGTGATTTTAGTTATTTTTAATCTGTGTGAGAGTAAATCGTCTAGATTCTTTTATGATAATGGAAAAAGTAATATTTTAGTTGGGAATAATAAAAACTTAAATTGCACAGGTAAGCATACAATCACATTTTATTCTAATTTAATGATTATAGAGATTATAGATTAATGGTTTATCTTGCACTTAATACATTTATCATCTTATTATCTGATAAGATTATCGAGAAAGGGAAAATGTATTCAGTCGCTTATAAATTATTAAGCTGTATATTTTATATGCGGATTTTGCATTATCTGCGATTCAGTCGTTTTAAATTTCAAAAATATTTACGCGCCCTTTGTTAGAAATCATACAGAATCTATTACATCAATTTTTTTTCACTTATAATTACTTGAAATTAAAACAAATTGAATAAAATAAATGGAGGGTGGTTTTGGGTGGGTAGGAACGTTTTTTTCCAAAAGGTGAAAAAAAGTCCCCCAACTATCTGGCTATTTACTAAATTCAAACATACATTCTTCGTTTTTTGAGTTAAAATAGTGTATTTATATTATATTTTTTACAATCTTTAGATGTTTCAATCGCAATTACATCTAGCACCTTCAGTAATATTGGAGTGTTTAAAGTTAGGATTAGGTCACAAGAAATGGAAAATAACTTGATTTAGTAGTAGTTGTATTTACACAACGTTTACAATTTTGCTGCCACGTCAAACGTATGTTAGGCTCATTGTATTGCAAAAGACAAACATATTTTTATGAATATTCATAAAATCATGTTTTCGATCTACATTAATTCAAACTTGGTTTTAATTTATTTACTTCCTCCCAAATAAAAAAAGGTTATAAAAAAACGCTTTTTAACCAAAGAATAAGAATATTTTCTTATTTTGTTTTCATAATTCACAAAGATATCATCATAACAGTTGCAAACTCATTTCCGCAAAGGATCGCATCCTTATTCACAAAGAAAAAAAGTTTGATGAATTATTTGGAAAATACTACACCAAATCATGCGTTGGAGAATATCGTAAGGCTTTACTTTCGTTTCGAATAACAACTATTATTGCTTTTCTCTTGAATGGCATGCGAATATACACTTTAATATACGTTTTTGCCGGAAAATATGCATTATATTTATTTTGCGATGCATTCATATGCAGTAATCATTAAAATCAGTAAAAATCGTAGAATTAGTGAACCTCGATTGCTTCATTTTCATCTTACACATTTAGTAGGCGTGGTCCTAAACATCAAGTTTCTTTTTTTTTATTAACTTTTGTATGATAGCATACTGTAATATGCTGGATGAGTCACGACGGACGTCACAGAGTTCTATGAGAAAACTGGATATATTTTTTTATTTTTGTTGCAGGGTCATTGTGTAGGTCCATTAAGGCTACACTTGTAAAATAATTTCAAATATACAGGGTGCTTCAAAAAAATGGCATATAAAAGTTATGTTTTTTAAATGGAATGCCCTATTTTTTATCACATTTTTTATTTAAGTATGAAAAATAAGATAGACTTTCGTTAGGTTCCCTATACCTAAATACAGAGAGTTTTGATTTATTTTGATTTTTCTCAAATTGCAACGTTTTGGAAAAAAATTAATTGTTACCAAACGAAACTAATTTTGTCAAAACTGCTTCAGGATCTCGAAAATAGGCTGTTTTGTTGATTTATTTGGCAATTTAATTGCGAAAAATACTATACTGGGTGTTCAAATTTTTCGGTTGTATTGTTAATACATTCAAACTATAATATCTTCCTTATCTCGAATGGAACACTCTGTATATTTTAGATCTGCAATATGCCCAATTCAATGATCTTCCAAAAAGTACTAAAGGTATCCTTTACCTAAAACTTCACGTTTCAAAGTTATTCAATAATATTTAACAATATCACGAATATATTAAATAATATTATTATTCTTAACAATTTAACATAACTACTATAACAAATGCTCGAAATGACTGCCATCTTTTCAATGCAGAGTGCGATTCTGTTTTCAAGCGAACATCTTACATTTTGCAACATGACAGGAGTAATGGTTCCAAATGTATTTTTAATTCGGTCTATCATGTCTTCTGCAATAGTAGGAGGAGTAGCATACACTAGATTTTTAATATACCCCCGTAAAAAGAAATCCATCGGAGTGAAGTCTGGAGATCTAGGAGGCCATTTAATTGGGCCACCTCTTCCGATCCATTTGTTTTCGGGCTAAATATTCCCTTCCACGTCGTGAAAAATGTGCAGGGGCACCATTTAACTGTAACCATATTTTCTGTCTGATTTGTAATGGGATATTTTCTAAAAGTAGCCAAAAGTCGTTTTTTAAAAAGTTTAAGAATTTGCGACCATTTGGACCGATAACTCCATCGCCAATTATTCCACCATACACATTAATACTCCATCGATTCTGGGTCAATCCATTCCAAGTCACCCAGAAAATATTTATTTGGTTGCTTCGCTATTTTAAAAAAATCTGATTTTTTAAATTCAATTACCCTTATACGTTGGAAGTTGAAAATGATCATTATTAAAATTTTACTGTCACCAGTTTTTGAATGGCGGCCATATTTGTTCGGTGAACTGCTACAATTCAAGCGTTTACGCCAATACCTGTATCTCCTAATCTATTTATCCTATTACTATGGGACAAAAAGAAAATTATTCAGAAAATAAAGGGCTACATTTTTGGTTCATACACTTTTTACCCAAGTTTAGGTCTTAGGGGTGACATTAGAGACAATGTTTTCATATTTCTAATCAATTTTTTCAGTTTTTAAGGGTGATGTTTCTTGATAAGGATTAGAATATGCAAGACAAGTTTTTTTTTTACAAATAGGTAGGAAGTATGTCTACTTGTACACCAAAATTCAAAATTTTTAAGAATCGTAATTTTTAGGGGCAAAATGTAAAAATCTGAAATTCTGGCCTGGGGTAGTACTTTATGACAGTAACATGTACGTTTTGTAGTTTTGACTACAAGCTGAGATATGGCAAGGTAAATGTGTAAAAAAAAACGCTTTCCAGAAGGCGTACATAAACTGTAATTGTGAAGTATTCCGGTTTATAATTGCATAAATGTACATCAAAAGGTAAGCCAAAAGATATTTTTAATACTAGAAGTTACTAATAGTATATTACTTAATAACACGCATTACGTTCTGTAATTTACTTACGACCATATACATCGTGCCAAAAAAGTCTGGACTACTTTTAATATTTTCATTATTATCAGGTATTGTAAATGATTCTTAAACAACAGTAAATCATTCGTTACCATTTCTGCCATCACGTTGGGAGGAGTTAAATTTTCGTTCTCACTATCGCTTGACATATTGAAAATGTAGGTATTCTTTTTTAAACAGTATGTATCTTATAATTATTAATTAGAACTTATTTGTCTTTCAAAAAAGTTTGTTAGTATTATTTTGAATTTGACAGTTGCTATGACTACGCTGCTGACGGGTGATAGCGCGATCATGAAGTGTCATGACCCGGTTTGCGACGTTTCGCCACGGCCGATTTGCCACCGCCGGTTCGCCGCGGCTGTTTCGCCGCCAGGCCATTTCGCCTCCGGGCCAGTTCGCCGCCAGAACAATTTTAATATTTGGAATAACATATACACCCATTACGAAGCTTTCTCTGTGCGTATTAAAAAACATGTTGCTTCTTATATCAATTTTTAATCCTTTTATAAAGATATTTTTTAACGCTTATTTTGCACTTTTAGAAAATTAATGTGGGAACGCTTATTTTTTATACTTCTAGAAAATGTGTTTTTAACGCCGATGTTTTGTTCTTTTAGAAAATTTCCAAATAAGAATTTATGTACTAGTAATATATTTTTATATTATATTACACTGTATTAACAGTAATAGTAAAGTAATATTAGGTATTATCCATCATAGCCTGTGTAAATTCCTAGTTGTCTAGGTAATAATTTTTGAATTAGGTACCTTAATTAATTCCGTTTTCTAATATCTTTTAGTAAAGAAGACATCACCTTAGGTTAATGGATTCTTGGAATTTTTGTATTAAATTAGAGGGAAAGTTTAGATACTGTACCTTATAAAAAATAAACCTTACCGTATTAATTTTCTAAAGAACAAAATAAGCGTTAAAAATTGTTTTTTAAAAGGATTAAAAATTGATGTAAGAAGCAATATACGTGCTGTTTTTTTAATACGCACAGAGAAAGTTTCGTAATGGGTGTATATGTTATTCCAAATATTAAAATTGTTCTGGCGGCGAACTGGCCCGGCGGCAAAACAGCTGGCGGCGAAACGGCCGCAGCAAAATGACATCGGCGAATCGGCCGCGGCGAAACGTCATGAACTACTTGCGGAATTATTAAATGTTCCGTTACTTTTACGTATAAATTTTAATATATTCAAACTGTGCGTTTGTTTACGAAAACTGTGCCTTGTAGTCAAAACTACAAAACGAAATTTTTCGTACATATTACTGTTATAAAGTACTACCCCAGGCCAGAAATACAGATTTTTACATTTTGCCCCAACAGAGATATAGACTCCTAAAAATGACAATTCTTGAAAAGGAAATAGGGTGCAAGCCAGAGTCATGAATTTTGGTGTACAATTAGGCATACTTCCTACCTATTTGTAAAAAAAAAACTTGTCTTGCATATCTAATCCTTCTCAAGAAACATCACCCTTAAAAACTGAAGAAAATGGATTAGAAATATGAAAACATTGTCTCTAATTTCACCCGTAAGAACTAACTTTGGGTACAAAGAGTATGAACCAAAAATGTAGCCCTTTATTTTCTCAATAATTCTCTTTTTGTCGCATAGTGATAGGACAAATAGATTAGGAGGTACAGGTGTTGACGTAAACGCTTGAATTGTAGTAGTTCACCGAACAAATATGGCCGCCATTCAAAAACTGGTGATAGTAAAATTTTAATAATGATGATTTTCAACTTCCAACATGTAAGGGTAATTGTACTAAAAAATCATATTTTTTAAAAATAGTGAAGCAACCACTGCTGGATGACTGTATATGGATTGACCCTTCTGGTGATCAACTGTCTCCAAGATTTTAAGGAAACACAAATACCACCCATATCATATTCAACTTCATCAAAATTTATATAGAAAATATTTGAAAGGCGAATTGCGTTTTGTTTAACAATCCTCGAAAAAATCGGTGAAGATGTTTAATCAATACCGATGAGGCAACGTTTCATAATAATGGCCATGTTAATCGTCATAACTATCATTATTATGATTCGAAAATAAGCATTTATTGCATACGACAGATCACCAGAATCGATGTAGTATTAAAGTGTATGGTGGAACAATTGGCGATGAAGTTATTGGTCCATATTTTTTCGACGGCACTTTAAATGGTCGCAAATTCTTAAACTTTTTAAAAAAACAACTTTTGGCTACTTTTAGAAAATATTCCATTACACATCAGGCAGAAAATATGGTTACAATTAGATGGTGCCCCTGCACATTTTTCACGACGTGTGAGGGAATATTTAGACCGAATATTTCATAACAAATGGATCGGAAGAGGTGGCCCAATCAACTGGCCTCCTAGATCTGATCTCACTCCAATGGATTTCTTTTTATGGGGATATATTAAAAATCTAGTGTATGCTACTCCTCCTACCACTGCAGAAGACATGTTAAAACGAATTAAAAATGCATTTGGAATCGTTACTCCTGTTATGTTGCAAAATGTAAGATGTTCTTGAAAAGAGAATCGCACCCTGCATTGAAAAGATGGCAGTCATTTCGAGCATTTGATACAGTAGTTATATTAAATAGTTAAGAATAATACACCTAGTATAGTAAACAAATCAACGAAACAGCCTATTTTCGAGATCCTGAAGCAGTTTTGACAAAATTAGTTTCGTTTGGTAACAAATAATTTTTTCAAAACGTTTCAATTTAAGAAAAATCAAAACGCTCTGTATTTAGGTATAGGGAACCCTAACGAAAGTCTGTCTTATTTTTCATTCTTAAATACAAAAACGTGATAAAATATAGGGCATTCCATTTAAAAAAAACCTAACTTTGATATCCCACTCTTTTTTGAAGCACCCTGTATATGAAATTATTTTAAAAATGTAGCCTTAATGGACCTACACAATGTCCCTGCAACAAAAATAAAAAAATATATCCAGTTTTCTCATAAAACTCCGTGGTGTCCGTCGTGACTCACCCTGTATATATAACATAACTTAGCATAAAGTAGTATCAGGTAATATAAAGTACTATAGCGTAACAACGCAACATGGAACCACATCATAAACTTATGCATACCGCCACGTGTGTGTTATAAAACTTCTAAATGATATTCGGACAACGTATTTTATTAATATTTAAAAAATTTCAGGACAAATAATCTTTATTGAAAAAAAATACGTTTGTGTTTGGAGGTGTTACTCGTAAGCAACCGCTCTCTTTGGCTGGGACATACTCCGTATGGCTCAAATGCCTCGAATAAGCCCTCAATAATACTATCATGTACTCCCTCTTGGCGTAATTTTAACTTACTTGGTTCTAAAAGTTTCATGTACACCTAGATATAATTGGAAATTATATTTTATTATATTTTATTAAAATTCACACTATTTTGCAGAAATAATACGGGTAACAATAGCCAAACAATGCGAATAACTGTTTGATTTTGAAATTATTTATGGTAGTTGTTTGGCTTAACCTCAATACACACTATGTCGGTTTTTTTGACCACGTTAGTTTGGGCCTGCTCTAAATTTTTTCGCCCATTCAGTCGTCCACCCTGAAATAAATTAGTGAAATCTAACATTTCGTGTCTCAATTAAAAATCACAGATAACCTCGCATGTTACCGGCATGACACTCACTAGAACATCAGCCTGTAAAGGTAACGTACATCTTACCACTATTCTTCTTTTACTATCATTACCAGTTTTAGCTGGAGCAATTACTATACTTTTAACTAATCGAAACTTAAATTCATCATTCTTTGATCCTGCAGAAGGAGGAGATCTTGTTTTATATCAACATTTATTTCGATTTTTTGGTCATCCAGAAGTTTATATTTTAATTTTACCAGGATTTGGAATAATTTCTCACATTGTTGCTCAAGAATCACGAAAAAAATAAACTTTTGGAACTATTGGAATAATTTATGCTATATTAGCAATTGGATTATTAGGATTTGTACTGCGAGCCCATCATATGTTTACTATAAGAATGATACACGAGCTTATTTTACATCCGCCGCAATAATTATTGCAGTTTCAACTGAAGTTAAAATTTTTAGTTGATTAGCAACTATTCATGGGACACAATTAAATTACTCTCCTCAAATAGTATGCAGATTTGGATTTATTTTTCTATTTACTGTTGGAGGATTAACTAGAGTAGGTTTAGCTAACTCTTCTATTGATATTATTTTACGCTGTTATGGAACACTCTGTATATGCGAAAATATTTTTTTGGTGATAGCGTGCTTATATATATATATATATATATATATATATATATATATATATCTGTACAAATAATATAAAAAAGTATTATTAATTTTATTAAATACATTTAAATAAAAAGTTTACCTCGAATTGGGTAGCGCGGTACTCTAGCAAAGTACGGCTCATAGGTTCAAATCCTACTCGAGGTAAACTTTTAATTTATGTATTTAATAAAATTAATTCGTTCATAAGAAAACATAATACAAAAAGTATTATCTACTGCAGGTGCGAAACATTCAATTAAGTTCAACAACAACAAAACAAAAGCTTTCTGAAAATCAAAAATGTTAGTACTACAATGATTTCGGAATTTTCCACTCCGACATTATATAAAACTGAAATTACACCAAGCATTTTATAATCAAGCACCTGCGTCTTTCCGAAATTTCCATTGTTCTGGTCCAAATTCCATCAATCAGCTGGCAACTTTTTGTTACAAATGTCGCACGAATACAAATTTAACAAAATCCTGAATGGGCACATTCTTTTAAATAATTTTATATAAATTCTTAAACATACAATAAACTGGCTTTTTAACTTCTACAAAAAAAACAACAACAAATAGCACCTGATACTTTTCTATTACACTCAAAAATCACAGTAATAATGTCTATAATTTCAATACATTCGATAAAGATTTTTATCACAAAATCGTAAAAATCGCTGCACCCTATCGCGCCGGCATTGGTTAAAGATTAAAAATACGCTTTTTCTTGCTTCAGATCAGCACAAGACTAAATTAGAAATTTTTGGCTTCACTTATTGAACGCGGAGTTCCTCGATAAAACGATAAACAAATTTGTTAGGGGTGTAACTACACTTCAATACCGCAGAAAACCGAACTGCTAATCTAGTACCGATATTGTACAATCCCAACAAAAAAGCGCGTGTTCACTTAACCGTAACGACACGGCGGGGGACGCCGATAAGGCCCCACAACACAATAATTCGCAACTACATCTTAATTGTATTTACTTCAACTGTCAAGATTGAAACCTCAACTTCAACTGAACCAAAAAGGGAAGCAATCCTCTGCCTCATCTTCAAAAGTACTTAGATGCGGTAAATAACAACTCATCATTTCACATGGAAACTCAACGATTAAACTGTCAATTCAGCAAAGAACGAAATATAATGCTACCAACGACTATAAACTGAGCCAAATAAATTCTCAACAATATTTACACAAGCTTACATAAGCCAGACTGTCACTATTCTATATGATCGAATTATGCAAACATCTCAATTGATATAAGTTACAAATTCCAGACGATAATCATGATACCAGAACGCCACAGGATGTGAAAATGACCGCCATTAAATTTAGCAAATTAAATAATCTACGTATTTATACATTTGTACTAAAACAATTTAAAAAAATATTTTCTCTACTAGCAATTTTAACATAATAAAATTCATAAATGTACTGAATTAATTTCTATATTACAAGCAACCAAAAAAAAGTGTATTCTGCTAAACTGAGAAAAAATAGGGTATATTTGGCTGACTTACTCCGACTCAGTAATTGCATTATGAAGCGATAAGGAACCAACTTCCACTGAAAACAAGGGTAACTTTAGGAACTTTTGGAAATCATGAAAAATACAGAATCGTACAAAATCCCTATTAAAAGTTGGCTGTGGAAATAATTCATGTGTTTTCTGGAGCAATAAAACTAAAGCTCTATTTCATTGCAAGCATACAGCTATAAAAGTAACTTCTTAGTAGGATCCTTTGGTAATCGACAGTATGTTTGTGGTTCCAATAGTTGAATTTTTACCATATTTAAAATAACAGTTGCATTAGCTTTAGATAGTAATGCAATTACATTATCATTATGTTTAGGATCTAATAAGGCACGGTTGAATTATTCTTGGAAGGTTTTGCTTTACGTAATATTGGAACAGTTTCATAGATAACTTCGTTTGCAGCGTCCAACGATAAAGATTTAATATAATTCTCAACATTAGAAGTTATATCTTCAAATAGTATCACTTTTGGTGTTACGGCAAAAATCCCACCTTTGGTAACTGCTTCAGTGGTGTCATCTGAAAAAACTTTATTAGGTAGGTATCATTTGATCATCTAAAGCTGGTTTACTATTTTGTTGTTTAGATAATATATTAAATTTAGCTTTCTGACGTTTTGCAGAAATGCCCCTATTTAATCGAGATGAAAGCTGTAAATGTAAATATAAAAGATATTTGCCATATATATATATATATATATATATATATATATATATATATATATATATATATATATGTTTCTATTTAGATTTCCACAAGTATTAATGTTTAAATAAGACATTTTTTCTTTTGAAACTTGTGTAAATAAACGTACAAATTGATTCAACGTTTCGGGAACGTCCTTTGTTCCCTTTGTCAAGAATTTATTTTGACAATTACAGAAATTGAAATAAGGTAACTATTTTGAACAAGTACAGATTATGAAACAAGGTAACTAATTTAAATTTAATCTGGACGGTGTGTTTGACTTCGGGTAGTGGGTCTAGTACATGATGTAGAAGGTGCAGAAGTGGGGACGTCAGGAATAGTTGCAGCATAAGTGTTTGAAATTTCTGGAAGATTTGGAGATGGTTGAAATTTCGAATCAACTTGTTTAATGATATTCTTCCAAATTTGTGGCATTCTGGAAGTGTCATCTCGTTTATTGAGGGCGTTTGGTCTTCTTTCAATTTCAACTGCTTCTCTAATAATTCTTTCTTGTAAGGTGTATAGAGGTGCAATTAGACGGATATTGTTGGTGTTAATTTTGTGTCCTGTATTTAAATGATGTGCAGCTAAAGACGATGATGGATTGTGCTGCTTAATTGCTAGTTGGTGTTCATCGGCTCTCGCATATAATATTCTGTTAGTTTGTCCGATATAGGTTCTTCGACAGTTGTTGCAAGGTATCTCATACACTCCTTGGTTTTCATTAGGAATTTTGTCTTTGGGGTTTCTTAACAGTTGGGACAAAGTTGAATGTGGTTTGAATACCGGTCTGAAGTCGTTTTGGGAAATTTCTTTGCGATTCTGTCTGTAATTCCTTTTATATAAGGTAGAATAACAGGAATCTTGCGTTCATTGCTTGACAAGTTATTATTTCTTGGTCTTCTTACTTCGTTGGTAATTTTCAATATTTCTTGATCTTTGTATCCATTTTGAACTAGTATTTTATTAATAGTCTTCATCTCTTCCGTTTTAGAATTTTGGTCAGATAAGTGGTAAGAGCGGTATATCAAGGATTTCATAACGCTACGTAATTGACCAGGATGGTGATGCGAGAAAGAGTTCAAGTATCTATTCGTATGAGTTGGTTTTCGATAAACTTTGTGTGTAAATTTACCATTAGGAAGTCTTGTTATTAGCGTGTCCAAAAAAGGGAGTGAATTATTTTCTTCAACTTCCATAGTAAATTTGATGTTTTCGTGATCGCTGTTTATATGTCCCAGAAAATGGTTCAAGTTATATATATATATATATATATATATATATATATATATATATATATATATATATATATATATTATTTACGTTTCTGACGTGTAAGATGTATCGTACTTTTTCTTTAGATATACTGCCTCAGCTATCTCATATACCCTTAATTGCCAATCGCCTAATATCATATTGTGCAATTTGTAGATGTTACATCTGTGGGTCTAGTTTTGGTAGTCTTTCACAAGTATCACCTTCAACAGAATTACGTTGGCATTTAAACTCAGCCTATTATTTTTTTGTGGCTGAAAGTGGAGAAGCAAACCCTTTATACTTTACCAACTTCGGATTTACGTTGACAAGAAACGTCCAAGACAAAGCATTTTATAACAACACGATATTTCTATCTACTTCCTATCTAATTAATGCGATACATTTACATTTTATGTACACTCTGAGACACGTATATGAACGTAACAAAAATATTTCGTTGCTAGCATGATCTCTGTACTAGACCGAGAAGTTTTGACCTTACGCTCGTAGATGAAATAAAATTCTTGCTTCTGAAGTTGAAGCAAATAATGTAGCCCAACTTTACAGTAAAAGTGATATAGTAATTTTCACGAGTCAGAGCAGTTGCGTCACTAATATTAATACTGTCAGAGGACGCCAATATTGTCAGATTGTGAAAAATAATAGTTTGACAACTGTCAAATCTCAGCTGCAGGGGTTATGTTTATTTTATCACAATAATAAAATTTAAGTTATGTTATGTCAAATATTTAATTTCAGGAATGCTTAACAGCACAGGTCTAAAGGTGATAATGAAACAAAGTTAGTTATGACTGCTCTGACTCGTAAAAATTGGTATATATAGTAGTTTTCACGAGTCAGAGTAGTTGCGTCACTAATATTAATACTGTCAGAGGACGCCGATGTTGTCAGATTGTGAAAAATAACAGTTTGACAATTTCTCAGCTTCAGGGGTTATGTTTATTTTATCACAATAATAAATGTGTTATAATAATATATGTGTTATGTCAAATGCTTGACAACACCGGACACAATTGCCAACCTAAATCAGTTCTATCTGCATCCTCTCGTGCACAATGGACGGGATCTAAATGTGGCAATGAAACAAAGTTAGTTATGACTCAACTGCTCTGACTCATAAAAATTGGTATGTATAGTAATTTTCACGAGTCAGAGTAGTTGCGTCACTAATATTAATACTGTCAGAGGACGCCGATGTTGTCAGATTGTGAAAAATAACAGTTTGACATTTGTCAAATCTCAGCTGCAGGGGTTATGTTTATTTTATCACAATAATAAATGTGTTATAATAAAATATGTGTTATGTCAAATGCTTGACAACACCGGACAGAATTGCTAACCTAAATCAGTTCTATCTCGTGCGAAATAGGCGGGTTGTAAAGGTGGTAATGAAACAAAGTTAGTTATGTAACTGCTCTGACTCGTGAAAATCAGTATATTAACATTTTAGATATATCAATACAATATACATTCATTTGAAAACTTCATACCTTGGATAATTCTTTAATTAGTAAAATTGTCAAAAATCGCTAAAACATCGATTTAGTTTTGGGGGACATTTAATACCCCCATGTACAGATATATTATTTTAAAACGTATACAATTCTCAATCATTTACATCAAAACAAATTAAAATCGGTTGAGCCGTTCGTGAATTAGAGCAAACATTTATTTAATTCAGTGATTTATTTTCTTCAATTTATTCAATTTATCAAATTCTAAAACTATGTTCGATTGTTATTTTAACGATAACGCAATCTATTAAAATACGTTAGACCTAAAAAATAGACTCAGTTCCAAAAAAAGTGACGTACTTGATTTTTGACCTAACTTTAATGTCATGTCTCATATTTTTCAAATCAGTGGGTCGATTTTTAAACTTTTTGTGTCTGTTGATAGGTAATTCCTTTGCTTTTAAAACCATTAAAGAGGTGGAATTTTTCAGAGTCTCCTGGATGGTAGCGGAAAAACTCGAACCATGTTTTTTCTTAACTACTGCCCTACCCTGTGTGTCAATCAAGCAATGGAATAGAAAGTGATTACACTGTATACGTGTATTTTGTCTTTCTATACGAAATACGCTTCTTTTAAGAGTATTTCGTTTTTTATTCATTGAGTTATCTCTAAATTTGTCCGAATTACAGCATTTTTACTGAAACCTTGCATGTTACCAACTTTCTGAATTTATCGAGGAATAGTTTTGTAATTAAATAAACCAATACGAATTTTAGAAAAACTTTTTTATTAAAGACAAAATTATAAACTGGGATAACTACTTAATACCGTGTACTGCCTCCCCTAGCAACTCTATTTTACGCGGAAATGAGGTTTCTTATCGTTTCCATTGGTATATGATTCCTTTCTTCTACTAATGCATCTACCATTTCTGCCATACTTCCCGGAGGTTTCTCGCAAAGCCCTTCTCCCTAATTCTTTCCACAAATGTTATATAGGGTTCATATCGGGGCTTCTCGCAGGCCACTGTAATGCGGTGATACTCGTAGCTTCTAAGAAGTTTCGCACTAGTGGTGCGGTGTGTGGTCGGGCATTATCCTACATCAATATCAAATTATTGCGCACTAACCCTGCACGACGTAAGACATACCTTTGTAAAATGTCAATGTAGATTTGGGGTCATTGACCTCTTCACGGAAAAAACATAAAGGGGCGTATTTCCATTCTTGGCATTCTGTCATTAAATTCTGATTAAACCTTTCACCAGTCCTTCTCCACATTCTTTTTCTTTCATCCACCATGATAAGGCAAAGTCCCATAGGTTTGAAATTAACTTATTTTAGACGTCTACATACCATCTGATTACTTACTCCAACACCACGAATTTGGCGAAGATCTTGATGAACATTTACCGCGGTATTTGATCGATTCCGTAAAATCCGCAACTCAAGCGATCATCTCTTGGCGAAGTTTTTCGAGAACGATCAGAACCCACCTTCCAAGCAATGCTTCCTTTTTGTTTGTAGTTGAGGATCGCTCTACGAGCAGTTGCTTCATGAACTCGAACTACACGAGCGGCGTAACGTTTACCACACCCATCGTTTACTAAAGCAAGTATTTGTTCAGGATTTATTTCAGGCATGTTATGTAATTTTAACCACTAAAACTTTTTTTATTAATTAACTAATGACACAACGACAAAGGGTCAAATATGGAGGCATACAACAAATTGATTGCTATGGCAACGGCAATTGTTTATTAAAGACAATGTGATCCTAGAATGAGATAAATTTGTGGGATATACGTAAGGTTCCAGCAAAAATTGCTGTAATTCGGACAAATTTAGAGCTAAACCAAGATGCACGTATAGAGTGTACGGCATGTACGCGTATTCTATACCGTTGCTTGGTTAACACACACGGTGTGTCAAAAATTACGAAAAAAACATGACCCAAGTTTTACCACTACCATCCAGGAGGGTTTTAAAAAATACCACCTCTTTCATTTTTTTTTTTTTTGAAAGGTAAAGGAATTAAATATCAACGAATAAAAAAAAAGTAAAAATCAGCCCACTGGTTTGAAAAATATAGGACATTAAAGTTAGATAAAAAAAATCAAGTGTCACTTTTTTTGGAACTGGGTGTATGTAATCATGTCTTTATCATTATGTTTGTTTCTTTTCTAACCATTCAAAGTTTCAGATTATCACAAACCAAGTTCAAACAAACGAGTTAATATCAAGTTAGCTGAACTATTTAATTTATAAATTTGTTTTATGTCATCGTATTCTAATCAGACAATAATTGTTGTCAACTTAAAATTGAGAAATTGAACAAATTCTTTACTTAGAAAATTCAAAATTACCAACAATTGAGCGTTGACAATTATGCCATAAGAATCGAATTTTGAGAGAAAATGACATACACACTTCAAAAGGACCCATCTTTTGCCTCAACGACGAGTCGACATTTTTTTTAACGGTCAGTTAATAAACATAACTGCAGTACTGGCACAATTAAAATTCGCATGTGTTTCCTGAGGGACATACGCAGTTTCCTCAAAAACTTAACGTTGTACTAATTTTTAATGAAGGTAATTTAACTGGAACAATATACGTGAATCATTTAGAAAACACAGTAGATCTGTTTATTACCCAATCATTGAAAGATCAAGTTAGCGAGGAAGGGAATACGATTCTTAGCGAACAGAAACGGTGGGGTTATTTAAAAACGCCCGAAAGTATTCATGAGCTCAGAAATTGAATTAACCAAGAATGCAAACTGATTAGCCGCGAAACATTTCAAGGCGTGCGAGAAGAAACTGGAAATCGATTTTTTCATTGTTTAAATATTAATAGCGCACAGTTCGAATATTTGCTAGATTGAATTGCTTAGTAGAATACGAGCTCATCACTCTAGACAGAATAATTCAGATGCGCATTGTACTGAGTAGGTAATAGAAAATTAAATTATGTATCTATGTTCTTGAGTTTAGTTTTAGTTTGTAAACGCTTGTTTATTAATCTGTAGTAAACGTTTATTTTGCAATCGATGTTATAGTAGTTAATTATTTGCAACTAGTGCTCATAAAATAGTGATTTTTATCAATATCGGTAGTATTGTCAGCGTTTTGCAATTAATTATGCAGTTTAATGTATTCCTGCCTCTAATTCACGAACGGCTCAGCCGATTTTAACCTTCTTTGGTGTACAAGATTGATAATTTTATACTATTTAAAATGATATATCTTACATGGAATAGTGCTTTTTAATATTTTGAAGTGGAGGTGCTGCGAGGAGTGAAAGTTCCTCAACTGATTGATCCAAAACCAAATCGACATGTTTTTGCGGTTCTTAATAAATTTACTAACTAAAGAGATATTGTTGTTAATTTTGTAAACTATGTTTAGCGAGTAGAATTCTTAGAAAAACAAATCTACAGCCTCGTTTACAGTACAATGATACATCTTTGTTTGAACAATTTTATTTAAATTTACAATTGGCACCCCCAAACATAAAATTTTTATTAGAAATGTCAGAAGTCAGTAAGTCACACAGTTACCACAAATGTGTTTGACAAAAGTTTAGCATTATTTTTAATTACTTGCTAAAATGCTATTAACGTAGTTAAAAGAAACTATCAATTTTAGAACTAATAAATTTATGTTTTTTAAACTCTGTTCACGATGTTTTTCCCCCAAGATAGAAAGTTTCATAATGTTTGCAATACTGAATTAAGAAAAGTTAGGTTAGGTTGCTATATCATTTTTCATCAAATTTGAATGTATCAATATACTTATCTTGAGAAATGATTAACTAACTTCCAACAAAATATGAACATGGGCCCAATTTTCAACCGATTTCGAGATATTCAATTTTTTATAATATACATAAATTAGTGCTTCGGTGGTCGAACGGTTAAGAGTGATTTATTTCACCCGAGCGGCATGGGTTGAAATCTGGCCGAGGTAAAGCACTGCCTCTCGGCTCGGATAGGAAGTAAAACTGTAGGTCCCGTGTATGTTTGACACGTTAAAGGTGGAATTCCTTTACCGGTGCAAAATTCTAGTGGTTGGTATAACCATTAGAAGTTAACGTGAATAAAGATACCTCAACTCTCCGTTTGTGTCTAAACCTCGGCCTATAAGTACAAAATACAAAAATTACAAGTATTGCTATGAATCGAATTATAAAGGCATTTGTCATAATTGCCTATCATCCAAAATGCCTGACGTTATTGAAGCGAGTATGAAAATGCAAATTAAAAAGGCATCTGCCCTATTTAAAAAGTTTATGACAAGAATTATTAAAAAAATTAGGTAGAAGCAAAGAGTACTCTTTGGTAGATGTTATTTTTCGGTAATTAAAACACAAACGTGTTGGCTTCTCTTGTATACGCACCCATTATTTAAATGGCAACTAAGTATTTAACTGATTCCTCTAACCTTTATTAAGACATTATTCACTATTGTAAACATAATGAAAAATATCCATAATCTACCATGAAGATAAAACATCGTGAACGGAGTACATAAAAATGAAAACCACACGTAGGAGTTACAAGGGGACCTTGAGTGTTCAAATAATAAAAAAATGATTTTGAACTTTGTACAACTAGACTAAACGCCAAATACGAAGACACCAAGCTGCGCGAAAAAAATCACGTGACCGTGTACTACCTATTCAACCCGAAAATATTAGTTTTTTTAAGAACAGTAAAAGTTACGTTTTGTACATTTTTTAGTTAATAACCTCTTAATTATGATGCGTTTATATTTTATAATTAGGACAATTTAAACAAAGAAAACATTTATTTAATTGTGAAAAGTGAAATATAAGGTTATGTTACTTGTTCATAAATTTACTCGGAAATGTTGTAATTCGCATTTTAATTATTAACCACAGTTCTAAGGGTAAAGAATTCGTGTCTAAACAGTTTTATACTGCGATGGTTATAAATAGGTGTAATAGAGGGGGTAGAGTTTTATCGAATTCAAATATTAGATAGTATGCAGGTTCAAATAAAGTTGAAGAAGTTATATAATTTGTTATGAGGAAAATATATAAACAGATGGTTTTTATACAACAAAACAGGTTTTATGGGGTTTGCACAATGATGTTGTATTCATAAAAGCAGTGTGTTAAAGATAAGTAAGAAATTTCACATATAAATCAATATAATTAAGCAATTAAACACATAACAGATATTGATTACATGAAGTACAATAATCCTAATGTGTAGAACATGTATAATAATTGGTACAATGCATAAAAACTCTGCGAACTATAAAAAGGGTTATGGTAGGAAGACGTTACGTTGGTAGATCATAGACTAAGTGTTTAAAAAGTGCTTAAGAAGTTAAAGTGCCTTAGAAACATATTTAAGAACATGAACAACACATGTGCAATGTGAAATTAACAATATAAATACAATAAAATATTACACAATTACTCTACACTTATTTCTTCGTTATCATAATCTAATATAAATACAGAGTCATCCGACGAGTCTTCACTCCTACGTATAATCAATTCCTCACAAACGACATCCATAATATGCTCTTTATTAATTTATTCCTCTTCAATTTCTTTAACATGACGGCACACTTCTTGCCAGTGGCTCTCCAAATCCATCGAAGACTTTTCACGAGTTAATTTTTCAACATCGGCTAATTTAAAAGTTGTGTTTCTCAATGCCACCCAAACGTTTACAATGGCCCATATTGTTTCTATTGGATTTAGCTCCGGGTGGTATGGAGGTAGTCGACATACAGAGTGACCATGTTTCGCAAATATAGCATCAATTGAATATTCCGTGTAGCTCGGTTTATTACATTTTATTAAATCATATAGCTCCACTTTTGTTTGGGATTCATCATATACGATCCCTCGTTCTTGTAACCAAGTTATCATTTCCATTTTTTTACTGCTAAAAGTTGGATCTTTAACTGCTAATGTGTTGTGATAACTTGGATTATCCATAACAATAACTGACTTTTCGAGCAAATTCGGTAATAACTGGTGCTCAATCCATCGTTTATAATTAATAAAGTTCATATCGTCGTGGTAATCACCTGTTTTTGGGCCCGATTTAAAACTAAGAGGGCATTATTGATAAATCCCATTTCACCACCAGCATGTACTATTATAAGACGTTGACCTTTACCGATTGGACATTTTAAACCTTCGTTGGAATCATCTACCCAGGAATGTGGCGTTGTATGCGATGCATGTATATATGTTTAATCTGTATACACAATGGGTCGCCCTGCTCTTCGTTACTTGTTATTGCTCGTATATCGTATCGTTCCATTAAACATTTACGATTGTCAACGTTCTTCGTCCATTTAAAACCTATTTTGTTTAATAATCTTCTTAAAGACGTTTCCTTCCCAGAGAAACCAATGGATTCGTCATCTTTAATAATATAGATAATAGCATTGACGGTTGGTCGTCGTTTCTCCGTGACATGAAACTTGTGTACAATGCGTCGAATGACTTGTCCCCACAATTATCGACAGATGATCTTGGTGCGGTTTCATTCTTTTATTAGAAGTCTTGAACGATTCTATTTCACCACGTTGAATTGTACTCCATTCTCTAACTTTTAGATGCTCCAGTTGCTTTCACAACGATATCAAGAACGTTAACTGTAAAGAAATGTAATCGTGAAAAAACTGACAGATGTTAATCGTACAATATTGACATACCTTCATTCATATTTTTATGAAACTGATAAACATTCCAAATAATTTCGTGGGCATCTTGCGATAAGATACGCCGCTTCTTTGCTGGAATGTTTGATGTACTATCAGACGATGTACTCGCATCACCCATTATAAACAACGAACTAAATCAATATATTATATTAATACATATTACTGTGGATTACAAATACAACTTACTTGTAAATAAAAGGTGCTGAAACGGAAGGAGTTTTGAAAAAAAACTGTTTACAATTGATAAAAACGTGCACGAAAAATGAGGTTAGAAAACAATAAACAACACTACATTTTGTGGACGGAACATAATATCTACTTCTCACTCATATCATTATTCCATTTCTTTTTAATGCAATATTCGGTTTCTGCGCAGGTGTCTTCGTATTTGGCGTTTGCTCTAAAGCTTATAATCTATCGCATAGCAAAAATCCGAAGCCGATAAGTGGTCTAGTGTTCGACTAATATCGCGCAGACAAACGAAGGAAAATCGAGGACATTGAGCACTTCGACTTTTATGGACCGTGTTAATAAACGCAACATAAAATCGAGCATAAAATCAATAGTTTGGTTTTGACCGTTAAATTTTCAACTATAATACCACTAGGGCTTGAATTATTACCGAAAATGTGTCTGTCCACACACATTTCGAGTCGAAGACGAAAGATAATTTACTGAAATATTCGTGGGCGAAAAAAAATTTCAAGCTTGAGTGACACTTAGTAAGAAAATTTCACACTAAAATCGCAAATTCAGAGATTAAAAAATGTCAAAGAAATTAAGTTTACCACGACAAAAAGTAAGCAGAAAATAGTGAATGACATTTCGCGATAAATAATCCTGCTGTAACAATTGGCTGCATTTATTTGAACCATACTATTCAATAGTATCACCAAGACATCTGAGGTTTCAATTTAGGAGAAAGATCTATTGGACTGTGCATTTAAAATTTGTGAAAAAAATTGTAAATAAGATTAATATATACTTTGAAAATGTAAACTTTCACCATTAACACTCATAATAAAATACTTATCTTTTTTGGGATTTTTTAATGGTGTACTTTAAATTATACAATCTAAACGTTTCGATAACACTTACAGTTATCTTCGTCAGTAGTAATGTTTGTTAAAAATTGTTAAAGATGTAGTAAACAATTTTGTCAAATGTGAAAAATTCAAACATAAACATAAGCCTGCTATTAATATAACAGTTTGAGAAACGTATAAGCCAACTATAAAATTGTAGTAAAGAATAACTAGGTCATTAAAATTAAATATTGTTAAACTGCCTCAAAGATGACAAACCAGAACACTCTCTACGACGAAAGCTAACGATGAAATTTGCCAGCCAAAAAACACATTTAACAAAATTTAATCGAGTTATGATGTAAGTGTAAAGTTGTGAAAACTTCAATTTTAAAATGATAGAAGCATTCACAAATCCAAACATTACATCAAAAATAACCCAGTTAAACCTAACAAAGAGATATCTTTATCAATAATTGAAAGTGTTATTAACAATGAAAAGCACAATGCAGAACGTTCTTTGTAATTTTTAATTTCAATTTAATTTCAACTACTTATGTTAAATTATAGTGCTGTGGAAATTTAACATATAATTGATAAAGCATTTGCTTCAAGGTCTAGGAAAAACACAGCAAAAAACCTAGACATACCAAAAGTTGAAAACAAATTAAAATCAAGGCGTATCATTATGCTCTTTTTTAATTATAAGATGCCAAAACCTATTTAAACGGAGATTTTCTTCTTGTCTATTAAAATTATTCGGGTGTTTATATATTTCAATAGCTTCACGTTGCAAACGAACATAATAATGGGTTTGTCTTGACAATATTTTCATATTGTCAAATTGAATGTCATGATTTAGATTATTCAGGGCATGGTCAGCCACAGCAGACCTCTCTGGTTGACCCAATCTACAAAATCTCATATGTTCTTTGCGTCTTGTATCAAAGCTACGTTTTGTGGTCCCGATGTATACTTTTCCACATGAACAAGATAACTTATACACTCCGGAAGATGATAAAGGGTTTGACACATCTTTAGGTGATCTTAAATGTTCTTTAATTTTTCTTGTAGGTTTAAAAATAGTCCTAATGCCATATTTGATTAGGATTTTTCAATTCTATTTGTAACATTAGCTATAAAAGGAAGAAAAGCAGTACCAACATTAAGAACTGGTTTTTCTTTAAGGTTACGCCTAGAAGGTGTAATAACATTATTAATATCTGTAAGTGAATATCCATTATCTTGTAAGGATTTTCTTAAATATTTATATTCATCATTCAAAAATTCAGGGTCACAAATTCGTTTTGCTCGATCTACTAAAGATTTAATTACACTAATTTTTGACGTGGATGGTGGTTGGATAATTTATGAAGGTATCTATCAGTGTGTGTTGGCTTTCTGTAAACCTTAAAAGATAGTGAATTATTATTTTAGATATTAATATGTCAAGAAATGGTAAACTTCCATTAGTTTCTTTTCCATGGTAAACTGAATACTAGGATGTATACCATTTATAAAACCAAAACTCATGCAGTGCTTCTTCTCCATGTCTCCAAATAACAAATGTGTCATCTACATATCTATACCAAACTGAAGGTTTTTAGGTGTACTTTGTAACGTTAATGTTTCAAATTTTTCCATATAAAATTAGCTATAACAGGACTAAGGGGACTACCCATTGCTACACCTTCAATCTGTTCATAAAATTTACTATTCCACTGAAAATAAGTTGTAGTAAGACAGTGCTGGAAAAGAATGGTTATGTCCTTTGGAAAAAGATGATCTATGTATTCAATAGTTTCTTTTAGAGGTACTTTTGTAAAAAGTGAAATAACATCAAAACTAACCATTATATCACCCTCTTCAATTTTGAAACTATGCATTTTTTCAACAAAGTCGGCAGAATTTTTAATGTAATGGGGTGTTTTTCCTATATGAGGTTGTAATAACAATGTAAGATGTTTTGCAAGGTTATATGTAGGAGAACCAATTGCACTAACAATAGGCCTTAAAGGAATATTAGGTTTATGAATTTTTGGTAAACCATATAGTTTTGGTGAAATAGCTTCAGAGTTAGATAGTTTCTTCTTTATTTCTTCAGGAATAGATGATAATTTAATCAGCTCTTTAGTTTTTAAAAGAAACTTTTTTGTTGGATCTTTTGGTATTTCACGATAAGTTTCTGGTCCCAACCATTAAAAAATCCCAAAAAAGATAAGTATTTTATTATGAGTGTTAATGGTGAAAGTTTACATTTTCATATTTCAGTCCTTTATGGGGAGGAAACTTATCGTTTTATCAGACAATTTGAAAAATTAAGGAAACGTAAAGCACAATTATTATCGTCACTCACTTTTTTATTACGATGCCGAGACCAAAAGATTATCCCAAAGTTTATCTATATTAAAAGAAATTTTAATAACAAGCAAGCGAATAATATTTACAGAAGAACTGAAAATGCTCTTCTACGTAATCAAATACATATTACTAGGAAGTTACTGGATAACACCGATAAAAATCTTTTATATTCACATTTAGAAATTTCATCTATTTTGAATAAAGAAGATTGGGATAAAATTGATTCTATAACGTTTAAATCTATGGAAATAAATTTTGACATCTCATGTCAACGTCAAAAGAAAAATTTAATAAATTATACAAACAACAGAATAATAGACCATCTATTGATTGTAGAAAACAGTTATAAACCTTTCTGATAATGTTGTTTCAGATTATGCTATTGAAGCGCTTTCTAAAGGAGGAAATTTTGCGATAACACCAAGAGTAATACCTTTTGAAGATATAATTTCCAACATCGAAAACTCCATTAGATTATTACCTTTTGATGCCGCTAATGAAGTTAGATATAACACCGTTAACATATTACGTAAAACAAAACCTCCAAAGAGCAACTTATCCTTTCGTCAACGACATGCTTTACTTGACCTTAAACGCAATGAAAGTATTATAATATTAAAATCAGATAAAGGTAATGCAACTGTTATATTAAATATGAACGATTATAACACTAAGATAGAACAATTGTTGGGACCAGAAACTTATCGTGAAATACCAAAAGATCCAACAAAAAAGTTTCTTTTAAAAACTAAAGAGCTGATTAAATTATCATCTATTCCTGAAGAAATAAAGAAGAAACTATCTAACTCTGAAGCTATTTCACCAAAACTATATGGTTTACCAAAAATTCATAAACCTAATATTCCTTTAAGGCCTATTGTTAGTGCAATTGGTTCTCCTACATATAACCTTGCAAAACATCTTACATTGTTATTACAACCTCATATAGGAAAAACACCCCATTACATTAAAAATTCTGCCGACTTTGTTGAAAAAATGCATAGTTTCAAAATTGAAGAGGGTGATATAATGGTTAGTTTTGATGTTATTTCACTTTTACAAAAGTACCTCTAAAAGAAACTATTGAATACATAGATCATCTTTTCCAAAGGACATAACCATTCTTTTCCAGCACTGTCTTACTACAACTTATTTTCAGTGGAATAGTAAATTTTATGAACAGATTGAAGGTGTAGCAATGGGTAGTCCCTTAGTCCTGTTATAGCTAATTTTATATGGAAAAATTTGAAACATTAACGTTACAAAGTACACCTAAAAACCTTCAGTTTGGTATAGATATGTAGATGACACATTTGTTATTTGGAGACATGGAGAAGAAGCACTGCATGAGTTTTTGGTTTTTATAAATGGTATACATCCTAGTATTCAGTTTACCATGGAAAAAGAAACTAATGGAAGTTTACCATTTCTTGACATATTAATATCTAAAATAATAATTCACTATCTTTTAGAGTCTGCATAAATCCACTACACACTGATAGATACGTTGATAAATTATCCAACCACCATCCACGTCAAAAATTAGTGTAATTAAATCTTTAGTAGATCGAGCAAAACGAATTTGTGACCCTGAATTTTTGAATGATGAATATAAATATTTAAGAAAATCCTTACAAGATAATGGATATTCACTTACAGATATTAATAATGTTATTACACCTTCTAGGCGTAACCTTAAAGAAAAACCAGTTCTTAATGTTGGTACTGCTTTTCTTCCTTTTATAGCTAATGTTACAAATAGAATTGAAAAATCCTAATCAAATATGGCATTAGGACTATTTTAAACCTACAAGAAAAATTAAAGAACATTTAAGATCACCTAAAGATGTGTCAAACCCTTTATCATCTTCCGGAGTGTATAAGTTATCTTGTTCATGTGGAAAAGTATACATCGGGACCACAAAACGTAGCTTTGATACAAGACGCAAAGAACATATGAGATTTTGTAGATTGGGTCAACCAGAGAGGTCTGCTGTGGCTGACCATGCCCTGAATAATCTAAATCATGACATTCAATTTGACAATATGAAAATATTGTCAAGACAAACCCATTATTATGTTCGTTTGCAACGTGAAGCTATTGAAATATATAAACACCCGAATAATTTTAATAGACAAGAAGAAAATCTCCGTTTAAATAGGTTTTGGCATCTTATAATTAAAAGAGCATAATGATACGCCTTGATTTTAATTTGTTTTCAACTTTTGGTATGTCTAGGTTTTTGCTGTGTTTTTACTAGACCTTGAAGCAAATGCTTTATCAATTATATGTTAAATTTCCACAGCACTATAATTTAACATAAGTAGTTGAAATTAAATTGAAATTAAAAATTACAAAGAACGTTCTGCATTGTGCTTTTCATTGTTAATAACACTTTCAATTATTGATAAAGATATCTCTTTGTTAGGTTTAACTGGGTTATTTTTGATGTAATGTTTGGATTTGTGAATGCTTCTATCATTTTAAAATTGAAGTTTTCACAACTTTACACTTACATCATAACTCGATTAAATTTTGTTAAATGTGTTTTTTGGCTGGCAAATTTCATCGTTAGCTTTCGTCGTAGAGAGTGTTCTGGTTTGTCATCTTTGAGGCAGTTTAACAATATTTAATTTTAATGACCTAGTTATTCTTTACTACAATTTTATAGTTGGCTTATACGTTTCTCAAACTGTTATATTAATAGCAGGCTTATGTTTATGTTTGAATTTTTCACATTTGACAAAATTGTTTACTACATCTTTAACAATTTTTAACAAACATTACTACTGACGAAGATAACTGTAAGTGTTATCGAAACGTTTAGATTGTATAATTTAAAGTACACCATTAAAAAATCCCAAAAAAGATAAGTATTTTATTAATATATACTTTGTTTATAAAGAGATATTATTCTTGGGTCCACTTTGAGAAAAAAAACCTTATATGAACTTAACCTTTAAACTACAGGTTGCTAAAGTTTTAAGAAAAAAATCTGTTCTTTATGATAACTTTGGTATGACCCTAGATATTTTTGTGAAACGTAGTAGAGATCATTTCAAGACTAAAGAATGTTGAGATGCGCGTCGGATAAATTCGAATTAAAAATATCAGCTGTATCAAACACAGTATGAAAAGTGCAAACGTTTTTCAGTTGGTTAGTGTATTGACATTCGGAAAAAAATTGATTTCTGCGCAGCCATTCCTTAGTCTTGAAACGATCTCTACGCATATTCTAAGCATCAAGAGGTGTTTTCTGTTGTACAAGATAATGTTTTATTCTTGCCAGTGGTGTTTGTACGGAATTTGCACTCAATCATTTTAAACAGAAAAGTGATACGCCACTGCTTTTTCTTAAAGTAAAAATTATTTTTAAAAATCTCATTTCTTTCTGAGCAAATCTGGTCTCTTGGTTTTTTTCTTTTGATGTGCGATTTTCGCATTAAAAAAAAATTAAATTCATTCATTTGCATCTCGCTAGACCACTTACGAAAAATAGCATATTATGTTATTAGGAGTAAATGTGATAGTTTATGTGGCGAAGCTGAATGTTTAATAATTATTCAGCTGAGCCACATAAACTCACTTTTACCCCGAATAACATATAGAGGAAGTGGTCCGAATTATTGTAACTTACTTATTATATTAACAAAAACTATTAAAATTCATCTATAGATACCATAGGATATTTGTAACAAAATTGCAAAATATATTTTTTGTTAAATGAAGTATATTGATATTATAAAAAAATATATAAAGTGGGGTAAATTTTTTCAAAAACTAAGTAAATTTCCATTACGCGATAAAAAATATTAAATAAAATAACATAAAAAACAATGTATGCCTAAGTAAAGAAATAAGAAAAGGAAAAACTAAAGTTATTGACAAAAATCACAAATGTAAGAGTCTTTTTCTGCTCCGGAACACTCTTCATGAGCCCAGAGACTACACATTATACACTGAACCCACTTTTCTCCACTGATATCATCAGAAAATCGTTGTTCACAAAACATACACGAAGCATCTTTACTGTCAGGAGTATCGTGGCCGATTTGATCTACGTCAAGGTCATCTGCAGGCAAAAATTCATCTTCCTCTTCTTCATCTGAACTAAATCTGGTTTGAGTTTTTCGTTTGGGTTTCGCTACATTTTCTTTTAACCTTACTTCAGATACTTTTTGCTTTCCCTTTTTCTCGTTTGTCTTTACGTTTTCTTCCGTTTCCACTGAAAATACTTTTCTTTTCCCGTTTCCTTCTTTTGATTTCTTTATTTTCTCAATAGATAATTCAAGATCTGTTTTATATGGAGATGAAGTTATAATTTGGGAACGAGAGGTTTTTCTTCCTCTTGTAGATGCTCGTTTTGTAACTTAAGGGACAGGTGAAAGAATGAATGTGTTGATGAATGTATTTGAACAGTCTTCTAATACTACGGTTGTTGAGGCCATTGTGCAACTTAATGGTGGATCTGGATTTTTAGAACAACTTGGTTGTGGAACTTCTGAAGCTAGACTTTGGGCAGGATCACATGTCAGTTCTTCCAGCTGATTTTAGATTATAGGTTTTTTCAGCTTCAATTTTTTCAGCAATGAAATCAGCATCTGAAAAAATCTTTTTATTTATTGGCCAGATTCCGCTTACTTTAAATCCATTTGTAGCTATCTCTCCGGTCTGGCATTTTAGAAATGCTTTACCCAATAACTCCGCCAGGTCAAATTGTGTTAATGCTCTGTTATTAATGCGAATCCAAGTTCTCACCTCTTCGCTGTAATACGCTTTTAGTGGTCCCATGAACGTTTTATCAAGTGGTTGGAGTTTATGGGTTGAATGAGGAGGGAGAGATATGATGCAGACATTATTTTTCCTTGCCAATTTTATTATGTCCAAATTTCTGGTGTGGCTGTAATGTCCATCTACTATGAGCAACACAGGTGACTGTTTGGTTGGTTTTACAAACTGGATAAAATAATTGAGCCATTCTGTGAATAAATTTTGCTGAATCCAGCCACTTGGATGTACTGCATAGTTGCTACCAGCTGGTGCTCCGCGCATAAGCTGATTATTTTTATTTTTTCTTGGGAAGATAAGCATTGGGGGAACAAATTGCCCTCTTGCACTCATTGCTGCAACCATAGTCACTAGAGAACCTCTCTCAGCCGATGTAATGGCAGCAATCTGACGTTTTCCTTTGCTATGACCTTAGGAATCCTCGACGGTACAACGGAAAGACCAGTTTCGTCGACATTAAATATTTGGTGTGGTCCATAGTTATGTTTTACATTTTGTGCCTCAAGGTTATCGAAAAATATTTTGATATTTTCCTTGTTGAACCCCAAAGCCCTTGCAAAAGAGGTTCCAGTTGGTCTTCGCAGGGATAGTTGATTTTTATGCCTAGTTAAAAAAGCATCTAACCAGCTACGACCTACAATACCATTCTTAAAAGGATTTTTAATAGCCAGTGTGTATGCCATTCTACATAGATCTTTTCTGGTTAAACCAAAAAAATGGGACTCCATTTTGAGAATATACTCAACTAATTCTGCTTCTATAGCATATCCAAGAATTGGTTTTCGTCCCAGTTTGGTACTTATAATATCAGCAACGGGAAAGTCGCTCATTTTCGCTTTTTTTACCATTCTCTGCAAAGTCGATCTTGGGACGCGAAAACTTTTGGAAGCAATTTTGAAACCCATGTGTTTTTGTTGTACAGCGTCAACAGCTCGCTTCATATCCTCCTCGTTCTACTTTTTCCTCAGATTTCGACGAATAAATTTTCTGTTATTGCCGGACATTGTTAGCCTGTAAAAAGCAGAACATTTTATTGTTTCGGTCCGAATATGGGACCATATTTAACTCACACAAGGGGCTTATATTTCAAAATGTTTACATTCAGAATAAATATTAGGTTATAATTCTGTAAATTTGTTTGCGTTCATAACATATACTAGAATCTCTTTTTAAACCTTTTCTGAGCGAGACTGGTATATATCAGTTCCGAAGTAATACAAATAAATACCAATATCACGTAATATATATACTTACCCAATAAAATTCTTTCAACGGTCAAAAACATACAAACCTCACTGTGCAACAGCAATGCGTGTACTGATCGCGGCACTTGTAGATATAGTGTAGGAGAGGTGCCTTTTAGTATATTTAGCTATTTTTTGACAGATGGCGCCACTTATTTCATAGATAGTTCGGGGGCCCATATTAAATGCATAGCCCATATTCGGACCAGTTCCTCTACTATTTTAACGCAAACGTAATCAGATACATTAAAAATAATTGTTAAAGATCCAAAGGAAAGAGCAAAACTAATTAGCACGTAAAATAATAAAATAATCAGGACACTTTGCATGTAATGAAACCATAACAACGCTTATTAAATAAGCAAATTGGTAAAAGTAAAAATGCCTAGGCGCACAACTTTTACTCCATGTCCGAGAAGTAAAGCTTTTACCTTTGAAATTTAGTCATGAAAGTGTCACTTTTGTGACGTTTGCGGATAAAACAATGTATGTAACAATACTTTATTAAAGAGAATAATTTTTAAACGGTAAAATTATCAGATTGAAGTAATCTAAATACATTTGGGAATGCTAACACAAAATTACCCCGAACGCACAAGGAAATAAATTAAATTAGATGTTGAAAATGTCCATCTCCTGCAAATATGCCTCTGCTCTTTTTCTCATGGACTCTTGTACTCTTTGGAAAATGCCGGGACTGTGTCTATTAACCTAGTAGTGTATAAAGTTAAGAAATAATGATTTTTGTATTTTTTTCGTTACAGATCGTTTTAATTTAAAAAAAGAAGTAACATTTTCATGTCACATTTTTCCTATCTTTTATAGGTATTCCAGTACCACCCCTCCCCCTTTAAAAGGACTCTATGCACAAAATACCACCGATGTACATTATTACAAAATTTATTTAGACTGTTTTTTATATTCAATACCAGAATACAGATCTTTTATATAAAACTTGTCATAAAAGATGTTAATTTTTGTAACACATTTTTATGAAATTGTTCAAAACATACCTTTGGATGCTGTCCACAATTGCACTTTTCACAAATAAAGTTGCTCTTTTTTTACATACTTGACATCTTCTGTCAGATTCATTATATTTAATTATATGTACCACATTGTCAAATTGAGAAGAATTCACAGAAGGTAAAGATGTCCTTCTTGATAACATTTTTCCATGTGTGTTCAATAAACCAACAGAAATATAACGACGAAAAATTAATAAAAACGAACAGTTTGGAGCATCAGGGTTGAGACTTTTCATAAGTAACCATGCGCTGGAAACTGTGTCATCCAGCAAATATGCGAAAATTGACCAATACCATTTTCTTCGCCGTATTCTATTCATTTTGTCCACACCTCCCATTCCTTCGTTGTAACTGGCAATCAGTTTTGGTTATGGAACGAGTTTCTTGGATTTGGAAGTCCTACATCATCTTGCGGTATTAAAATTTCATCTTTTTCAAAATTTGAGACTTCAGTTACTACTTTATTGTCCTTCTATTGGGCTAACAGCGTATTATCTTTGGCCACAAATTTGTTAGTCTTGCGAAATCCAATAATTATTTTCGGGAAACGGACAGCGTTCGGTTTGATTTTCTCGTACAGTTCCTGTAGCACAGATTTTATTTTCCGACAAATGTCCAAGTAGCTAGTAAAGTAATTAAGGTAGTTGTACCATTTATTGACACTGTCCTAGATACTGATACTATTTGAAAATTAAGCCATTAATAAGAGTTCTGTAAAAATATATAATAAACTGAATATGTGTCATTATTCGGCCACTGTTTGAAAGATGTCCCTAAAAGTACCCAAAACCTATATTGAAACCTGTAATATCGACACATAATAATTTTCCCGCCTGTCTGTGTACCGTATGATTCGCTAGTTTTCTCTCATTAGTAAGGTAAGAATTTAGCGTTTTTTGAAGTGCCGCAATTTAAGGATTTTTGGAAATTATCTTTAAGCCATCATTTATATGTATTGATATTGTTTAAATTTAATATTATTTATCAACTTTTAGGTTATATTTTAACTAAAATTGCAATATCAGTAATTAGTACATTATTTTTTGGGCATGATCCAACGACTGACATTAGTATCAGTATATGGTACATTGTCTTGTATTATGTATTTGTCTTTATCAAACCAAGGTAAAATGGTATAGATTCATCTCTGGAATTACTAAACTCACAAATATATACAGTTTTGTCGTACCAATTACTGACCAGCACGTTGATGGTTAGTTTTTTTTTTGTAACGGAATCTAAATTTTAGTGTCAGTACAAGGGTCTCCATGGGGTCAATAATATGGACAATCTGTTTTTTCAGATTTACAATGGCAAGGCCATTGAAATCCTTTCAGTATTCTCAAGATGACATGAGAAAAGCTTTAGAAGCGGTGTCGGAAGGAATGCCAATACTGAGAGCCAGCAAAACGTACAAGGTTCCTAAAACCACATTACTATACAAACATAAAGGTGTATACCCTATAGAAAGGAAAATATGACCAGAAACGGTTCTTTCTAAGAATGAAGAAAAGCTCCTTGTAACTTGGATGTTTCAGCTAGGGGATGCAGGTTTTCCCGGTTACAAAAATGCAACTTCTCGACAGTGTCGAAATTTTAATTAAACAATTAAAACGGCCGAATAATTTAACCAATGGCAGACCTGGTAGACACAGGTATGAATCTTTTCATAGAAGACATCCTAAATTATCAGAAAGGATTTGAATAGAATCTATCTAAAGCAAGAGCCTCAGTAACACGAAAAATAATGCATAACTACACTAATAATGTGTAGTTATGCATTATTTTTCGTCATTATTTATAAAATTGTATACTGATTTCTCTCCTTTCTTCACTATTGCTTTGTTGCCTTTCGGGCTGAGGACAAATGCTGTCTCATCGCAATTAAAGACTCGTGAAGGGTCTTGAAGGTTCGCAGATGTAGGATTTCATGACAAATGCTTATGGTAAAATTCCACCACCAATGGTCATATTTTCTTATCAAAGAATACCTAAAGCCATTGCAACGAGTATGCCAGAGAAATGCGGATTGGGACGATCGGAAAACGGTTGGATGAGAGAGGAAAGCTATACCAAACAATCCAACACAAGTCATACCAAAAAATCTGACCAAAAATCTAGTCATGCGAATGTTCAACCAGTAACACCAAATATTGAAAGTTCAAAAATGAACACTAAACCGAAAATTTCATCACCCTTCAAGAAAGCGCTATTTTGGCCAGAAAGTAACATCAAATTAACAAAAGCTAAAAAAGAAAAAGTGCCTTCAGTTGCTACATCAGATAAATGGAGAGAGTATCACAGCAAAAAGGAACTGTTAGCAGAAAAGGAGGAGAGAAAAACAGAGGAGAAAAAACTCCGTCTGAGAAGAAAATGTCTAAACAGAAGCGTCCCACCAAATCACGATCTTTGTCTGCGGAGGCGGAGATGCCTGAGAACAATAGCGAGGAAGAAGAAGATTGTAACTGCATCTACTGCAACAGTCTATTCAGTCAAAGTAAAGGCAGAGAAAATTGGATTATGTGCCAAATGTACAAAAATTGGACCCACGAAGAATGTGCGGGAGGTGAACCAATGGGCATGTTCATTTGCGAAATATGCGTTTAAAGTATGTCTACATAACTTTTTTTACGTAATGTAATATTTTGTTACATTTTATAGTCTTTTTTAAGATTTATAATAAACAATGGTTAATTCATAATTATTAATTTATTAATCTCCGACTTTATTGTTATAGGACAATAATGGCCCAATTTTCTGAAACATTACCATTGAAATAATACCTTAGGGCATTATTTTTAATTATGAGATCGTAACTAGGGTATAATATATGATAGTAACTATAATTACTATCAGGTTGGTACATTTGCACACAACCTGATTCATTCGTATAAATTAATCGTCAAATTATTATCAATTCAAAAACACACAAAACTAGCCGTACATTAAACGTTGATTATAATGATACGTCTTCGGTCGGCGTGCTCCCCTCGGGCCAGAGGCCCTCGGGTTTCACTCTGCCGACCTCGCGCGTTATCAACCTTATAACACCCTTCGATCAATTTGTAAATTATCATTGAAATGTATGGTTTCGAAGCGATTTAATCGTATACTGTTTTTCAAACTTATTGCTACATCAGATGAAGCGTTCCAGAACATTCTCTTATTTGGGTATTTTGCATAACCAGAAAGTAACAAAGCTCCAAGTATTATATACAATTCGTCTTTGGTGAAACCGAGATCGATGTTTTTTTGTCGTGAAAATAAGTTAGTCTGGCAAACTATAATATCGAAAAGTTCTCCGTCGAAAAAAGGTTGAAAAAAATCTATTTGATTTTTTGCCAACTGTGCTTCTGCAGATGGCAGACGAGGTTCACAAATTGTATTTATGGAAAATGCAGGAATTTCTTGTAACCAGGTGCAGTTGGTTTTTGCGCGAGTAACTCCTTTTTTTATTATTGCTTGGTCCGGGTTGTGGAAATAGTTGTACAAGTGGAATCAAGTCATCTGCATCATATTCATCGCTGACTACATATCTTATTTCGCCTTCTTCGCGTAAAATTCCTCGTGGAAGATGGTTTGTCACCTGTATGTTCGTCGTCCGAGTTGTCGCTGTTCTCATCCGTGTATCCTTCGTTCATTTCTAGAGGCTGTATGTAAATATCCAACGCCTCATCTTCAACGAAATCATTTTCAATTATTTCTAGGATTTAATGAAGTGATAACCTGTAAAAATAATATATTTTGCTAAAGACATGCGATTAGTATTCTGTGCATGGAGTCTCCTATAAGGGACGCCCCGCATAATCGTATCTACAATAAAATAAAAGGCTTCAAAATAAATAACGGCAATGTCAACAGTTACATCTGTCATTGACAATCGAAACCTATAAATATTGTAAATGAGATATGTTTTATACTCGCAAAAAAAAAATTAATAAATACCCGCCATGGCTAGTAGAATAAAGCTGTTCATCCATAATGAATTCAAACTGAAATATTAATACTAACAAGGATATATCAATGGCGACCGATAACTTCAATTATATCGAACCGATAGCGAACTACTATCCAACATGCGTAATGTCGACAACGGCATAAATAAATAACCATGACCGTCCCTTAAAGGGGACTCTGTGCGTTAATGGGTTAATTTCGCAAAAAAACCATTTCTTAACCAGATTCACTCAGAATGGAATGAGGATTTCAAAACTAATTTCTACTTTAAGAAAAAGCAGTAGTGTATCACTTTTCTCTTTAAAATGATTCAGTGCAAATTCAGCACGAACGCCAATGGGAAGAGTAAAAAATTATGTTGTACCGCAGAAAATGCCTTCTGATGAATAGAAAATGTGTACTACGTTTCAAAAAAAAAAGATTTATTTCTTCAAACTTTACCACTCTGCACTTCAAAAGTTAAGATCTTTAGGACATATGTTCATATGGAGTTTTTTTCTCAAAATAAATAACCTCCTTAAATATTAGCATGTTATTAACAAACCTGTATTTAGAATAAGTTGTCTTGGTAATTTGAACATAGTTTTTTTTTAGATTATCTTGAAACATAATGCCCTGTCACATTTGTCGAACACTGTATTACCCACCCGGTTACCCTAGGGTAAAAAGATTCCGAAAACCCATATCGTTTCCATGCCAACATGTCACAATAATAATACTCAATTGGTTGTTAGTGTGAAATATTCGGCTGTAATTACACGAGAGGTTTTTTTTTTGTCCAGATAAAATTGATTTTTTTTACGAAAATTTGGTTGCTTGGTAAATTAACGACACAAACCACCTACGATAAAAAAAAAACGGGTCCGAAGGACGAGTTTTTTTATCTGTTGGTTTGTGAAGTCAATTTACCAAAAAGAAACCAAACTAGAGTTTAAAAAATGAAATTTTATCTTGGAGAAAAAAAAACCTGGAGTGAAATTCGATGAGATAATTTAATGAATAATTAAAAATAATAGCTAGGTAATTATGAAGATAAATTTTTACTCCTTGCTATGGCAGCTCCTCAGTACAGCATATTTGTTTTCGTACAAAAAAAAAATTAAATCGCGCATTATAAGTTTTAAACACACAGATCGCATTGCCATATCATACATTTTTGTATTCAATTAGAAAATTACTTTTCTTTATTTAGGTTTTCGGATTAATTAAAAAAATACCATTCAGAAATCCGAAAGTATTTAAAATTTAAAAACGATCTAGTCATTAATTTAATTTCGCAAACGTTTACAAAAAATATGGTTTTAAATGTTAATCAACTATTATATCACTATTTTTTAGTATTACGCGCACATATTTACAAGTTTATAGCATGATTTATTTATTAACACATTCATACTGTTTTGTATGCTGAGTAACGTCCATGACTTTAGGTTACTTACAGAATTAATTACTTATAATTAAAAATTGTCACGCCAATTTGCTTAAATTGGCAGAAACTCGTGATCATAGTAATAAACGGCTTGTAATAAAGAATAGTAGGTAACATAATTTATACAATATTTATAAAAGTAATTATAATAAAAGTTCTAACTAATTATCGGAATATCCAAGGATATGTTTATAAATGAAAACGAATTATCAAAATAGTAACTAATTTAAAACTTTAGTTATGAATTAGGTACTTAAACTTGAAATAGTTAAACAAATTGTGACGTGCGATTAACTTTTCCGCTTTTACCGGAAGATGATATCAACAGTGTTATTCCCAAATTGAACATCCTTTTTTTGGATTTATTTATTTATTAAGATAATTATTCATAAGGTAAAATACTATATGTTAATAAGGAATAATATGAAGCTGTATGAACTTGTACATAGTATTGAAATAATATTATAGTTCTTGTAAAAATGCACAACATTCATTTGCCATTAACATTGAAGATGTAATTTAAAATTATTGTATTGTAATCTCTCTACAACGGATTCGAAAGTCATACTCAGAGAGGCTAACAAATATGTTGCCCTTGATCGTAGTACTCTATACTTTGTAACTGGAAGGGATGTGCCGGTATGATGGAAAGATAGAATAGACGTGCGTAATATACGGACGAATGAAGATATCCTAGCCAGGAGTGTTTACCGCTACATCACATACAATCATATGAGGTGTTTTTTAGCGAGCGATTGGTTTGAAATAGAAATTCGAACCGATTTTAATGTGACGTCTTTGTTTTAAGTGATCGCTAAAACTGACTTTTTTAAACCATTTTCTAATACAAACATAACCTGTATTTTTAGCAGTTACACAATTAAATGTGCAAAAATGGATCATAATCAAGTTTTACATTTGATTACTGAATTTGAAAACGAATCCGCGCTATTACTATTAATATTGAGGACAATACAACATTCAGTTATATCTACATTATTAATGTTGCAAAATGAACAACATTTAAGAATTAGAGGGTTTTATGAAGAACTGGATGTATATTTCGATTCTGACTTTTTAAATTTATTTCGTATGAATAAAACCACATTTAACAAGCTTTTTGAGAAAGTAAATTGTGTAGAGTTGAACAAACACTACACTGGGGGAGAACATCAAATTCCTGGCCGGAAACAGCTTTTGTTAACAATTTGGTGGTTAGGCAAGGGAGAGACCTTAATTTCTGTGGCAGACAGATTTGATGTCAGTTTTAGCACTGTTTACAATTGCACAATTTTTTTACTTTCAAAGTTACTATCTTTACAATCAAAATATATTACATGGCCTAATCAAGCAGAAGGGTCGAGAGTTGAACTAGATTTTCGTGAACGATGTGGATTTCCAGGTAAATTCCATATAAAAAATGCATTTTCATAATAAAATAATGTTACAGGAGTCATTGGAGCAATAGATGTTTGTAATATATGTTTTGTATGGAACATCAAGAAAGTTACATAGATCGCAAAATGGTGTAATATGAAAACATGAGTCACAATTATTTTCGTTATAATAAATTCTGATTAGAAAATATACCCCGATGGCAGCATTTAAAGCTGCAGAATTCCAAAATACACTTACTTATTTATTATGATTTATTTTGTAAAAATTAGAGAACGTTGATTATCGTAATGGTAACGGTTGAAAAACAATATCCTGTAAATGGAGGTTATGAAGTATTAGTCAAATGAGAATTACATTCATATGCATATAAAACTAATTGGTTAAGCGTTTATAGGTTTACTATTTCCACTATATTTGATTATTCAATACCGTATGTCGATTTCGTCAAATGCACGACGAATGTTCACTATGCTTATTTAATTCACTGTTTCATATGAGAAGACAGTAAGTCTCATTTTTATTTTTATTTCTTGAATCGTGAAAAAACTAACACATTAAATCCACTCAATTGTGTTTTGACAGTAATACCATTATCGCCAGGAGTGTTTACCGCTACCCTACGTCATCACATACAATCATATTGTGTAATATGAAAAGCATGAGACACATTTATTTTCGTTATAAATTCCGATTAGAAAATATACCCCGAGATGGCAGCATTTAAAGCGGCAGAATTCCAAAATACAAGTACTTATTTATTGTGATTTATTTTGTAAAAATTAACAAAGGGAGTAGTTCTGAAAGGAACTGATTTAAAGTGTGTTATAAATGATGATTAAAAGAAGTAAATGTAGGAAATGGAAACAGTCAAAGATTAACAAACAATTGAAGGTTATGTAGTATTAGTCAAATGAGAATTAAATTCATATGCATATAAAAAAAATTGCTTTCGCGTTTATAGGTTTACTCTTTCTACTACATTTGCTTAATCAATACCGTATGTCGATTTTGTCAAATGCTCTACGAATATTCACCATCCTTATTTCATTCACTGTTTTATATGAGAAGACAGTAACAAATTGGATAGCTAAATTCATAAATTAATGATGCAGTGGTAAACACTCCTCGCGAGGATAAAAGATCATAGCTTTCGTATCTGCATCTGCAATGCAGTTTATCCAACGTGAGGTATAGCAAAACAACGGCAAGTGTAGCTTGCTTTATTGTTAACAAGAATATTTCTGGACACATTTTTTTTAATTTTACAATTAAAACGAACTCTTATATTAATAATTTTAATAAATATTTAAAGGAACATTAAAAATAAAATAACTTTATTAAAACACTAATATAATTCTTAGGATGAAAACTGACTCGTTACAATATTGAGTCGAAATTGTCCCGATTTATGTTCTTTATTACGCAGTATAAACACTGGAGCCGTGGATATTTAGACTACGTCCAGCATTGGTGACCGCTTACATTTTAAATGATTTTGAACTGGATAGTTTACGATTATGTCAACACGCAACATATCTACCTACACGAAAAATGTATCTTTTGCACACGTATATTTAAAAAATATGTGGAGAAACATTTCACTTTTCACATTTACCTTTTCTCTATATTGGATTCAGTGTGTAAAATAACTGTTCACCGCCTAAAGATAGCATGACTTGGCCATTTCATGAAATTACGAAATCTGGCACTGGTATTGCTGTTGCTAAATGTTAATTAGCCAAGTTGGTTAAGCGAGGGGATTGTGCGGCTGAGCAGCGGCCACACCTGATGGAGGCACCGGTGTGAAAAGAGCGGCCAGTTACAGCGCCTAAAATCTCGGAAGGTACACGACATATCAGTGTCATGCATTTTAAATTAAATTTATTCTTCAGACAGAAGCAGACTAAAACGTGGGGATGAAGATTACTATAATTAATAAGCAAACTATAATGGCTTAAACTTACACCGCATTCTCAAAGGGTTGATAATACGCATCCCCAGATTACATACTGGTTTCTAAATGGTTGGTAATATCAACCCCCATATTATGTCCCGGAAACGGTACATACTATCAAGTTGGAATTTTCACCATAATTTCTCTAATAATTCAAGTTTAAAACACTAAAAGAATTTTTCCACGTACTTCTGTCTGAATGGGTGATAATAACCACCCCCTGTATTTAATATCGAAAACTATCAAGTTCAAATTATCGGGTTAGTTTCTCCAAATAATCTAATTTAAAACACTAAAAGAATTGTCCCCCTTCACTGTAGTCTAAAGGGTTGATAATACCAAACCTCATATTATGTCTCGGTAACGGTACATACTATCAAGTTAGAATTTTCCTAAGTCAATTTTTAAGATATAATCAGTAAGAATGTAAGTTTCAGTGGCCCTACTTAAATAATTTCAATGAGTCAGGTCTCATTCTCAATTGAAAACCATATATTAGCACAAATAATAATTGTGTATACAACCTACCATGCCAATGCGGCAGAGTATAGATAGAAGAGAGCAGTAGCCCACTCAAAGTGACAACACAGGAACACAAGAACAACGTCCGCAAGGGCGAAATCGAAAAATATAGAATCGCCGAACATGTCTGGAACGGAAACCAACGCATCCAATGGGATAACATACAGATAGTGGTAAAGGACGAGAACACAACTCGTCGGAAACTCAAAGAAGGCACATACATCGCACTAGCAGAAAATCCAATAAGCCAAGCTAGTGTGAAAATGAAACCCATATCGATTCCAATAATGCGCGAAGAGCTTAAGCGCAATACACCTGCGCAAAAGTTACGGCGCAACAAACTTCTGCGCAACTACGAAATAGTTATATATATATATATATATATATATATATATATATATATATATATATATATATATATATATAGATTGGATTACTCAGTGGCTCACCGGTACAGGTATCAGGCTAGTAAGTGAAAGGTACCAAGTTTGAATCTGAGAGAAGTCAAATGCTTGGGAAAAAATCATAACATGAATTCGACTGAAGTGCGAAAACAGTCCTTCTCAGGAATAAGTCTGATGACGAAAGCCGAGTCCGCTTCCGAAACGTCGCGCTTAAAACGTAAAAACTGTCGAAATAGGCCGATCAACTCAACTAATATGAAACCACAGTTACAAAACACTTATAATACAGAAACAAGACCCTATTACGTATATTAATTGTCAATAATTCACTGTATTGATTAGGTTGTCAATGACATAAAATGTAAAATTCTGAAATATACTTAGTAACATGTTTCCCGTTATGTGGTACGTAATCTGTCTTAAATACATTGACTGAACCAAAATAAATACATTATAATCATTCAATTAATTCGAATTCGGATTTGCTAATATAAATTATGCTTGTGATGTGAACATCAATATTGGGCATATAAAAATGAATAACGATTGGCAGTAACAATTTTTTATAAAAGAAATACATATTAATAAGATACAGACCTTACTTCGTTGTAATTACATATTTAATCTAGTGTCATTATGACATATTTATCATCTTCATTTGGGTGTCATTATGGCCTTCATAATAGCACCCAGTGCCATTATGAACTCATAATAACACGCAAATTTTAAAATAAAAAACAGGCAAAAAAGAAAGTTAGTTACAACTTTTACTTCATTATAAAATCTTTACCAACATTTATTTATTGTAAACATTAATTATAAAGTCCGTACAATTTGTTAAATTCAGTCCATCAGTGCGTGAAACTCATGTAAAGCACAAAATTGAACGCAAATAATGACGTTGTCAACGTAAAAATTGCAACAATCAACAAGCGCGGTTACTATAACATCGATTAATATGGGCACTTAATAATTTTGAATTTTTATTTACAAAAACGTTTCTGATATTGTAAACAAATCGAATCTATGCAAATAAAATCTATTTGGACTGGCGTAGATTAAATTTTGAATGATACACGTTCGATATGAACATTGTAATGAAACTTGTGTAAATAAACCACTCGGCTAACTCCTCGTGGTTTAGCTTTACACGCGTTTCATTATGACGTTCATATCGAACTAGTATCATTAATAACTATAATAGCACTTATGTTTTAAATACATTTTATTTTATTTTGCCACCATAATGTTCTTTATTTTATTTTGCCACCATAATGTTCTTTATACGCCTCCAAATGCGGGCGTAATGTGGTCTTTATAGCACGGAAATGTCATTGATGCTAAGCAGCATGATTGACAGCAAACACATGACATGATATATAATAGCAATATCACAGTATCTTAGTAACAACAAATTAGCCTACTGTCGACTTTATTTCACTGCATTTGCATTTAAAAACTTGCCGAAAATACTGAATCTTTTTAATATTTTGTTCCAGTTTCATGGTGCAAAATAAAAGAAAACATTGTATGTACCACGGGCATAATTGTAGATTATGCCCTTAATACATAAATATCTATAACGTTTTAAAACATTAGTGATACTAGATACAGACGAATGTGCGTGCCGGTGTGTGTTTGTGTGTGTGTGTGTGTGTGTGTGTGTGTGTGTGTGTGTGTGTGTGTGTGTGTGTGTGTGTGTGTGTGTGTGTGTGTGTGTGCGTGTATGTGTGTGTGTGTGTGTGTGCGCATGCCTTCGTGTGTGCGCGCGCGTTCTGTGCTAGTAGACACGATAACTCTAGGACCATAATGCTTACGTACTTGAAATTTTGTATTTAAGCTTCACTTCATTTCTCCGGCGGCAAAAAATTCATAAAGTGGAGTTTAAGCGTTTGTTCAAATTTGGTCAATATCTGAAAAACGATTAATTTTGTAAGAAAATGTGAAGTCATATTTTTTATAGATATTTCACATAACTTTTCTTTATAAAGTATTATTATAGGTACGAAGCCAAAATACATTAAAATATAATTAAATAAGATTAAAATGTTTAAACTATATTATCGATATTTTTATAGAAGCGGGCTGCTTTGGAATTGTGTTTAAGTTAGTATCTATATGTCTATTCACCTCTATCTAACACAAAGTTTTAAACGTCCATCTGGCACAAAGTATTGTTATTGTTTTAACCGTTGCATACGTATGTCAACCTAACCCAATTAACCAATGAAATAACACAAATTTCAATTAACTGGTAAGTGTTACATAACACTTATGGTTTTCGTATTATCAAAATAGCGCAGGTAACTACAACAAATAAATACAAAAACTGAATTATGAAAATGTAAACTTTCACCATTAACACTCATAATAAAATACTTATCTTTTTTGGGATTTTTTAATGGTGTACTTTAAATTATACAATCTAAACGTTTCGATAACACTTACAGTTATCTTCGTCAGTAGTAATGTTTGTTAAAAATTGTTAAAGATGTAAACAATTTTGTCAAATTTGAAAAATTAAAAATGTTTTAATTTTTCAAATTTGACAAAATTGTTTACTACATCTTTAACAATTTTTAACAAACATTACCACTGACGAAGATAACTGTAAGTGTTATCGAAACGTTTAGATTGTATAATTTAAAGTACACCGTTAAAAAATCCCAAAAAAGATAAGTATTTTAAAACTGAATTGTTTATTAAAGTAAAGTATACTTATTATATACCGTTTACTAGATATAACATGGGGGTCGGTATTACCAACCCTGTAGACGGCAGTGCGGGGGAAAATTCTTTTTGTGTTGCAAACTAAAATTATTGGGGAAAGTATCCTGAAAAGTCCAACTAGATAGCAAGTATACCGTTTCCGGGACATGATATGGAGGTTGGTATTATCAACCCTTTAGGCGGCAGAGCGGGGGAAAATGTTTTTAGTGTTTTAAACTAGATTTATTGGGGAAATTATCGTAAAAATTCCAACTTGATGGTATGTACCGTTTCCGAGACGTAATATGGGGGTTGCTGTTCCAACCCTTTGGTTGGTAGTACGGAGGAAGTTAATGTTTTAAACTATATTTATTGGGGAAATTATCATGAAAATTCCAACTTGGTAGGATATGAGATATACTATGGAGTAGGTATTATCAACCCTTTATACGACAGTGCGGGAGAAAACTATTTCAGCGTTATCTCCATGTTTTAATCTACTTCTGTCTGATGAATGAATTTAATTTAAAATGCACGCCATTGATACCTCATGCATCTTGAGAGATTTTAGCCGCTGTAGCTGGCCGTTATTTTCACACCGTTGACTATGTTTCGTAGTAAGGAAAAATTCACTGATACTGTGCAACAAATGTTTGTGGAAAGATGCAATGGTGACGTATTCGTGCTACGGCAACGTAAATCAATGTAGGTAAATCAATTCAAATTATGGTATTTACCATACTGGATCACAGAGTGTGTCGTTACTGTTTATTTTAAAGATTTCTTTTTAATAACTAAACATTATTATACAGTAAGATATTTATTATTGCCAATTTTCAATTTGACTCTAAAATGAATCTTTAATTGAAAATGTGAGGTAAGTGTAACAAAAAATTCAAATGCCCTTGGGGAGGGAATGAAATACGTGGCCTTTTCCTTTTTTAAGCTGTTCAGATGAGACGGTAATTTATACAAAATTCGCGTATTTTAATAATAAAGCCTACAACTCCAAACACTTAGTTGTTGAAAATTGCACTAAAACTACATAAACGCACTCTTTACTTACCGTCAATCGTATCACGTCTACACAAGGCCATGTTCACAGCGGATTTGTTTTGAAAGGTCTAAAAGTTGACAGTTTTTTACATAGATGGCGCTCTAATGTTCATTCATAATAGTGAACAGTAGGTTCTTAAAGCAATATTTTTGCGGAGTAGGAAATTAGATGCTAACAACTAAATGCTCAATTTAACGGACGCCAGGTCCAAGGAAAGTATGAGTTAACAGATTACCAAATTGTTTAACATAATTTCAATGTGAACTTTGAAATTAATTTTTTGCACCAAACTTAATGGAAAAGTTATACGCATGGAAATTGGTCAATGCTTACTTCTATGTAAGTTAGGTGGTTGAAACTCCGAAACTAAGAAAGGAGTTCTATGGTATATGGGTAAAACACTAGTACCTAACTGCGATAAGTGGTACATTATAAAGAGAATCAAAACTTAGAATCAATTACAAAATTACTACTTGTAAATCTCTAAACCAAAGTTTAACGATACACCTTAATTACCTACTGACATACATACAGATACGATACGGATTACCTGCGTACCGGGAATTAAAGGTGAGAATTGTTTAGTACATATACCTGTCAGGCATCTCGTTATGGTAACCCAAAACGGGCGTTGCAAGGGTTTAATTCTGAATATTTTAAGCGTAACATTTGGTCCTAATCGTAATTTTTTATTAAAAAAAAACGAAAACAACTGAACCCTTGATCTTCAACAAAAGTAGCAATTGCAATGAAATCTTTTGTTAAGATCAGTGAATTCAATTTTTACACAACAGGAACAAAGGGAAAAATAAATAACTATAAATAATAATAAATAAGTAAAACATGAAATTAAATTAAATTAATTGTGCCAAAGAAACGAAAATAATTGAACCCTTTATCTTTAACAAAATTAGCAATTGCCATGAAATTTGTTTATTAAAAAAATAAATAGCACAATTAATTTAATTTCCTGTTTTATTTATTATTATTTAGTGTTATTTATTTTTTCCTTTGTTCCTATTGTTTAGAAATTGAATTCACTGATCCCATTAAAAGTTTCATGGCAACTGCTACTTATATTGAAGATAATGGGTTCAGTTGTTTTCGGTTTTTTAAATAAAAAATTACGATTGGTGCCAAATGTTACGCTTAAAATATTCAGAAGTAAATTCCGAACAACTTTTTCTAAAATGTATAATAGAGATAGAAACCACAATTTAAAATTGTATTTGAGAGTTGCCTATGATGCGTTTCGAAATGGTTCATACGGTATACATCACGCTATCATTGCGATTATTTTACATAGAGTTATTGAAATTGTCATGCCGTTTATGCGCGTTGATGTATGAGCAAACAGATCTCCGAAACTTTTGACCAGATCCCCGATGAAGATATATATGCTTCTAGTGCTACCTAAACTGCTGAAAAAAAACTATTACTGTGGTATAGAGTGTTTTGGATTACCTGGACCGACTTCTTAAAAGATTTTCTTCAGCAATTCCTACCTCCAAGATACCAGTGCAAGCTGGAGGAAGAAATATGCAATCGTATTCAACGACCCAGAGAACGGGCAGCAGATTATGCTACCGCCATGCTGACCCTGATGCGACGCCACGACAATTGAGAACGAGTTCCGCCGAATCTTGTATCCTGGTGTCTCATACATTTTGGTGGGTCAATATAAAATGTAATTCTAAACTGACGGTATTTAACGCACTTATTAAACCTCAAAGAATGATCTAGAACAAGGTCAAGAATTTTTACTATATCTTATAATGGTAAAGATGTATTATTTATTTTTATGCTTACGTTATCCATTACAGCAGTCTTATGGTTTCGTTTATCGAATAGAATAGCAACAGAAGGTTTCAGATGAAGACCATAATCCATAGATGTATTTTGTACGTTATCAAGACCACTATTTATTAAAGCGCAGGCTTCCACCAAAGCGGTTTTGGAAATGAAAAGTAAATTTGCGTATCGTCAGCGCAAAAGTGAGCTTTGCACATTTTCAAACAATGAATAAAGTTAAAGGTATAAATGGTAAACAATCGTACTGTGAGGTACACGTCTACTTACACTAAGAAAGATTAATATTCTATTATCAATTTTCACAGCTTGAGATCTAATCGATAGATAGCTCCTAAGATGGAGACGAAGGATTAAAACCTATAAAATGTAAAATAGATAGAAGAGAGTGATTTATAGCGTCATTTTTTATTACATGCTCTTTAAAGTCTAAAAAACTAAAAGTTAGATCTGACATTTAAATGTGTACAATTATTTTGTTCGTTTCAAAGGATTTTATAATTATAAGAACTAAATCGCAAAACCAAGGTAGACAAGTAACAAAATTCTATTCTGCCATTAAATAAAAACAAAAGATTACTAACAAAGGTACCATCAATTCAAATTTCTTAACACAATAATAAAAGTTGTCCGTAAACTCAAATCAAAACAGAAATTATTTAATATCACATAAACACCACGAAATTGTTATTTACGCAACACAATGATAAATACCAGTATTATTATTTATCTGCAATAAACATGTGGGCAGACTCAATACTTTTAACTGTTTTGATCTCATTATTAACCTTGATTTTTATTAAACTTTCCAATGTCCACACATTCCGGAAACGAAATTTATTAATTGCCAACTTTAGTAAATTGTATCTCACCGTGGTTAAATTTTTTTAATGGATATTTCTGAGTTGATCAGCATTTTTTTATTTCTTCTTCTTTATATTTATGGAATATAAACTTTAGAATGATTGAAAGAGTTACTCCCTGAAGAGTTCCAATTCAGTGACAACGATCTAGACAATCTGAAGAAATAGTTACATTTAATTGATTTTGAAAGAGGGTTTTTATTTTTTCACACAAATTTTCATTGCGATGCTCACGCAATCCGAAAATACGTATGCTGTTCCGTCTGGTATATTGTAAATAAAACCATTCATTGGCTTTGAAAAACATTTTTAATCCCTTGTTTCTTGTTTTAATTTCTTGTGGAATTCTCAAATTTTGTTTTACATACTTCAGATTGTAATATTTTAAATAATAGCATGTTTATCCTTTTATATGACCAATTAGGCCGCTCAAAACTACACTACTGAGTGTTAAGAGAAAGTTGTATGATGTATTAACCCGCACCCGAATTTTTGTTAGATTAGTTAAAGTGCACTAGTTTTTTTTTATTGTAATTATATTGTTGTTATTAATGATGATATTTAAATTTGTTTTTTTTTGCAGCAAAACAAAAACTGGAGAACGTAGTCCTAACAGAAGAAAACAATATAGTCTCCGTACAATGGGATAATACCCCAAATATTGAAAATTGTTATGTGACATATCAATTAAGAATATTGGATAACAGTCAACAGGTATATGAAGGAAATACATCTCACACAACATATCACATTGATTTCCCATTTATCGGTTGTAAGATATACTATCTGTCATTGTCTGCTGTTGTGAATAATTCACAAATTTATTCAAAAAAATTACCTATCTTATTTTCTAAAGGTAACCACAAATAAATTTAAATTAAACGAGTAAAATATAATTTTAGCCGCCCAACCACCAATATGTAATATTTCAGAAGTAGAAAGCAATAAAGCATTTTTAGGATGTACATTAGATGAAAGTACAGAAAATATGTGTAACATTTCAGAAATTACAATTGAATGTGCTGTACTGATTAATTTGAATAGTAGGAAGATGGTTGATAATGTAACGGTGACACAATCAGTTAAATACCCAATAAATAAACAAACAATAAAAATAAAAATAGAAAACATCAAGGAATACACTAACTATACCTGCTCGTCTACTACCAAAACTAGTGATGGATTAATTTCTCACCATAGCACTCCATTCTTATTAGAAACAAAGCAAGGAAGTAAGTTACTATCAGTTTCAAAATTAACATTAACGTATTTGTTACAGTACCAGGGCCCCCTGTTTTGTACAATATCTCTTTATTAACAAACATTAGCTTTCTAGTACAATGGAATCCCCCACAGCATATTCCTGGTGTACTAACAAATTATGCCATAACGATATATCCAATAGGTCCTCTTTATTATATACCTGCATACTGCTCTTTTAAAAACAACACGCCTCATAAGTACCTAGTCGACTCGTATGAAAATGAGTATTTAGTTAAAGATGCTTATGCCAGTTATGAGTATGAAGTATTTGTGGAAGCAAAAACAATTGTTTATGGACCATCAAGTGAAATAAAACATGTTATAACATATGGAGGAAGTATGAATTTAGTAATATACTTAACATTTTTAATTTATGTTATTATATTATTTTATTTTAGTACCAAATGAACCACAGAATGTGGACTTTAATTTAATAAACAATGAAGGAAGTTACTACAATGTATCGGTGAACATATCTTGGAATTATCCTTGTGATGCGAATGGTGTGATACAACACTTTTACATGCAGCTTGTTGGATATCCATACTTTGATTACAATGCAGCAAAACAAAATTACACGATTACCAAATACGTGAATAATACCGATACTTACGAATCTATCATTTATAGTTTAGAACCCGCATTTAATTACACTCTCTTTTTAAAGGCGGTAACTGATAGTAACGTAGAGAGTAATGCAGTTGTTCTCAATTTTGATACACCAGAACATAGTAAGTGAGAAGTTTGGAAAAATGTAAAGACTAACACATTTTGCAGTTCCAGACGCGCCAATGATTAAAGACATTACCAACATAACCCAAAATTCTTTTAAAATAGAATGGGATGAACCACTACGAAAAAACGGAAAACTTACAGCGTACAATCTTTATATTCACAGTAATGGACCAAATCATTGGATTCCTTCAGATTGTAATAAAAACATAGCCACATATGAGTATAACATTGCTCCTAATAACACATCTTTCACATTTAAAAATGGTATTCCAAATTATAACTATACATTCATGATAAGAGCAGCACTAAAAGACAAAAACGGGTCCTTAAGCGAATCGTACAATACCACCACTTTGGATTCAGGTAACTTAACAACTAATTTTATATTCTCATTTTGATATCTTTTGAGCAGAATCAGAAGAAGTACGAAATTTAAAAATTGTATTTATAAACCGGCAACAAGAATATTACAACGGACATGTTAATGTTAGCTTCAAAATTCCTTGTAATACGAATGGAGAATTTGAAAGAATAGTTTTGACATTAACTGGGGTTAGAGACAACAAGAAAACTCACAGTGTAATACATAGTTTAACTTCTATTGTTCCTGAATTTAATTTTCTAATGGATATAAAAGCGGAATATAAATACGAATTAATTGTGCAGGTAGTAACAAAAATTTTATTAAATCATCAATACAATATTTTGTTAGTCCAGCGGGTAGTAAGTTTACTTTATTTTGTTTTATGAATAAATATAGCATTAAATTTTAGTACCATCACTTGGAATTTACAGTTTGCAAAAACCAGTCCAAATTACTTCAACAAGAGCGAAACTTAATATTTCTAAAAATTTATTTGATGATGGTTCAGGTGACATTCTTTATTATTCCATTATAATTGGGCAATATCCAAATGGAGGAGAATCCAAGTGCGGGTTTTGGAATGGTGATAAAAACAGTTGGCCTGAAATTATGGACAATATCAATGATGAAAGACTAAAACCATCGGAACTTACACCTAAGTTTTGGAATCCCTTTTTGAGTAAAAATGCATGAAACGGTAGATTTTGTAAAAGTGCAATTTTTTGTTCATTGCAGGCAGTAACGAATCGATTTATAGCTTTGTAATTGGAGAAGATACAACCAAATTCACCCTACAGCCTAATATACTGTATACAATAAAAGTACGAGGTTTTACCAAAGATGGTTATAGGGATAGTCAGACTCTCACTTTTCAATTATCAGGTTAGTAAAAAAAAAATTGTCCCACAATATTTTCAGCCATTCTCTTTTGTATTTTTATATAGGTACACTATGTATGCTCCCTACCAAGTTTCACAGTATTCCTTATTTTTGTTTAAGCTTACAAGATACAAATAGAACTAACTAGAGAATTAAGTCAGCTAGTACAGTAATGCTCATGCTTGCAATCAGTCTAGAAACTTACAAATATTTTCATTAAATCCCTGCCCAGAGAGGGTGGGGAGAGTAGACACTCATATAGGCTATCTTGAGATAAGCTTACTTCCTCGCAAAATAATAGAGGGCAGTTGTAACTAACAAATAACAGATTATTGTTATTGCACAATGCATACTTGGTTGTAAGACACTTTATATACGTAGTTTAATAATTTTTTATTGGTAGTTTTCACGTACATGATGTTTGACATGTTGGTGTTTGATTGTTTTAAGTGTCTTTTCATGAACTTGCTTAACAATATTCAATTGAAATAATCGTGCTGTCAAAGTTCTTGAATCTTGAACAATGTTTGTGTACCTACACTGTCATTCAATATATTATTACTGTAGTTAAAAATAATTGTATCTTACTTGAAATAAGTTACTACCTGCTTATACATTTTATACAATACACATGTTAAATGTGTTTCAAACATGTAAATTGCAATTTCGAATAAAGGTACATGATTTGAAGGAGTACGATCTCAAAATAGAAGTAATAGCAAGAATGAATTACGCGCGCTTGTATAAAATACTTCCTCCCAAGTTGTATGAGGGCTGTGTTACGTCCATCAAATTTAACATTGTGCATCCAGTCTTCCCACCCACACCCTGAGACATATAGATGCTAACTTGAAAAAAAATTCCAAAGCCGCCGTATAAAAATATGAATAATGCAGTTTTTAAGCATTTTCAATCTTATGTAATGATTTATTTAGGCGTATTTGAAATATGCTGCTGTTTCCGAAATATTTAATAGAAACCAAAAACTGTCCCTAATAAAGCACCCCTCCCAAAATCTGGATTTCTCCGAAATTCTAATCAGCTCCAGGAGAAATGAAATCAAGCTTAAACATGAAATTTCAAGTACAGACGTTCTGGGGTTATCGTGGATACTAATATACATCCATACACAAACATCATGGCCAATCTGGGGGAAACTTTGTTAAATGTCGAAAATTAGTCAATAAATCGATTTAGCGATAGTGAATCAATGTCGATTGCATAAGGTTCTCTACCTACATATGTATATGTAGGTTATGGAAGGTAAAAACATTAATGCTAACGTTGAGACCCAATAGAAATTCACTTCCAACTTAGAAGTTTCCTGACAGATTTAAATAAGTGAGTACATAGAAAACAAGTATAACAATTCCATTATTTAAAAAAGGCGATAAGAAAAAGCCTGAGAATTATAGGGGCATTACATGAATTCACCTCCAAAAACTGCTAACTAAGATGATTCTCGAAAAAATTTTACCACTCGTTATCAGTGAGGATCAGAAAGGCTTCTGCAAAAACCGCTCAACGACAGACGCTATCTTCATACTTCAACAAATAGTTGAAAAAGCGATTGAATTTAACAAGCCGGCTTTCATGTGTTTTGTTGACCTTACAAAAGCTTTAGATCTGACTCAACTACCAGATATATTACAAATACTTAGAGATAAACAGGTACCACCAAATCTATTGATACTAATAAAAGATCTAAAACATAAATACAACAATAAAAGTTGAAAACGAAATAACTGAAGAAATATAAACACCTTTGGGAGTTTGACAAGGCGACTCACTAAGCCCGACATTATTCAATATAATTATGAATAAAATAATACAGAAAGTCAAGAAATTACCGGGCTAACAACTAAGATATAAAAATATAAACATTTTGTGCTACGCTCACGATGCGGTGTTAATCGCAGACAGTTATGTCCTTTAAATATCTGGGAGTTCTCATCACAAGCGATAGAAACGCAAACCAAGAAGCGAAACAACTGGTCATGAAGGAACAAACAGATTATGAAGAGTTCCAGAATATCTAGCTGTTTGAGAGACGTTACATGAAGAAATAAGTATATGACAATAGACAGCAAAGTAAAATTGTATAAAACGATAGTAAGACCCATAATGACACACGGAGACGAAATCCGCGCCGAAACTACCAAAACAAAACAACTTCTGAGAACAGCCAAAATGGGCACCTTGAGCAAAATAATCGGGAAAACAAGATCACACCATATACGAAACGAAAATGTGAGACAACAATGCAATATAGACGATATTGTGAAATTTACAAAATACAGAAAAAGGAAATGAAATAACCACGTATATAGAGCTGGAAACGACCGGCTTATTCGAAATAGCATGTGTCCTAGAACCACCAGGAAGACGTAATCTGGGGCGACCCCAAAAAAGGTGGAGAGAAAGCTGGATATGAACATCAGGCGAAGGACCATAAAAAAAAGCGTGAAGAATCACAGGGTATAATGTCTAATTAAAGACGAAGAAGGAGAGTACATAGAGAATGTGGGTCCTAGGAAACCGGAGAGTCTCAGACATTGAATATTTTCAAAAGACCTACATTTTACCACGCTAAACCCCTTGTCCAGAATTATAAACGCTTAAGACATGTATTTTTAGGGAATCACACTCCTTAAGAAATTTTTCGGAAAAAGTGTAACTAAAGAACTGTTTTTTAATATTGTATCTCATTTTATTTGACCATAAATATCACAGAACGTAAATTTGGCCTAATTTTCAAACATTCAAAGGGCCATAACATTTAAGCCATAAAATTTAGAAGGAAAAAATATTTAAAGTTTATACTGCATCATATGAAAATGTAAACTTTCACCATTGTTACACATAATAAAATACTTATCTTTTTTGGGTTTTTTAATGGTGTATGTTAAATTATACAATCTAAACGTTTCAATAACACTTACAGTTATCTTCGTCAGTAGTAATATTATCTATTAAAATTATTAGAGATGTTGAAACAATTTTGTCAAAGTTGAAAAATTAAAACATAACTATTAGTATAGCAGTTTGAGAAACATATTAAAACATATAGAATTAAATTTTAGTAAAGAATAACTAGGTCATTAAAAATTAAATATTGTTAAACTGTCTTAAAGATGACAAATCAGAACACCCTCTAAACGGTCGTAGGCTAACAATGAAAAATGCCAGCCAAAATTCTATAGTTGCCTATAGATGTTTTTCAAATTGTCATCTAACAATTCTAATAGATAATATTACTGCTGACGAAAATAACTGTAAGTGTTATCGAAATGTTTAGATTGTATAATTTAACATACACCATTAAAAAACCCAAAAAGATAAGTATTCTATACTGCATCATTTCACACCCATAGTTTTTACCATAGTAGTCATAGTGCACCATTTCGACTCTACGAGTTGTTAAACTTAAGGAAAAACGGCAACCAGGGGCTAATAATCGATTGGATTCTTGATTTTTTTAGTGAAGCTATTTGGTTTCTTCCACATATGTACATGATTTCAGATTTCTAGCTTCCAAAACGCCAAAGCTACAATTTTTCAAAAAGAAGGATGCAAAATGGGTTTTATTTCTGTACATATCGCTATCGGATTGGCGGGTATTAATAACATTCCTAAGTGTAATTGTTTTGCAAAGTTAATAATTTAGACAAACAGTAAAATTAGTTAGTAATTTTCAGAAAACCACTTCTCCAAGAGGTACAGTAAGTACTCACTTTAATCCGGTCAGTTCAAAAATACTGCAATTATCGATTATAGATAGAAACTGTCTAATAGCTCATAGCACATTTGCACAATGCTTTATTTTTTTCAGACCAATTTATGATGGACGATAAACATTCTTTAACTACAAAGAATTCTAGTTCAGGATAAGACTGTAATCTAAAGAAGTAAACCAAACAAAAAGAGCAAAGCACAGCTGACCATTCAAAAAGATTTCAAAAATAGTACTTACAAATTTGAAAAATCAATGATATTAATCTTTAATTATCATTAGTTTTGAGAACATTTTACTTACAATGTTAAAAAAGTAATACTTCGTTTTTTAGTGGATTACGATTCAACAGCCATTATTTTTGGTTCCATCTTTGGTATACTTGGTACTGCAATGTTACTAGCAAGCGTTTGTATATTATGGAGAAAAAGAAAAAGATGGTATATATAAGAGCCTATATTACCAATTATTATTGTACATCATGAGATGTTCTTTTAGGGCAATGAAAAAAGAATCAATTAAATCTATACCACTCTCACCGATTCCAATTTCAATTAAGAATTTTCCACAATATTATACTGACCTTAGCAACGATGCTGACAGGTTAAAACAGGAGTACACATTGCTTGCTAGTAAGAGTAGCGAAATAACGTCAAATACTTCTATTGGATTATTGGCACAAAATAAAAGAAAAAATCGATACACTAATGTGATTGCTTGTAAGTATTTTTACTTTTATTATGAAATTGAAAAACCTACTCATAGATGACCACTCTCGAGTAATACTAAGGGATATTGATGATTCAACAACTGATTATATCAACGCATCGTACATAAAGGTGTTGATCCTGCTTTCTAATTCATTACAATAAAAGTTATATTGCAGGGTTTCACTGGTAAGATAGAGTACATAGCAACTCAAGGGCCGTTGCAAAATACGTTACTAGATTTTTGGAAAATGGTGATTCAAGAAAATGTATCTCTTATTGTAATGGTAGCTCAATTTATAGAACAAAATAAAGTAATGAATTAACTGATTACACTTAATCAATTATAACACATAATTTTAGGATAAATGCTTTAAGTACTTTCCTAACAATCATGAAAACATGGAATTGGAAAATGGCTTTACAATACGCTGTTGCACCGAACTAGATTTCAAAACTTACACTGTACGAACATTAATAGTCCAAAATGTAAACAAAGTAAATATTGCATAGTGCATTCTAATGTGTTTTTTTAGGATGTTGAACAGTGGACAATAACACATCTTCAGTTTACTGACTGGCCAGATTTCGGATGTCCAAATGGAACTGAAATTATGTTAGAGTTCTGTCAGTTAATGAGAGAATATTCGGAGAAGACAATGGCACCTATAGTACTACATTGCAGGTTATTATGAGCATTTTAATGGTTTAATTAATTATTGTAATCTGAATTGCTGAATTTAAAACATAATATGTCACTAATTAATTAATAAGTATCAGTATGATGTTTATATAATAAACAAGGGTATGATTTGTACTACCAAATATATGTAATATATCATGTATACTCATGTTCTATTACCATTGTCATCAACAATCATGACAATTTTTGATACACCTCCAATTTTTTAAAACACAATGCACCTCCATTAAAATTCACTATCTTAATGTTTTGTAAGCTTAATTTGTGCTTTTAACCATATAGTATGTTATCATTTTTTTATACTGTATCTTTCTGGTTTTTCTATTGGTTAATAAATAATTATTATTATACATAGGTGTACAAATAAGTTTCCGACACCAGTAAGTTATGGTTAAAATTGTCAGATGTAAAATGTCATCATGAGGTTGGACATCTGCCAACAATATAACCTTAAAATATTGGTAATTTTTTATCAGTATTATAACTATATTCTTTTGTGTGCCAAAATGTGGGTAGGAGGTGCATTGGTTACTTGTAGAAGGATATGGTAAGGCTGCCTTAAGTGAGGGAAATTGTCGTGAGTGGCATCAAAAGTTTAAAAACGGTAAATTTAACATCGAAGACAGAGAACGTAGCACAAGGCCAAAAGTGTACGGAGACGCAGAATTGGAAGCATTATTGGATCAAGATTCGTGCCAAACGGAAGAAAAGCTTTCACTTACATTAGGAGTGACTGAACAAGCAATTTCACATCGGTTGAAATCATTGGAAATGATTCAAAAACAAGTAAATTGGGTTCCATATGAAGTGAGGCTGAGAAACGTTGAAGACCGATTTTTGACGTGTGAAATGCTGCTTGTCGGGCATAAACGAAAGGGTTTTTTGCACCGTATAGTTACTGGTGATGAAAAATAGATCCACTATGATAACCCAAACAGGAAGAAATCATGGGGACTACCTGGCCATGCTTTTAATATTGACAGCTAAGCCAAATATTCATGGCAAAAACTCATGTTGTGTATGAAATCGGCTTGGTGTCGCGTATTATGAGTTATTTAAACCATTACTGGGACTGTCTACCGAACACAATTGGTGAGATTGAGTCGAGCATTCAAGAAAAACCGCACTAAATACTACTGCAGACATGATAAAATTATACTACTCCATAATAATGCTCGTCCACATGTTGCACCGTCGGTCAAAACTTATTTGAAAAAACTCACTGAGGAAGTATTCACCAGACACTGCTCTTTTTGATTTTCACTTATTTTGATCAATGGTGCATGACCTGTCTGAGCAACACTTCACATCATATGAAGATACCAAAAATTGGGTTGATTGATGGATAGCCTCAGAAGATGAAGCATTCTTCCATCGCGGTATCCGTGTGCTGCCAGAAACATGGGAAAAAGTAATGGCAAACGATGGACAATCCTTTGAATGAAACAGAAGGATTTCGTTCTTTCACAATAAATACCCAATTTTTGATTAAAAAAAACGACGGAAACGTATTTGTATACCTAATAAATTGTAGTTTATAAATAAAAAATCTAATAATTTCAACAATTTATTTTACTATAGGACAGGCATTGATATATAGGGTGTGGCAACTGTCCGTATTTGGTGGATAATGACTCGTATATTGAAAATAAATAAAAATTGTTTATATAAAAGTTGTTCATAGTCAAGTTTTCGATCACGTAAAAATATTTTTCAGTATACAGTGTGTTTCGTTCAGGCCAAGCGCACCCAACTTATTTTACATGGAACACCCTGTATATTAATTGCATATTCTGATTCTTCGTTTCATTTTAGATCAACTTTATGTGTCACATGTAAGGTCTAAAGTGGACCGTTTTCGAGTAATTCGACTTTTTGTAAAAATTACGCTGTTGTCGTCTTTAAAAAATCGAATATCTGTAACTTAGAGAGGTGCGGTTTGAACCAATTGGCCAAACTTTTCCATCTGTGGAAAATGGTACCGAAGACAGGGGTACCAAATAGAGGGCGCCGAATTTTAAAATTTTCAAACATACGTAACTCGGTTTTTTTAAATAGAACCCCAACATTTCTTATACATTTTCGTTTTTAAATTGTCTATCAAACATCCATTACATTTCCTATACCTAACTTAACCGTTTTATTGTTATTTTAAGAATTAGTATTATTTTAACAACTTTTCCTGTATACGACGTGATAGACGTTTAAACAAGTGAAAATGAAAGTGACTTTCAGTTTTCAACACGATATTAAGGTTTTCAATTGGCATATCTCTTTGTGACCAAATTTTTTTTCAAAATGAATTTATCTACAGAAGAAATGGTACACATGATTTTTATTCTTGGCCAATGCCAAACAATTGTTATTGGCATCAAGAATTTATAAAGAAAGATTCCCAGATAGAAGGCACCCACAAGAAAAAAGATTTCAGCGGACATTAGAAATATTTGTTTCAACAGGAAATGTAAAATATACAGCTCGTAACCAAGATAAAGCAGTGACAAATGAAGAAAATGAATATAGAGTGTTGGCCACAGTTATTGAGGACCCACAAGTTAGTCAACGGACATTAGGTTCTTATTTAGGAATTTCTTCTAGATCAGTTGGTCGAATGTTAAAGAAAAACTATTTCCATCCATCAACCGATTATGAGGCACGTGCAAATTTCTGTCAGTTGCTGATGAATAAACTTCGAACGTAACCCCAATTTTACAATTTCGTTTTATAGACCGAAGAATCTACGTTTCATAATAATGGGTTAGTTAATGGACATAATTATCATTATTATTCCGATGCAAATCCGCACATTGTTATGGAATGCCACAGACAAAATAAGTGGTCTATTAATGTTTGGGGTGGAATAATTGGTACTCAGATTATTGGCCCACATTTTTTTAATGGCACTCTGGTCAAATTTTTCACAATTTCTTGAATACCATGTTAAATGAATTGCTAGAAGATGTACCTTTAATAATAAGACGAAACATGCGGCTGCAACTGGATGGCGCACCTGCACACTTCTGTATTATTGCGGGACAATTTTTAGACGAACGGTTCCATGAACGATGGATAGGAAGAGGGGGATCGATTGCTTGGCCGCCAAGATCGCCAGGTTTAAATCTCTTAGATTTTTTTCTATGGGGTTATCTGAAAAATCTGGTGGACCAGGAACTACCAACTACTTCAAACATGAAACTGCGCATAACACAGGCTTTCAGGCAGATCACGCCAGAAATGTTAGAGCGTGTACAAATTTCTTTTCGCGAGCGAATTCGCTTATGTTTACAAAACGAAGGCGCCCACATCGAACAGATACCTTGAACCTTTCATTAGTATAATTTTGTATATATTTCTTAAAACATTAATCCTATTTTTGAAAATCTTTCAGAGAATAAATATTTTCCATTTGTTTTTCATCTGTTTAAACTTCCTACCGCGTCGTACACAGCAAAAATTGTTAAAATATTAAAATCTAAAAATAACTATAAAACGGTTAAAGTTAGGTTTAGGGAATAAAATGCATGTTTGATAAACAATTTAAAAATGTATAAAAAATGTTAGGGTTCTATTTAAAAAAACGGAGTTTCATTTGTTTAAACGCCTACCGCGTCGTATACAGGAAGAATGATTAAAATAATATTAGAATCTTAAAATAACAATAAAACGGTTAAAGTTAGGTATTGGGAATGTAATGGATGTTTGATAGACAATTTTAAAACGAATTAAAAAATGTATAAAAAATGTTAGGGTTCTATTTAAAAAAACGGAGTTACGTATGTTTGAAAATTGTAAAATTCGGCGCTGTCTATTTGGTACCCCCTGTCTTCGGTACCATTTTTCACAGATCGAAAAATTTAGCCAATTCATGCTTAATCTGATAGTTCAAACCGTCACACATTTCCTGAGATATTCGATTTTTTAAAGACTGCAACAGACGTCAATTTTTACAAAAAAGAATCGAATTACTCGGAAACAATCCACTTTAGACCTTACATGTGATCCATAAAGTTGATCTAAAATGAAACGAAGAATCAGAATATGCAATAATATGCAGGGTGTTTCATTTAAAATAAAAAAGTTTGGTTGTGCCTGGGCTGAACGAAACACCCTGTATACTAAAAAATATTTTTACGTGATAGAAAACTTGACTATGGACAACTTTTATATAAACAGTTTTTATTTATTTTCAATATGAGCCATTATCCACCAAATACAGACAGTTGCCACACCCTGTATAACTCAAAGGGGTTAATGTTAAATAATAAATTTGTTGACTGGTATTTTAGGGATTATAGTTGTTTACTAATTTGATATTCAATTTCTATGCACATAAATATTTGTTTATTGGTAGAACAAATGGTCTACGAGATACTTTCTTAGGAAATTCGTTATGTAATGTTGCGAAAATTTAACGATTCCCATAATTATTTAATTTAGTAGACTTTTTTAAATTATAAACTGTACCATACCATTAGTTGCGTATAACACTTTTATTCTTTCATGTTGATCATAGATACCAAGTATGAAGTTAAAAATATACTCAAATTTATTGAGTACCTTTATATAATTTTATTTTGCAGTGCTGGAATTGGCAGAACAGGCACTTTAATTGCGTTAGACATACTCCTTCAAGGTATATATAATAAGAAAGATGTTGATATTTTTAGTACAGTACTAAATCTACGAAGAGATAGGAAAAATATGGTACAAACGGAGGTATGAGATAATAACTACATTATTTTATTATTATCTAATGGTTGTAATTTTAGAAACAATACTTGTATATCCATAACTGTGTAAACGACGCTATAGTAAAACCGTTGCCTATTAGAACTTGTAAGTATATTTTTTTAATAATCATAATTATTTAGCATTAAATAAGGAAAACTGTACCTAGTATCAACAGAGATTACTTTAAAACTAAACCATAAATGCATCATTACATGACAAACATATGAAAGCAAAATAACTAACGCAAAAATAACAGTTTACCAAGCAATCTATATATTTGAAAATGTAAACTTTCACCATTAACACTCATAATAAAATACTTATCTTTTTTGGGGTTTTTTAATAGTGTATTTAAATTATACAATCTAAACGTTTCGATAACACTTACAGTTATCTTCGTCAGTAGTAATATTTGTAAAAATTGTATACATCTTTAACAATTTTTACAAATATTACTACTGACGAAGATAACTGTAAGTGTTATCGAAACGTTTAGATTGTATAATTTAAATACACCATTAAAAAACCCCAAAAAAGATAAGTATTTTAATCTATATATTTGTATGTTTCAAAATATTATGAATAAACACATAATCATCAGTAGTAATATTACAAGAGAGTGAGAATATTGAAAATAAAGCCTTGAAAATTTTTTGCCAGGCCACAGACACGAAAGGCTGCAGGGAACAAAGTTGCTATTGCCTAATGGTAATAAGTTTGAGGAAGAATTATTTTCTAATTTATCCTCACTCTCAAGTTATATCTGACTAGATTATTTATTGACACAAAAATTATTTCAAACAGGAATAAAGCTATATTCAATACAATACTTATCTTTTTTGGGGTTTTTTAATGGTGTACTTTAAATTATACCATCTAAACGTTTCGATAACACTTACAGTTATCTTCGTCAGTAGTAATGTTTGTTAAAAATTGTTAAAGATGTAGTAAACAATTTTGTCAAATTTGAAAAATTAAAACATAAACATAATTTTTCAAATTTGACAAAATTGTTTACTACATCTTTAACAATTTTTAACAAACATTACTACTGACAAAGATAACTGTAAGTGTTATCGAAACGTTTATATTTATAATTTAAATTAAAACCAAAAAGATAATATTATTATGAGTGTTAATGGTGAAAGTTTACATTTTCATATATTCAATACGTTTATCAACACTAGACCCCTACTCTCTGTACTGACTCACACATGTGACTAAAAATAAAACCTTTCATTGATTTTCAAGAATGTCAGAAAATAGTCATATGAAAATAATGTTGGCTGAAGGATTTCTGAAATCTGAACAATGCCATTCAGTACTTAGATGTCTTGTTTTAGGTCAACAAACTAAAGAGCCTATATATGAGAATGTAGAAGATATAAAAAAAGAACTGAACGGTGTTAATATTAAAGAAAGTCAATTTTAAGGACAATGTGCCAAAGAGTATTATGGAAAAACCAAAAATGTAGATAATTATGCATAATCAAATATAGGCAAAAATGAAGACAGATGAATTTATTTTATACCTTTTTTTTAATTTTTTGTTTACTCCGCCCTTGGCTGTGATTTAAATCTATGTCGCAATTTACTATAAAATAAAGGTTGTTATATAAAGGTATAGATAACTAAATTACATATACCATATGTATGTCACTGTAAAATTTTGTATAATAAAGTATGATATTTTGTTGCTTTGAAATTGATTTATATCCAGAACCATCAGTAACAGTTCAAGTTTTATTTGAAACGATCCTTTGTTACGTGTGTGCAATTGTTTGGGTTTTACAATAGGTGATTATGTGTATGAAAATTTTTGATTGATTTATTTTTAATTTAGAATGATAGAGGTGAAATTCAGCACTTGTTGGGTTGTAGGTTGTATGAAAAATCTAATTGTTTTGTACAATTTATAATGAGCTTTTATATTGCTTATTTTGGTAGAAACTTATACTGAGATCAGCAATATGAGTTACGATTTGTAAAACGTCTTTTTTAATGCAATTCGCTCATGTGAATGTTGGCGTTTAACAAGAATTTTTTTAAATTTCAGTTTAGTTGCGGTTATTTCTAAAGTGTGTACTAAGTTACAATCGTTCTGATGACTTGCGTCATTCAAAAGTTGAATTTTGAATGACGCAAGTCGGTTTCTGCGTTCCTTGTTTTGGATGCATCAGTTAAAGTAAGAGTTGAAGTGTGAATGTGTGAGTTCGTTTGTATGCATGTATTTTTGTGAGCGGGGAGAGAAGAAATTCGTTGTTCGTATTTAGTCAGTGGGAGTAAAGATTTTGAGAGTTGAAGTTCAGATTTGGAGAGCCGAAGTTAATATGTAGGAAGTAAAAGATATGTAGCTAAGAGGAGTGTAAGTCTAAAGCCGTGGTTAGTGGTGTAGCGGTAGGTGTTGTGATTGGATACAGAAGTGGGTATCAACACAGTAATTTGTCGCGGCTTTATTTAAACCGATTCTCAATTGCGTATTTTTTATTATTTACGTCAAAAACCCGCTAATATTGTAAAGTATATTGTTTAAAAATGTAATTGAACTATGGAAATCTGCGCACTTGAATGTAGGTTTTGTAAATTTCATTTTATGACGCGAGAAATAATTGGCGTAAATTGATGAACGTAGCTAATTAAAGTACATTAATATTAATGACATTCTCGAAAAAGGAAAATTGATAAGTATGTGTTGCTAGAATTTCGTACAATAATAGGACTTTCATTGTTTTGAATTTAAGTCTAAGGTTGTAATGTACTCTCACCAGCCTAACGACTGCACAGCTCGAATGTAAGAGCAAAGTTGATATACGAAATTATTTTAAACCAAACGGTCGTCATGAAAAACACGGTACCACTTACGTTGTGTAAAAGAGTTGTTACGGGATATGTGTTGCGGTATCTAAGGGAGGATAAAATAAAGGTAACACTAAAATACAGTAGATAAATTTATAAGCAACTGCAATGGAGTACTATCTTTATTGTGAATTGAGGAAAATAACTACAAACAAAAACCTCATCGTCTTTTACAACAAGAATAACAACAAAAATAAAGTATCAGTGTTAATTATAAATACCTAGATCAAAATGTATTTAGACTCTACTGTTATTGCAAGATCAAATTGCTATCCCATCTCTAACCTTACTAAATCAATGTAGTAATAATTTAATACAGGCCTGTATTTCAGAAATGGTGATCACCAGCTTATACAGTTAGCTCACTCTAGTATAAGTAAAAACATCACAACATATTAAGGGTCTACATTTACAATTAACGAACCAAAAGGTAACATATTTCATAACAGGCACGCACACAGTATTCCAACGATAACATGCTTTAGTATTGCACCTGTTATCTCCCATAGGTCAGCATTATGCTAGTTTTACTCGAGAGCCGTTTTACGCTCCTACTACATTTGCAAGGGAACATCCATCTTAAAATATGCTACATTATATGTGTAAAATGTCAAAATAAAATATATTAAAAATGAAATCAAGAGACCTCTATATTAAATAACAAGATTGTGATGTAATATTAACTTTCAAATTATTGATATTAATTTATATCAGAGGAAATAATCACTCTTACCATGGTATTGTATCTATCTTCAAACCAAGTTATATTACTCTTATAACTAAGTTTTACCCTTATGTTGAGATTATAATATTATAATCATTTACTGAAAGAAAATACAATTAGTGAAAATATAACATTACCTTTTTATTCTATTTTGTAAGACCAAAACATTCATTCTGTTTTTAAAAAATCTGCATTTCTACTATCAAAATATACAACAGCCACCCATATTTACTAGATGGTTTCAATTTAATCCGCCTTCTAATTTATAAAATAAAATACGTACAGATGCACCAGTTGTGGTACATCAGAAGGTGTAAGTTAATGGATTAAAGTTTATTAAATTCAAACATTTTAAATAATTTTAAAGGTATTACCACTACTGAGGACGATTACTGTAATTGTTATCTTTTTTTTGCTAGTATGCTCATGCTTATCTTAGTCGTAGACTGTTCAGGAGCCCTTCTCCCCTTCAGCCCTGGTTAATCCTTTCTTGTTGGTGGTGCGATGTTTTGTGTTATTGTATAGTTTACAATCATGAGTTGTGGTTATTTTTGGTGTAAAAAAGATTTAGATTTATTTGAATTTTTTTTTTTTTTTTGTTATTGTGGACCTGAACAGGCTAAATAAGGCCTATCGTGCTAAAGCACTCAGGAACACTTAGGAGGATGGATAGAGGGATAATGAATTGCCAATAGATGCCTATGAACAGCTACCTTAAATTTTCTCATATCATAAGTGAGAGGAAAACAGCAACTAGGGAGATCATTCCAGAGTTTAGAAGCCGTGTAGAAAAATGTGGATTTCGCCCGTTTGGTACGACAAGTGGAGATTTGTACTGCATACTGATGATGTGAATGAGCGAACCGAGTGTTTCTCGCAAAGATAGCCGGAGATGGTATCAAAGAATGTAATTCACCAGCACAATAGCCGTTGTAATAACGATAATACAAAGAAAGAACTGAAACCATCCTTCTATGCTCAAGGGACTGTATGTGAGAAGTTAAAGACGGGTCATTTATAAGCCTAATCGCTCTCTTTTGAATACGATCAACGATATCGAGAGCGTATTGGGGAGCACTAACCCAAAGGTGAGAATTATATTCCAAATGAGACCGAATTTGGGCCTTATACAGCAGAAGGAGTTGTCGAGAGGTAAAGTAATCTGATTCGTTTTTCGGTATCATGATAGGTCGTCATCGAGTAAACGGGGGGATACGGAGGACATATGAAACATTATCTAGGGATTCTTATCTCTTCTCGGGGAGGGTCGTCAAGGAGTTGAGTTAGGATCGCGGGAGGTGGTGTTTGAATTTTCGTTTGGGTTGTTTCCGTGGGAATTGAGGAAAACGGTAGTTATAAAGAGTGGTAAGGATCTCTCGGGTTGGGGTTGTGTTGCCAAAGATTCTTTTGTGTGCAGTTTTTCTGTAGTGTTTGCATTCTGTGTGTGATGGGTGGTATGTTTGTGTGTTGCGTTGTGATGTCGCTAGGTAACTTCGCGTTGGAGTGGGAGTCTTTCTTGATTTAGTGAGAGGGAAACCTTCCGGTCGGCTAGCTTTGGACATTTATCTTCGGTGTAATTAGGATGTCGGAAGAGGATTGTTTGGGTTTTGGTGTGATTGACGGAGACTCCGCCGGTTAGCCCTGTTGGAGGAGTTCGAAGGGTTTTCGATATGAGGCGGGAGGCCGTTCCGCTTAACCGCCCAGAAGGCAGTGTCATCCGCAAACTGCGTTACGACTACTCCGGGAACGTCGGATGGGAAGATTATGTAAAGGATCAGGGCTAAGGCAGAACCTGGCGGCGCGCCTGCTGTAGGTTAAAAAGGATCAGAACTGACCGATTGGTCAGGTACGAGAGCAGGAGTTTGAAAAGCGGCCGGGTATGTTAAGGTGGGGAAGTACACCGTCACAGCAACACATTCGAGATGCTGTAGGTGCGCAGGAAGTTGAAAAGGGGTGGATGGGAAGCAATTTTTAATTAAGAGGAGGTTTCGTGGTGGCCGTTGTTTAGGAAGGTGTGATATGTGCTGAAGTTTAGTGTATCGTTTCCGTAATGGAAAGAATGTGTATGTTGTGTTCGTGTAGGAAGTGTTTAAGTAGGGAGAGTTTCTGACGAACGCCCCTGGCATTAACAGTCCATGCTAGGATATCCATTTTTGAGGAATTTAAGGGTTGGGTAATCGGATTACGGAGACCGCCGTTCACGTGCCGGATCCGCAGGCACCGGTATTCCGTTGGAAGTAGGATCGGGATAGCGAATCTAGGACACGAATCACCATATTTCGCTGGTCGGGAAACATGCTAAGAAGGGTGTGGGTGAGGACATGGAGCTCTGTGTCAGGGATGGGTTTAAGGTGTGCGGTGTCTTCCGAGTCGGGCTCTTAGGAAGACAGGATGGGGTCCAGGATTGCATCTTCGACGGGGAACTGGGAGGTTCCCGACGCTTCCGGCACCTAAAGGAGTAGGGTGTGCTTCCCCGCAGTTGTTACACTTTGGATTAGCGGAGGATTTACAGGAAGTGGATCTGTGTCTTTCGCCATAGTTGGGGCAACGTATGGAGCGGATGGGACACTCCTCCGCGATATGCCCTACTTGCGTGTAGGTAGAGCAATACTTGGGGAGATGTTGTGGGATAAGGGAGGGTTGGCAACGGTAGTGTCGCCCGAACATGACGACACCGCGTGCGAGGAGGAAGTCGAGGGTAGTTTTGGACGCGGACTAGGGATGTGGGACTGTTCGTGGCCTTAGAGGTGATACGAACGACCTTACTCACGTGTGGAAGATCGATCGCATCCTAGATCTCTTCGGCTAGGATGTCCTTATCTACGTGACGAATCACGCAGGAAAAGGAAGGGGCGTCTAGGAGTGAAGTTGGAAGGACGGGGACCGAAGAGTTGGGTTAGGGTGACAGTGGGATCGCCGAAGTGGTGTCGCAGCCTAAACTGTGTACCATCCTGCAAAGGTGAGGAGGTCTCTAAGACACAGGTGTGGTTGTGGTTGAACGTTATGTTCAATCAAGGAAGGTTAAGGGATTTCAAGGAGTTAAACAGGGTTTTCTGGGCGGTGATGGATTTGGATATATTGCGGACGCAATATCTAAAGGATTGAGAGCGGGTAGGATTAGGATTGGGGATAGCGGGTGTGGGAATCACGGTAGTTGTAGGTTGCTGAGTGGGTGTAGGTAGCAGAGTAGGTTTGTATGTGTGAAGGTTTAGGTGGTTTGTGTGAAGGTTTTGTGGAGGCGGTGGAACGTGTAGAGATGTAAGAGTGTGGATGAGGTGGAAATGGAAGAGGCGTTTGAATGGGAGCGTGTGCGTGAGGATGGTGGCGGTATGGCGAGTGTGTGCGTATGTGTGTAGGTGTACTTGGACGAGCGGCGTCGGCAACCGTGAGTGTTGCACGGTGGCGACCGTGCTTCACCATCACGACTGTTAGTAAATTAGCGGAAATAAAATAAGGAAAAATAAGTAAAATTGTGTTTAGCGGAAGGCTGGGTCTCCGTCGAGGTGCAGCCTCACACCCTAAGGAAAAAAGGCTTGGAAATTGGATCCAATAGAAATGGAGGAAAACGTTAAAATAAAACAATAAATCAATTAAAAGAAAAATATTTTTTAATTACTGATACCTATTGCTTACTGCCCGACGTCGATCCTTGTGTTGGTGGTGTCCTGGATGCGTCTGTTCTTCGCGTTCTCCTGCTGTATCCTGCTGCTAGGCTGTGGATCCTCTTCTGATGACCGCTTCTTCGTATTATCTGTATGCAAGGAGTGACAGATCTAACTCCGAAGCAGCGAAGATCACGATGCGCGGACCGTTGACGCGAAAACGCTAAGTTCTTTTTTTGGGTTGCTTTAAGAGTGTGCAATAAAAATCGCAAGCGTGATAACTGCCCTGTAATTGTATCCAAACGTGTAGATTTATGTAAAATATAAATACAAAAATACACCATTAAAAATCCAAAAAGCTAAGTATTTTAATTAGGTGTAATAATAGAAAAAGTTTACTCGTAACAGTAAGATTTATAGGGATTTAAAACTAAATTAGTGTTTTCTGAACGATTAAGGCGAGATTTTCAGTTAAGATGATTTTATTTTCTTGATGAATTTTTTTTAAGTTACAATATTTAAGCAGGCATATCCAGAATAATGTTTGATAAGTATAGTTTTATGGTGTGAAGCTTTTAGTGTGTTAACGTAAATTTCTGAGTTTAAGTAATCAAGTCCAAGACTTTATTGAGACAATTTAAGATGGAAAAAGTTCATATTGCAAATTAAGAAAGCGTTTAGAGAATAAATTATAATAGTGAATTTTTTAGTCAATTTACAGATGGAGCCAAAAGTTAAGCTGAGTGTTGCGATGGCTCGAGCACTGGACGTGAGAATTGTGTAAATTTGTGGAATTTCGAATGAACAGTTCGGGTTTCTGAGTTATACGGACGTTGAGATCTAGTTTTATGACGTGATTAATTTAAAAATTGTAAGTCAGGTGGCGCCTTTATGACATTTTATTACTGATTGTGACTTTGTTGAGTTGTAACGAGTGTCCTTTTTGTAGTTTGAGTAAGAACCACGACCCTACCACTGAACTATGTCGGTACCATGCACTTTGCCTTTACGGCTTGATGTTCTAATGAGTGCCATACCCGTAACACAATTTATCTATCAAAGTTGATATTGCAAAATCTAATATCGATTTTATTTAAGCTCAAAATGAAAATTAATGCCTGTTGCGATGTGTGCGACAAAAGGCGTAAGATGTGACAGTGAAAGCGGGAACGTGAATTTGACATGACGTTATGTACGATCTTTTTCAAGTTTGAGGAAAAAAGAAAAGGAAAATGTCACGTGTTTCATTCCCTTCCCAAGGAGGAGGGCGGACTGCCGGGGCTTTCCAAGCTCCTTCACCCACAACCATGGATTCCCAGCATACATACATTACGTATGAATGCACGGTGGGATTAAGGTTGGGTGTGGTCAGGATAGGATCGGAAGGAACGGAGTTATGGTTCTGAGGGGGAAGATACTACCCCAGCATTCGCCTGAATAGCCGCATAGTGTGCGTATACGCAGTGGCCATGCCGCTACATGTGTATGAGGGAAACCCCCTGAGTTTGATGATAATGTCATAATTTATTTATCATTTCTTAAGTAAATCAAAACTCAACAAAGCAGTTTCAATTAATAACAGGTTATGGGCCCAGACGTTAATCCAAAAACAAAATTTTAAGATGTTTGTGTTAGAATAACTTGTGGCGGTGACCTTTAACGATTCGTACTATAAAACTCGAGTGCACGCCTACATTAAAATTTATTCGACGCCGTACAAATATGGGCGTGCAATACAGCGACTACGGCGCTACCGGTGTTCCGGCGTTTACCCGCGCACTTCACTGGCCTACTCCAGCCGACTCGCAGCCTTTTAGCCAGTATCCCTATTAAACGAAATTTGAGAAGTAACTTTATTTACGCACAATATGGCCGTAACTATGATACAGGCTTGTGAAGATTCAGATAGATTTTAAAGTCTAGAACGTTAATGAAAATCAAATTTTTTAAATTAGGAAAAAAGTGTTAGTAAATTTAATCTGTAAAAAAAAACTCCTCTAGCCAGTTTCTAATAAAATTAACCGTTTAAAAACTGGAGATATGATTTAACTTAAGGACGTTCCCAAATAACATCGACAATGCCACAGCTGGTAAGAGGTAAATGTCGATGACCAAGGGGAAAAAAAGATTCATGTAAAGGGTTTTTTCTATTTCAGTGTTACAATCAAAATGGTGACACCGTGTAAAGATCCCAAAATCCTTAAAAAAATCCATAAATTAATTATTTAGTTATACGCACAACTGATTATGTCCTTTGAATAAAGGAGCCACCTGCAGAATGGTGGAAATGACTCATCTGTAAGCGCGGTTCCTCGACCGGCTCCGGCCCTAGTCGTCCCTACAGCGACCGGGGCCGGTGGAGGCCGGGTCGGTTCGGTCCGGTGTAGTGCGCGGGTGCTCCTTTGGGTTACACGCATTCGTACCTTTAAATGAGGGCCTGGCTGGTCCGGGGCGGACCAGAGTCGCTGTAGTGCACGCCCAGCTATTAAGACGATACGTTGCATCTTTTAAATAATTAATCGTGAGTAAGCAAACGGAAATAGAAAAACGAATCGAATTATCGGTTTTTGGCTACACGAATTAAAAGCATTTTAACAATTAATAACGTCATCGAAGCGATAGAAAACGGTAGCAATTACGAAATATGGAAAAAGTTAAACGAAGCCCACGCCAAATTAGAGTTATCACGCAATTGCTATACGCAAAGGTTATGTTAACGACCATAAGGGTGAATATGAATAACTTTACAGGAAAAATGAAATATACAAAAAACTCGATAATTACGGCTTAAAACTCGATTTAAAACGCAAATTGAGATTATTCCTATCGGGCTGAAAAAGGAATATGACGCGGCATTACGATCAATTGATTTAAACGCTAAAGACCTTAATCTTGAAACAATTAAACGAAAACTTTCTGAAGGGAAACGATTGATTACTTCGCGCGAAGAAACAGATCTGTAAAATACGAGTATATACGTAACCGCGAGTGATGCATTACGAAATAATTCGAGTTATGGTACGCATAGTAACGACGAAAATACATTTCAACGCAATGCTTATCCCAAATCAAGCGTAAAATGTTTCCGATGCAATAAAATTGGGTACACAGGCAAAATTTGTCCTAAATACGGTGATAATATGAAACGCGATGGACGTGTACTCAATGACAGAAACAATCCGAATGAAAGTAACAAACGGGTTTAAGACAAAGTAGCTAAGGCGTGTGAGCAAGTGTGCGAAGCAGAAAATAGCAAACGAATGGTTACTCGACAGCGGAGCATCAAATCATTTAACTGGAGCAAAAGAGAAATTGTGCGAAATTGAACAAAAAACAGCAAATATTATATGCACTGGTGAAAATTCCTTAAAATCCGAGAGTTACGGTACGGCGAAGAACAGATGGAGCCAAGAAAATGGCGGAAGAAGTATGATTTTAAACGATGTGTTAAATGTTCCGGGATTAAAGGGAAATTTATTATCCGGATCAAGCTTAAGTGACTCCAACGTACAAACGAGCTTCAACGAAAAGAAGAAACGCTAAGTAGCAATGGAGTGTCTAGCAACGGCTACGAGGTAAAAACAACGTGTATAGGAGCATGAGATCATTTAACTGGAGCAAAACAAAAAAAATGTGCGAAATTGAACAAAAAACGGCAAACATTATATGCGCTGGTGGAAATTCCTTAAAATCCGAGAGTTACGGTACCGCGAAGATCACATGGAGCCACGAAAATGGCGGAAGAAGTATGACTAAACGATGCGTTATATGTTCCGGGATTAAAGGGAAATTTATTATCCGGATCAAGCTTAAGCGACTCCAACGTACAAACGAGTTTCAACGAAAAAGAAGCAACGCTAAGTAGCAATGCAGTTTCTAGCAACGGCTACGAGGTAAAAACAACGTATATACTATGAGCGAAACAGAAAAATGTGCTTACACGTTAAACGGCGCATCAAACGAAATATGGTACAGAAGATTAGAACATCCCAACAGAACCGTGATACACAATTTGGCAGGAATGTACAATCTAAATTCAGAAGGATGTAACATTGTCTGTGAAACGTGCAAAAATTAAGTGTACGGACATTCCCCAATGACACTCAAAGTATGGACCTAATACATACTGACCTAATAGAACCAATTAGTCCACCTTCACGCGGAAGAAATAGATATGTAGTTACGTTCACTGATTATTATTGTCGATATACGGAAGTGTACGCGGTTACATATAATAGTGAAGCTCTGGACAAATTTATAGAGTACAAAAATAAAGCAGAACCATTACACGAACGTATGATTAAAACGGTACGAAGTCACAACGGAGGAGAATACGTTAATCGCAACTTCAACGACTACTTGCGTCAACATGGGATGGAAAGGGAGTTAACGGCACCGTACTCACCACAACAAATAGGAATAGAGGAAAGGTTAAACCAAACCCCGATGAACATAACGAGATGCCTAATGAAGGATACAGGAGCTGAAGAGGACTTATGGGGCGAGGTAATATTAACGGCCAACGAAGGCTAACAACGGCCAAACGCCTTATGAACTTTGGATTAATCGCAAAACAGGCGTAACGCATATGAAGACTTTTGGTTGCAGGTGTTGGTACCTGAACAATATTCGCGAGCAGAAATACAAACCTCGGGGAAGCAAAGGGATATTCGTAGGTTATGATCCTTTTTCGAAAGCTTACAGAATTTGGGACGATTGAAAGAAGTGCATTATAACTAGTCGAAATGTGACGTTTGACGAAACCAATTTTCCTATGAGAAATGGAAGTAACCAGGCTAAAAGGATATTACATCGAACCATTTTGTTAATCCTTTGGCGGGCGACGACGACGGTGGATCGCAGGACTTCAACGGGCACAAATCAAACGAATTGCTGTCCCAGGATGGAAGTGAAGAAGAATCACACGAAAACGATGTGGAATACGATTATTCCGACGACCAAGCGAACGAGATTTAAACAAGGAGGATAAGCAAGATTCAAACAGCGAAAGAAACATAATTAATGAACGAAACGAAACATACGAGAAGCGGTCGAGAAATTCATAAACCACGATGGTTAGAGGACTATGCTACTGACAACAACATATGCTCAAACGTGAGGACGACTAATCATGAAAACGAATGTAAGAGCAGAGAACCAAAGTCGTACTACGAAGCGATAAATGGCGATGAAAATGCGAAACGGTTACACGCTATCAGAAGAGAATTTGAGAACTTGCAATCTAAGAAAACATCGTAACTAGTGAAACGGCCATCAGATGCAAGAGCGTTACGGAGTGCATGGGTATTTAAGAAAAGAAAAAATGACTGCAACGAAATATTGCAATATAATGCAAAATTAGTGGCACTTGGTAACGACGAGGTGTCGATGTTAGACTACGGTAAAACCTTCTCACCAGTAGTAATGAGACAAAGCACCAGAATGTAGCTGGCATTAAGCCTTATCATGAATTGGAAGGTCGAACATATTGATATAAATAGAGTACCGAAATGGCGAGATAAAAAATGATGTATTTATGGAGATACCGCAAGGACACGAAAAAAAAACGAGGATACCTACGTATACGCAAGTTATTGGGAATTGGTAATTCGCACCATCAATTCACGGGGAGTGTTGAGATGTGCACGACGTAAGGCGAATGGAGACGAGAAAGGAAGAAAAAGGCGAATGGTGACGAGAAAGGAAGAAAACGGCGTAAGAGGTGACAGGAAAACGGGAACACGAAGTTGGCGTGACGCTATGTACGATCTTGTTTAAGTTTGAGGATAATTTCATAATGTAATGTATTTTTTACCGTTTCGTAAGTAAATCAAAACTCAACAAAGTAGTTTCAATTAATAACAATGCCTACAAGTCGACTCACAGTTAAAAACATAACAGACTGTAGCACTACAAAGTATAAAGCCACTTTTGATGAAAAGAACTATGGTACAATATCTGAAACCAACGGGTGAACGGCGATGAATGGAACTGAGACCTCTGCTTGTTCTATTTCAAGATTATTGTTGCAAATGGTGCAAGCATGATGTTTGTGGGTTAAAAAAGATATGTAACAGGGTTTTGACACAATTTTAAGTATGTACTCAACTCCATTTTTAAAAATTGAAATAAAAAGTCATACAATCATTTGGATACTCGAAAGAGTGAACCTACTTTAAATAAAAAGTAATAAAATGTACTAATAATCCTGCTTTTAATTTTTCATATTTCTTGGTGCTTTACAACATATTTGCCAATATAACATTTGCACTTCTTTCAAGTCAGGTAGCGAGAAATCCATATCTTCAGACGTTTTGAGTATCTAAAAGAATGCTTAATTAGAGAACGTATTGAAGCAAATTGTGTTTTACTTACGTTTTCAATTAAATACAACTCAAAATGATATGTTACATTAAAAACGTCTTACTGGTGTGGAGTATCTGTCCAAAAGTAATAATTTAATAAAAGCGAAAGCAATGTGAACACCTTGTAAAGATACGTGCAGACTTAAACGTACTAAAAATACTTCTCAAGAAGAAAGGGAGTCAATATTCGGAAATTTTTGGTCACCAACAAAAACAATTGACCACAAACGTCAATTTGTTGCTTCATCTGTACAATTGGTGAATATTAAGAGACGACGTGAGAGAACTGGAGAAAGAGCAAATAAAAAAGCTACAACAAAGAAATTCAATTTCACCGTCAATAAACTCCAATTGGAGGTTTGTAAAACATATTTTTTAAAGACGTTAGGTATCTCGCAAACATTTGTTTCGACAGCATTGTCAAAAAAGTGTAGTGGAGGTATGGTAGATTCAGATACGTGTGAAAAAAAAAATTCCTCCCAATAAAAGTTCAAATGAAGTAAAAGATAGTATAAGAAGTCATATTTTAAAGTTCCCAACCATAGAGTCTCATTATAGCAGAGAACGGTCATCAAGAAAATACCTTGACAGTAATTTAAATATTTCCATAATGTTACAAACTTTAGAAACAAGATATGTTAGAGCAGAAAATACCGGAAGTTGATATTCCTAAACTATGGGTATATACAGAAATATTTAAGAATGAATTTAATTATACATTTAAACCACCCGACAATGTCACATGTAACCAGTGTGATAAATATCTTATAAAACTGAAGGAGCCTTTAACAGTTGACGAAAGAATGTCCAAACAAAAAGAGTATGATCAGTACTTGAGTGGAGTCAGAAATAGATATGGCTTAAAAGCACAAGACAAGGTAAATGCAAACAAAAATAAAAAACTAAAAGTAATAATGGTTGACCTGGAAAAATGTCTACCAACGCCTAAAGGTAATCAATCACAAATATCTTCTGAGAGGACATACCCATTTAGAAGTAGATAGTGACCATTCGATAATTGAAAGAGAAAGGAAGCGAATGACAAAATTCCAAATCATGACGCCCAGGGACTGGTAACAACTACTACGTTTGGCTAGCCATAAAAATCCATTTTCTGTTATTAACATGGAAATAACAGACTTTTAAGAATTTCATGTCTTTGATCGAAGGATCCAACGCACCCTTTTTACACAGAAAAAAACTTGAAAGTGGGAAAGATTTTAAAATTTCTCAGTTAGTCTCCACATCCAAATTCGAGCTGACCAAAAGGGCAAGGTATTTTGTAAAACCGATTTCTCGACCTAGACCGAGCATCTCGTAGGTCATTTTTTCTGAAGAAATTCCTGTCATTAGAAATGTTCCGAAACGCATAAGTGAACAAAAATACCAGAACCTACAAAATTTGCTACAATGGGTGCCAAAAATGTTTCACAATTTTTACCAAAACCTCTCACATGATGACAAGAACAATGACAATCCTGAAAATTAAAATGTCCTACTGTAAACCTAAATTTTACTTGTTTGATTAACTCTAAATAGTACTCTACTTACGCTGTACCTACTTATTTCCCGTTTCTATTAAAATCTTTTTTATTACAACCTGAGAAGGTTTTTTTATTATGTATTATAAATCCTTTACACACCTCTAAAAGAAAGATACTATGTCCTAATGTAAAATGGTTATTCAGAGGTAGACCGTACTAAGTCCATTAAAAAATATAATAAATACTTTTTTGGAAAAATTTAACATGTCATATAAAAAGTTTAACATTTTAATTGTTACCACGCAAGATTGTGTTAAAATAAAATTACACTGAGCAATTAGACAAAAATTCACCGATTTTATTTTCTTTGCCTCGTACTCCTGTACAATTGTATTTGCGTGACTTAGTACACTTTGCCTCTGAGGTAGTGAAATATATAGTTCGACGATTGAAGCTTTAAAACAAAACAAAAATTTACACATAAGTACTTAAATGATATTGAATATTTAAAAATTCTCAAAGGTGAAACAAAAAGTCTCATGCTTTTACCATTATTGTAGATTTTTATCTAAATGTAAACAATATATCAACCGTAGTCCAAATATATCAAGATTTCTTTTTTAAACGCTAAAGTATTGGTAAATGTCACAAATCTTGGTAAGTAGTGGTGGAGATATATCTTTAAAAATACATAAGGGATAAAAATCCACCGATTGTGATAGAGATACATAAAAAGTCTGTTACCTGATTAATGGTTTGTACTTTAGTACCTTAACTTACTTTGTCGAATTCCAAGACTATATACAGTAAATTAGAAATTCTGTTTAGTAGAAATTGTACTTTATTAAAAATAATGTGTCCTCATTTTTAACATTTTCTGTCAGCGTTTGAAGAAAAAATAGTATATATCAGTCGGAGTAGAATGCTATTTTGTGTTTCATCCAGATTGCACAAGCCTTGGCCTCAATCAGGATAATGAACATATTCTACTTCTACTAATATAACATAGTCTTATTGTCTGAAGGAAATAAAATTTACTTACGTGGATCATGCAATAAGAAAATTGGATATTAGGTACAAAGACATATTCGTTGTTATGAGTACAGACATGTACACAGGTCAAATTATGCAAAACACTTCATTCAGAGTCATCCATTAAATTCAAAGAATTAGACGCACTAAAATCTATAAACATAAAAACATGTAGTATTTTCTATGAATCGGCAAGTTCATCTCTTGGATTATCCATTGCTGGAAGTTTTGAATGAAGCACAAAATATATTCCAGATCAATTAAGTGATAATGAATACATGGGTCTAAAAGACATGTAACCATGTTATATTGTATTTGGGGTATTGGAGCGTTAATGAGCGTTAAGAGTTTTGTATGAATGAATAAGTTCATAAGTAAATATGTAATTAAAAATCATTATTAATTTTATTAAATACATTAATAAAAATAATTCTAATTCAGAACTTGTACATCAAATAAACTGCGTTTAAATTATTACAATTTAAATTTTTTTTTAATATTTATTGTAGATATAACAAATACATAATACTGATAATAGCGTACATACTTAAACTTACAAATTTAATACTGATAAAAATAGGATCTTGCAAATATTGTTGGCAACAAAAAATCACAATGTAACAAAGTTGATATAGGAATCTTTGTTTTAAAATTGAGTATCATCATGGTATACTTAAACCTATAATAGTCACTAACCTTAAAAATCTAAAATCTAGTTTTAAAAATAAAGCTGGCGTTTCAGTAAAAAAGTAGGTTTGTTATGTTTCATACCTTCTACAGTCTTATTTTAAAATGTAGTAATTAGTTATACATTATAATTCAAATTTATCTGAAAACCAACTTAATAACACAAAATGGTTTGGTTACAAAAATATCTAAAATTCATTAAAAAAAATTAAATACAGGCACAAATACAACTTTAAGCTTAAAATGAGATTTAAGGTTTGCTCTTATATAATACATGAAATATTTAAAATTGGAGTTCTAATACCATATGCACCAGTATTAATAGATCACAGGTTTACAATATATGCTCATCAAGAAGTAATTATTTGTTGTTTTACATGTCAGAAAATTAATATTTCTACCTAAGCATTATACCTGTATAGCAAAATTAAGGAAAACATCCATAATTTAATCCTTTTAAACATGTTTGTCATGGCACTGTTTTATATTTAATCAATCAGAAAATATTTTTAAATGATTCGTAGTTACTTAAAAGCATGGTTTAATAAAGTGCCACATTATAATTTTAGATATACAGGGTGTAAATCAAATAGGGTCACCCCTGTAACTTTTGAACAGGTTGTTAAATTTTATTCAAATTTTGGTGGGTTTATATTAGTACCATTTTGGGATTTTTTACATAAACAATATGGCCAACTTCCAGTTTCACCGGAAATGACGCAAAAGCTGAAAATTTAAATGGAACACCCTGTATATTTTTACACATTTACATTCTAGGACTTCAAATACATACAGTCCATCTGTCAAATGTCAACTCAGGCGCCATTTTAATTTTATTTTTTAAAAAATGTTTTTAATTTTAGATCACTAGACGTCATCTAAACTGTAGATAATTGACGTACAATTACCCCTACAATATTATTTTTCCTAATATTTAAGTTTTGTGAAGTTTGTTAACGATCAAATTTAAAAATTATGCATTTTGAATTAAAACTCACTGTTCCCAATAGAAACATACATGGGCCACCCTGTATATTAAATAGCTCTTTCAAGTACTAGTAAAACGATATGCATAGTAATTTCCTTAGTTCTTAAATAAAGCAGTAATTTTTAATTTTCTAATTTTCTAATTTTTCCTGAAGCCGACTCTGTCAAAGTAAAATGACGTTTGAGTTGACATTTGGCAGATGAACTGTATGTATTTGAAGCCCCAGAATCCAAATAAGTAAAAATATACAGGGTGTTCCATTGAAATTTTTAACCTTTTGCGTCATTTTCGGTGAAACCTGAAGTCAGCCATATTGTTTTTTTATGTAAAAAAATCCCAAACTGGCACTAATATAACCCACCAAAATTTGAACAAAATCTAACGACCCGTTCAAAAGTTACAGGGGTGGCCCCTATTTGATTTACACCCGGTATACCATTACATTATGAAATTTATATGGAAGGCAAAACCATATGTACTTTGACAAATGCTGAAGGTAACAATGAAAACAAGATATGTTTTAGAGAAAGAAATCATGTTTTGTTATAATTTCTTCATCTTATTATACTTGCTTTTTATAAAAATATATTAAACAAATAGGCACCTTGAATTTCAAAATTTTGTGAACACATTTCTGATATAAGTCACTGTATAAATCTGACTTAAAAGGACTAAATTTTGTTCATTTGAAATTTTTTAAATACTTACCTACATAAATACTTATTAAACTTTTCTCTTTATGCTAGTGTCGCTCTTAAAATAGTTTACAGCAAACTCGAAACAAGGCATTCACAATTGCAGCAGTCTTAAGTCTAAAACATTACAGAATGTTATTAGTCATGATGATGAAATTAAGATTTACTATATAATGTAAATATAAAGAAAGCAAACTGAAGATGTTATAAATTTATCAAATACGAAAAATGTGGTAGTCATCTGTAAAAAAGATATGAATGTTAAGTTTGAAAATCTGGAACACTGGATCTGTAGCGGGACCTGTAACATACAAATTACAACCACATATCATACAAAATTAAAAACACTGAACACATTTCAATAGCTAAGCTATCATCAACGGTTTTAATTTTTAATTTTGAGTGATACTTGGGTGTATATTGTATGTTATTAATCAAAGTAGCAGAAGAATGACCTGAGACGTTGGTGCATGTCAAGTACGTGCACCAGGTTAATATTCAACTGTGAATGCATATTTGCACATATTCTGAATTATTCTAGGTATACTAAGTCAGATTTGTTACATACGGTTTTGTGATCAATTAAAAATATGTCACATTCCCTGCATGACCTACTTATACATACAAGGTGGGTTTTTTTATTTTCTCAATGAAGAATTTGGAATCTATAAGAGATAGTCAAATCAGTTAAATAGGGAAAATGCCATAATGATTGGTCCTTAAAGATATTTATACACACGAGGTATGATCAAAATAATGGTAAGAGAATGAAAGGTGTTGTGATGTTGTTTGTATGGTATTCCATGTGTTTAATAGTTTTTTTCGAAACTGGTGGAGAAATATTAAAATAAATTGTTGAATTATGTAGAATTTTTTTAAATTTATTATTTCTTGTATCAATAAATTTACTTAATTCGCTTACAAGATTTATCATCCTATCTACCTCACCTCCCACTGCTTACATAATTTTCTGTCAGCCTTTGACCGATGTTTATTTCACTTTGCACTATGCTTTTCGAGTCCAATTTGTTTGGCCAAAATAAAAAAAAAAACAATAACAAGAAAAAACTATATTTCAGTTCTTTTGAGCAAAAGTAACTGTTAGAAACGTTATCTAACATGAACTGCCAATAATATAATAATAATTCCTTTAATTAAAACTAATATTTGGTCAATCTTTATCTTTTAACTTCTTCTACAAGTCTAAGTTCAGCAAGCATAATTTCTTCTAAAGCTTCTTTTTCACGCGTAGTACATTCATTTTCTTCAAAACCTGACTTTTTCACTTCTGATAGCATTTGCAAAAGCTCAGAAGAAAAATCTAATTTCCTTCTATTATTAATTTGCTTTTTAAGGTTTATGGTTCAAATTAAAGGATCTGCCATGTCCATAGCCCTGTTGAATACATATGTAAGGTTGTCTTTTAGGCGGGTTCTCCTGGCATGTTGCCCATTCTGCTTATAAAGCTTATTTCTCCCTTCCGAACCCTCCTCTCCAAAGTAGCCGACTGGTAATAATAAATTTTCAAATACTGTGTGCTAATACTTTATATACTGTTGCTGGCATTGGGTACCAGTGGTACATTGACAAATATAATTTTGCAGTTCCATGACAATAATCTTGAAATTTTTGGAATCTATTTGGTACTGACTTGATAAGACAAATAAGAATTACTTTAAACTTCTTAATTAATCTTTCGTCACCATCTGTAATTTCAGAAAACTTTCCGGTATCATTACAAGCTTGTCGAACCATATTACAGTGGATCGTGCTACCAAATTCGTTCGATTTCGGTTTGTCCTTGACGATGTAATTAGGCTAAAAATCGTTCCTGTATCAGTTTTTTCCTTTTACTGAAAGCTTGTTTGTTTGCGTCACCTCTAACTTGCCATTTGCAGAAGTCATAACGATAGGATATGTGGACAACACATTAAAAAAAAAAATTCAAGCATGTAATGGGCTTATTCTTTTCAGTTTTCAATTTTGTTATTGATTTCATTAATTACATTTACATTAGTTTGTAGTTTTCTTCAGTAAATTTTTCTCTAAAGGTTGCAGCAGGTATACAACGTGGAGTTTGGGGACGATATCGCTGACCACTTCCGAGAAAACTAGTAGTAACAATAATTCTGAAGTTGCAAGTGAATTATATTTTAATCGTTACCCGGAAAGAAGAAACCTAATAATTCCATTTTCAAATGATTAAAAGAAAAATCTCATACATCATGGGATCTTTAACAAACCAAGAACAAATAATTATAATATTGAAAATGCTGAGGAAGTTGCCTTCACTGTTATCGGAAAGGTAGCCGCAAATCCTTCGATTTCAAATCGTCAAATTGACGCCCAGTCTGGTATGTGAGGAAGGCGAGCATTGTCAGTTCTAATCCTGCATGATGCCTAGAATTTTCGAATTGGTATCTTCAGCAAATAGAGCAAAATGCATTATTAAAAAATATTGGTTGGGTCGATGAAGCATACATTAGTATTTTTTTGCCTAGCGAGATAGATTTGTTTGGTCTAAATAAATTGCAATTCAAAAAAATCTTGATGACTATTATATTAGATATTAGGTAAATAATAGTGTGTAACTAAGTAAGTTTAAAATTTTATTATAAAATATAACTTTCACTTCATTTTGTATCTTATATGTATTTTCTTTAATGATTACTCTGTAATTGGGTTCTGGTACCTGTATAGTAATAAACATTATTATTATTATTATTAGTGCCCGGATTTTCAAACGATACAACAAGCACTGGTGATCCCACATTAATCCGCACCGTACCGTTGACCATCAAAATCACATTTATGAAAGAAAACTGAATGGTCAACGATACTCTGAAATTTTAAACCAACACATAGTCGAGGATGAAACGCGAGATAATAACACAAAATACATAACAGAGAAGAATTTATGTCGTGCACAAAGAAAGATTGACAGAGAACAAAAAAAGGCGGTTCTTTGCTACGATCTTCAAAACCTCTTCACTTGTTCAAAAGCAGAAGTTAAACTTTTTTTTACAAGAGCAAACTATCTGTAAACAACCTAACAGCACACCTCTCTCTCACAAATCAAGTTTACTGTTCAATTTGGAGTGAGCATTTACAGGGGCGCAAAGGAAGCGACATGGCTAGTGCCATTCCCATTTAACCAAGATTACACTATGGAACGACAGTTGTGTAGCTCAAAATCAAAACTCAATGTTATTTTTAACATCACAACATTTTTGTTGTAGAACAAAAACCAACTGGAAACAATCGCTTTTAAATACTCCGTTCCAGGTGTACAAGTAGTTGATGTTACACGCAGAGCCATTGAGAGAGTGTTAGACAAAACGAAATAGTACAGTCCACTCTTACTCATAAGGATACTTTCGAAAGTAAATCTGAAAAAGCCGTACACCGCTCCTTCATCTCTTCTTAATTGTGAGAAAATTCCATTCTACAAAGTTTCGGTGCTTTAATTAACACCTCACATTGTGAAGTTCCAAACATCTCATTGTCAGGCTAATTTTACACAAATGGACATATAGGGGATTTGAAAATGGTGAAAACCTTGCCACAAAAACACCAAGTTCAGCTACAACACCAACAGCACTGCCTCAAAATAAAATAAATGCAATGCAATTCATGATTAAATGGATGCCACTAATCGATCAACGGTTTTACCATACTATTTTACTGAAACCGAAAGAAAAACCCAAATCTAAAGAAAAGACTAAAAAACGAAAAATAAAATGCGAAATTATATCAGAATTATTAGTTTAATATATTTATTCATGGTTAATCGTTATTTTTTCGTTGGCTTAGAATTTTTTAAAGAACAATTTGTTAATTGAAAAATATTCATTTTTAGTTTAGGTTTTCTATTTCTCTCTATTAAAATGTATCCAAAATTCTATGTATTTTCATAAATAAATGCGTTTTTATAACCCACAGTCCTATGTTTTTTTTCGTTTAAAATAAAAACCAACAATTAAAAATATTAAAATTGAGTAAGAACCATGACACTGGTATTAACACATTAGCGCAATAATAAGTAGGAATACTGTAATGATAAGAATATCATAGTTCTAGCATAGTGAAAATTTAAACACATTGTTCTTGAAAATTTGTTTTTGTAACATAGAACCCTATAATTCCAAGCGAGCAATGTGTTATTCAGAGCAAACATTGTTACAGTTACACTTTAACCACAGTGTAGATAAACTGAATTTTTTGCACGGCAGGGACTAAAACGTGCACTCTACGCTCTCAATTTAGGAACTAAACTTTTACTTCATTGGAATTAATTAAAAAATAGTTGCATCGCTATACAATTGTACACAAATAAATCAAATAACTACGAACAGTCAAACAAATTTTTGAGAATCATTGAGCGTCTATATCTGTAAGTTACCATAGTGTAGCAACAGCACCTATACATTTCATTGCCAAAATTTATGACAAGACGTATTACTAAATCCATTTTAGTTTACTTTTGTAAAATTTTGTTATTTAGTTTTAATAGTAATATGAAGTATTATCAAATACTGTTTAAAAACTTATAGAAAAAGGTGTGCTGGTGTGACTTGTGATACAATTTCTGAAATAAAGGATAAAAAATTTAATACTGGAATTAAAAGTAGTATGTCAGTCAATAACTGTACAAAGCTTTAGATTGTTAGTCAATATTTAAAGTATGTTATATTTATAGTTATGTAACCTCTGAATAAATTTCTTGATTCTGTTTCAATTTGAACGTAGTCAATAGCATACATATAATGCATAATTTGACATTAGTGACTATAAAAAATCGTTTACAACTTTGTTGACTTTTCTTTAGAAATTTCATTTCCTGTTATTAAAATCCCCAGATTAACAGAGTACCGCAATTCGTTTGTTCACTACCTTGGAGGTAGTCGATGACGTCATGTACGTCATTTGACTGTAATTTGGGTTATTTTTGCTGTCATTTGCTGTCAATTTGTGTGTTTTCATAATAACTTCATATAGATACAGACAAATTGATAAAGTAATGCCGGGTTGTTGTGTTCCTGGGTGTAACAACAGAAGTGAACGAGGTTACCGGATGTTTAAAATCCCTAGTAATAAGAACAATGTGGCAAGAACCAAATTGTGGATTGACTTTATTAACCGAGATGTGTTGCCTCCCAAAGCATGTATTTGTAAGGTATGTAGTACATGTTTAATCACCGGAAGTACAACTACTAAATTAGTATAAATTGCAGGCACATTTTGATGATACACAGTATGAACTTGACCTAAAAGAAAAAAAAAAGTTGTTGAAAAAGAGTGCTGTTCCGACAGTTACTGTTGAACAACTTAACAATGGAAATTGTAAACGAAAAGTATCTGATGATGGTTTGTAAGGTATGTAGTACATGTTTAATCACCGGAAGTACAACTACTAAATTAGTATAAATTGCAGACACATTTTGATGATACACAGTATGAACTTGACCGAAAAGACAAAAATGTTTTGAAAAAGAGTGCTGTTCCGGTAGTTCTGTTGAACAACTTAACAATGGAGATAGTAAACGAAAAGTATCTGATGATGGTTTGTATATTTAAAAACCATTATTAAACACTGTTGTTATAATATGAAAAATTTACAGATCACATCCTGAAGAAATTCAGCAGGCCATCACACCATCCACTTCTAATATCCCAAATGTGTTATCAGGTAAGTACAGTTGTTTATTTTTAATCTTTTGTATATACCTACTAGTCGGAAATTACTGCAAATGTGGTACTTCCATAAAAATGAATTATAAAATTTCCAGAGATAGAATTGCTTTTATTACAATTTATTTAATTATAATGTACAAATATATTGTAGGTATGTCACAAATTATTAATGAACTGGAGGTTGAAACAAGCCTGTTAGGTATGTAATCGTCACAAATGAATATAGGATACTATTTAATTGTTTTTAATTGTGCTTTGCAGAAGGACCACAAGACAGTAATGATGACGATCTGTATCTCAACAACTTGCAATTCCAAAGACTGCAGCTGCTGAAGCACAGATTCTTCTGTTAAAAACCCAACTATGACAGGTTGAAGAAAAGTTTGAGGCAGTTTTTAAAGTGATCAAATACGTATGTTAAAATGCAAGAACCATAGGACATCAATGACCTGATGAAACTGTACAGAGAGCTCTCAAACTGTATATGGCTTATGACAAACATTGCAGGCAACAATATTCTATTCCAAGTCTTCGTACATTGGAGCATAGAATTCGGAATTGTACATTTCATGCAGGTGTGTTAGAAGATATATTCAAACTTCTTCAACTAAAGGTAAAAGCCATATATTATAATTTAATCTTATACACTTCTGTAATGTGTAATTTGAACTTAGGTAAATGCGTTAAAAAATGAAGAAAAGTATGCTTCCCCGTTGTTGGATGAAATGGCAATAAAACCTGGTCTACAATATGATAATTCAACAAAGACAGTGGTAGGGAGACCCACCATGATGCTTGCAAGGAATAAGGATAGTTCTGCAAAACTGGCTACACTTGGCTTAGCCTTTATGTTAGCAGGAATGAGTACGAAATGGAAACAAACTGTTGCTATGAATTTACCGCAGCTTCTTATAGTGCTGATGAGGTTCTGCAGAAATTGGTCTCATGATTCTGGATTAACTATAAAAACTATATCTGACATGGGACCAGCAAACCGCGGTTTCTGGCGTTTGCTTAATATTACTGCCAGCCGTCATGAAAAAAATCAAAAACCACTGCCCACACCCTGTAGATGAAAATGCAAAGCTATATGTAATGCCAGATCCAGTGCATGCATTAAAAAATATTGCATCATAAAAAATTCACCATTTCGACTACAATTATGGAGAAATACAAATTGACTTCGAAGTACATAGAAATTGCGGCCATAAAGCGTGTGTTTGAACTTGATTCCCACGATGAGATAAAAATTGCATATCGGCTAAAGGAATACATGTTTCAGTCAGGTCATTTTAAAAAAATGGATGCTAACACAGTATACGCTCTTTTTCACCATGACACTGCTGCTGCCATTAGTTACCACATTTCAAAAGGGAGTCTTCCCACCAGATATGAAACAACAGCATGGTTTTTTGTAAACAAATATATAAATGGTTCAGCATCATAACTTCAAGATCTAGTACGCTAGGATTGTCTTATAATAATGCTGAAGTCTATGGAGAAACCATCAATTTTTTTTAAACAGTCATGGACATTATGTATAATATGACAATTGACTGGAAACCATTTCAGACTGGGGTTTTTTTGTTGGCAATCCAAACTTTGTTGGACATACAGGAAGAGTATTTACAAACCCATGCCTTTCATTTTGTATTATCAGGGAAACTAACTCAAGATGCCCTTAAAAATGTATTTTCAGTGATCCGCAGCCGAACACCATTTCCAGGAGCATGTGAATTTAAAGTAGCCTTGCTGTTAATAACCCATCACAATATGTGTGTCAAGTTGTTCGCAGTAATTATTTCACTGACAGTAGAACACACTTAATCACTTATTGTAATGATCAACATTACACCGAAGAACAGCAGGATGAAATGGAAATTTTATTGTTCTCAGAAATGGAAGTGGATGGACATAACACCAATCTGGACGAAGCTGTTAACAGTCATTATATTATTTATTGGGAAGTGTGCTATTTTCATTAAAGAAGAAAAACAAGTGTGTGAAATGTATTGAAACTCTAACAGTGCCACCACTCACTCTAAATAATGAAATCATTAAACTGGCCCGATTAAAAGAATATAAGGAAAATGTGTTGTTATTCCCAAAGCTTGAACTTTTTAATTATATTCTTAGTAGTGAAACATTCTTTAGGAAATATAGGTTAGAATTATTAGAGAACAAGCTTTCCTCCTCAAAATTTTGCGTTTAAAATTAAATTGAATGATACTAATAAAATGCATAATAAATTAAATACAAACGTGTATGTGTAAATGGACAACAGTATTAGCGTCCGCTGCTAGACTTTTTCAAAAAAATTAAAACCTTAAAATAAAATTCTGGCTCCTTTATTTCTTTCTACGCAAAATTACCATCATATAAAAAAAAATCGAAATCCGTCAAGCGGTTGTATCGCAATCTGCGTGAACTAAATGACCTGATTATTTTAATATATATGATAAAGTAAATTTAGAGGTAATTACAAAAACATTTTTATTTACCGTTAAATGCAGACATTTGTCATCCCAATATTATACATGATATTGTCACACTGTATTTAAGAACCAGGTTTTTCTTAGCCTTAAAGAGTCACAGTGATGTAGAAATAAGGAAAATGAGTTGTTCAGACAATATTCGTAGCAGTAGGAGTATCGCAATGTGAGTCCTTACTAAAAATGTAAAAAATATATCGCTTTTATTTTTCTTTGAAGCTTGTGTGCAACTTTCTGAGTGGCTAAAGACCAATTAATTATTGTGATATTTTCAAATGTACCGCCAAATACAGTCCGCGCGGCCAATGAATGCCTCGTGTCGCGCATGGATGTTAGTGCATTCGGCCGCACTCGTTAACGCAATAGCGACTGAAAGCATTACCAGTGGCGTCGGTGTCGCGTTATCAATTATTCGTCACCAAACCACAAGAAATTTTAAAATATTTTATTTATTTGAATTACAAATGAACAGTAATAGTTTAAACATTTATAAAATAAAATAATAACCATGTTGACAAGTAATAAATTTTATATTTGAATTACAAATGAACACAACAGTCTAATCGTTTATGAAAATCAAAGAACTATAAGTTCGATTTTTAATTACCTATAGAAACAGAATAGGCTGTATTTTAAGAGTATTATTCAGGATTAAAAAAAATTATGATATTTCTTAGGTAATCAATTTTTATTTTATATGTGGGGTGTAAGTTTTTCAAATAACTGTACACATTATATATCACCTCACGCGTTTGACCACTTATTACTTGGCCACTTTTTCCCAATGTATAACTCATATTTCTACACTCGCTTTTAAATCACAGTTGAAAACAAACTAACTAATAAAAACATTTTTGAATATTTGCTAATCTGTTGTTAATGATACTAAGGAATATCAACTATTAGGATTTCTTTAATGAGAATTTAAGCAAATGCCATTAGCATTACATGCGCCGCAAAACTACTTATTTATTTTACTATGTATTGTGAAAGTATTTGTTGTTTATACATATGTCTAATAAATTTGAGTATTATGAGCTTTAAAATTCACATAGGACACAGAATGGTTCACTGTCGTTTTGTTGCAATAATTGTAATAAAGTTAAATTAACAAGTACGTATGTAAATTAATAACAGAAATAAATAATTAATTAGTGTAATACATGATAATAAACGGAACGCGCTTTTGGTGGCGACGCCACTGACATGCCGCGCTTAAGAGACGAATGCGCATCCAACGTTCAGGCATTCTTTGCCCGCGCGGACTGTATATGGAGGTAAAATGGTGTTAATTGCGGTACTCTGTTAATCTAGGGACTTTACCTGTTATAAAATTGCAATACCATCTCTTATATAAAAATAGAAATAAACGCAGATTTGTCATATTGATTTACATAATTTTTTATAACGTTTTACCCCCTGCATTGCAAATAATAGAGCATATATTATCCTCACCAGGAGTGTTTACGGCTACGTCATCACATACAATCATATGGTGTAATATGAAAAATTATTTTCATTATAATAAATTCTGATTAGAAAATATACCCCGAAATGGTAGCATTTAAAGCTGCAGAATTCCAAAAACGATTATTTATTGATTTATTTTATTTTGTAAAAATTAGAGAATGTTGATCATCGTAATGATAACAGTTGAAAAACAATATCTTGTAGATAAATAGAGGTTATGAAGTATTAGTCAAATGAGAATTAATTCATATGCATATAAAACAAATTGATTTTGCGTTTATAGGTTTACTCTTTCTACTACATTTGCTTATTCAATACTATATGTCGATTTCGTCAAATGCACTACGAATGTTCACCATCCCTATTTAATTCACTGTTTTGTATGAGCAGACAGTATAAACGAATTGGATAGCTAAATTCACCATAACACCAATACCTCTTAATTCTTTGAGTGATTGTTGCTCTCATTAACACACGGGATTAAAAGTTGTACTTTAGTCCCTTGCTGTATAATAATGACCCTATTATTTATTCTTCTATGTAATCCAAATCGCCATCATTAAATTTAACGTTAGCTTTGGAATATTTATGAGAAACTCGGCAATTCTGAATACTTAATTACATACTAGCACAAAATTACATAGAATACTACACACCACGATAAAAGGCAATTAACATCTTAGGAAAAACAATTCACTCAATGCTAAAATGCCCCTTTATCGTCTTGCATAATAAATTACTGTTTGGTACTCGCTGTATTATTTGCCTTAATTCGATCTGGTGCTTTGCCACACAAAATGTCCTTTTACTCCTAATAACATACTTTACTATCATCTTTTTTTAATTTTATTGAAATTTATATTTTTAAGAATATAGATTTAATATTGAAAGCTTTTCTGCCTTTCAGCCTTTCTAAGAATAAATAAATCAAGAACATGAATAAGATAAGATATGAATAAAATAATCAAGAACATGTGTAGTCAAAGTTACTATTTATAATCACAAATAAGAATGATTAAAATTAGATGAAAACAAAATTTGACCCAAAATTAGTGCAAGTAACTGCATTACTAAATTTATCACCTATACTACCTATTGTACAATTTTCACTCAAGATAACCCCTCAGAAACACATTGCAAATGTAATAAAAAACCATTTACATTCATGGTGCAGTGATTTAAGAAGTCTAAAAGTTTACAAGATAGAGTAAGAGTACACATATTACATTTTATTCATTAGAGAAGTTCTCACCTTTGTTCGGTCTCAATTCATGGCTATTCTTTTTAAATTAATCATTTACTAATTCACACTACGTTTTGAACCAATATCATAGCAAACATCATATTAAAATTTTGAATCATACTCAATATTAACCAAGTTTGCTTAGTATCATAAAATAGTTAGTAAAAAAACCTTTTAATAATTAACTTACCGTCACAATCAACAAAAACGTTATTGTTGTTTAATCATATTATGTGTATTCATCCATGGAGGAATGTCTCTTTTGAGATGTGGATCCACATTAGATGCCATTAAACTGTGTGGAGGTAATGACATCAAATCTCTTCTATGATTTAACACCATTGGCATACTGTGTGGTGTTGGAGGATGCACAGAAGGCATTATATGATTTTCATGCATATGAATCGGCATTGGCATGACTCTTTCATTTGTGTGTTGATGACTAATTGGTGGTTGAATATGATTGGATGGCACATTACATGAAATTTGTGGTATTACAGAAGGCACAACTTTTTGTAAACCTGCATTTTGATCATCAGGTACTTTGTTAGTTCGTAATATTGCATTACTTTCTTGTTTCAATGTTTTTTCTGCTAAAATTGACTTATTTCCATTTTTCTCATAATAAAAACCCATGTCAAACATAAGCCTACGTAAAGTCATTAATGAAAAATTTGGTAGTTGGTTGTCAGCATTAACATGTTTTAAAATTGTGTTTAGTGACGGCACTATGTTACGATACTTTAAATCATAAATTATGTTTCGAATGGTTTGACGTACGTTATTGTCATATTTAATATCTCTACTATTAATATTAATATTCTTTCTTATTTTAGTTTTTGATGGTTCCTTAAATCCTTCAGCACTTGCTTCTTCTTTTCGAAATTGAAATATACTTTTTTCGCTACAACCAGTAGCTTTTGATGTTCGCCTTACAATATCAGTAACACATTTTTCAGGAAAATGAATTCGAAAGTACTTAAATACATTTAAAATTATTGTCTTTTCTTTACAGGAATAAGACATTCCTTGCTTCATTTTTTTAATTTCTAATTGTGCCATTTTATTAAACCGTTAGTATTCTGTACTCATAAGGAACCTAAATTGATAATTTCGTTAATAATTTGTAATTAAACATGATTATAAATACTAATAACTTACAGCTTTCAACAGTTTCAAATAACCTATAAAAGAATAGAGGTTGGTTAATAATACTTTTGACCTTAGATAAAAATTTCAATAATGTTATTCTATATACACCATGCAATAAACAAATAGTAAATTTTTAACATAATGTTACAGATAAATTAACTTTCTTATAGTTAATATAAATATCAAAAAACACAAATTCACATTGCACACATCTCTATTTTACAATAAAACGTGTGTTGCCAACTATTTTACTATCAACGGACAGAAGACTACCAACTGCCGTTACTTTAATTATCACCATTTGAAACTTTGACAAAGAAATTTCTTGTCAAAGATTTGAAATCATCATAAACGCAACATTTAAATATCTGCCGTGGAACAACACAAGACCTTCCAACTCACAAAATAAAAATTAAAAGAAATGAAATGCTAACTTAAAAAATTTCTATAAAAATATCAATAACACAGTTTAAGCATTTTCAATGATATTTAATTAATTTTTACACTTATTTTGGTTTATATTACGAAACTTTATGAAGAAAAGTTATGTAAAACTAAATTTTCTATAAACAATATATCTACACATTTTCTTATAAAATTAATAATTATTCAGATATTGAAAAAAATTGAACAAACACTTAAATTCTAACTTAGAACTTTTTTGCCGCTAAATTATGCCTCGTATCAAAAAATTGTACAGAACATCATTAATCTATGTCATTAAGGTCTATATATTTGTATTTTTATATCTTTGAAATATACAGCTGTTTCAGAAATATTTGATAAAAATAAACAACAGCTCCTAATAAACCCCGCTGAATTTCGCCCAAAATCTAATCAGCTCCAGGAGAAATTAAAACAACTTTAAATACATTTTAAGTACGTACGTGTTTTGGGTATTAGCATGCATCCATAGACATACGCGCACGCACGTACGAACACATATGCATACGCACGCGCAAACGCACACACACACGCACACACACCTATACGCACATGTACGCACATGTACACACAGACACACACACACGCACACACACACCTACACCCACACACACGCACACACACGCATCCACCCACACATACACACACACACACGCGCGCGCGCGCACACACACACACACACACACACACACACACACACACACACACGCGCACATAAAGTATGTATTTGGTTTTAGATTTCATAGCAAACTATCCAAGATATCATAACGGCAAGACTGCAGAATTTAAAGTCGACATATTGTGGTAAACGCGGAAAATCTGGGTTTTGGGATTTCATCTTTCGGAAAGGTCTACAACGGCTAATTTGGGAGTTTAATTCGAAAAATGAATATTTTACTTTGGACATCATCACATTAAAACAAATTTCGATTTTGATGGGTACAGAACGACATTATTTAGAATTTTGAAATCAATGGGTTAGAAACGCAAACGTGTCAATAGACATAAAATTTTATGTCAAATGAAACACGTCGTTGTAGCCAAAATTAAGTTTTTTAAAAAACTTTCTGCAGTTGCAAAGTTCAGACCAAGATGCCAGCTTTATGAATTTAGACGAAATGTGGATTTATCAAAATGGTTCCAATATCCATCGTTGGGCGCACGATTCTGACATCAAAAGTAATCCAACCAAATTAGAAAGTGAATGTAAAGAGTATATCATTTTACACGCGGAGTACACGCGGGGAACAAGGATCGGGATTATCATAAAACTGTGAATGGGGACCGGTTTTAAAATATAGTGATTAAACAGTTGACTCCTCCGCTGTCTAAACTTCCCGGAAAGTGTGTGGTAGTTGTGGATAACGCACAGTAACATTCGTTTCAGTTAGACAAGCCACCCTTATTTCCTAGTAAGAAAGTTCAGCTGTAGGAGTGGTTGGTTACGGACAGGATCGAAATTGACAGAAAAATTACAAAAATGCAACTGTGTAGCAAAATTCAACCCCTTAGGTTCAGAGGGAAAAATGATGTAGTTGATAGTATTTTGATTAAGCGTGGGTATGATGAACTTTACGATTACCTCCTTACCATTGTCAATATAATCTCATTGAAATGGCATGGGGTTCTTGTAAAAATTATTACAATAAGCAAATAAGTTTCGAAGTTCCATCGAAAGATAGGGTACAGAAGTTATAGCTTGACGCTTTAACCAAATGTTCTCCTACAATGTGGAAAAATTTTTGTCCGCATACAGAAAAGTTTATTTCAAATGATTAGGAGAAATTTTTCGATTGAAAATATCCCACCTGTTATTATAGCACTAGGAGAATCCGATTCAGATTCAGATAGTGACATGGATTCAGATTCTTCTGGTGATATAATGCAATTGGAATAATATCCCACTCTTTGGCATCAACATTTTAGTACAAATAGATTTAAATATTTGGTTTTCGTCAGGTCTTGCCCGTGGATACAAAAACAGCAGTCTTATGGTCGATTCCATTCAACTACGACTTAAATTGATACATTAGTGGTTGTTTACTTTCATGAGTACGCAAGTCAAGAAAAGAACGACGTATCAAATTTCGTTACGAAAGCAAATATTTACAATGGATTACTTATGAAAAAATGGATTTCCTGGATAGGTTAAATTAAATTGATTTATATGGAGGTCCTGATTACCTATTAACGTAACAACCAAAGAACTAAGTTTGCATATAACCATACCTCTACATCATGTTTAATAGCCAAGAAAAAAAAAGAAAGAGAAAAATGCAGTAGATAAATTTTGTCAAGAAAGCAAACCTTGGATTACTTATGAAATTACGCTATAGATTTTCTGGATAGGTTAAATTAAGTGGATGCATATTGATGCACTGGTTACATATTGACTTTTGAATGGTCAAAAAAACAAAGAGGAAAATGCAGTAAGTTTTTACGTAGATTTGGTTAACAAAACATATTGTATTATACAGGGTGTATTTTAAAATCACCGACAAACTAAAACTGGAGATTCTATGAATCAAAATAAGACAAAAATTATCATAAACGCTTTTCCGAAAATGCTTCCTAACCGAGATGTAGGTTGATTAAAAAATATTTTTTTTACGATTCCTCAAAAACTACAAAGGATATATTACACTGAGATTTGGTACACCTAAATGTCTAATTAAATACAATTAATCAGGTGAGTTTGAATCAACTGGCTCCATCCAGTGGCGTAGAATATGTTAAGTTAATCATTTTAAGTAAAAAAAAACCGCACGTACCTGCTTTTTTTGAAGAAATATTTTGTTGTTAAATTCAACATTTAATTCTGCAAATAAAATCATACTTAGCATTTTTTCGATTCGGCACCCGTTTTTGAAATATTTTGCATTAACATATTATTATTCAGTAATAACCAAATTAAATAAATCAGAGATTGCTTTGCATTTGACAGTTACGTATCTTATGTTTGCTAAAATAGTTGCATTTACGCGTATTTTGTAATTCATTGTTTGTGTCTAATTACTGTGAAAAAATGAATTATTCCAAACGAGAACTGGTCGATATGCATTTATGTTATGGTAATACTAATTGCAATGCTCGTGCAGCTGCTCGACTTCATGAACAAAGATTTCCAGATAGAAGACATCCACATCATACTACGTTTAGAACCGTTCATTGTAACTTCTTAGAGTATGGAAGTTTAAAAGGAAAGAAAAATTCCGGACGAAATACTCGTGTACCAGTTGAAATTGGGAAACAGATTTTAGATAGAGTTTATGAAAATTTATCAATAATTACGCGTGAGTTAGGTTTAGAATTTGGTGTGTCGCATAGCAAGTCTTGGAAAGTTTTACGAGAACAAAATTTACATCCCTTTCACCTACAAAAAGTGCATGCTGACTATCCTCGTCGAATGAATTTTTGCGAATGGTTTTTAAATAAAAATGCTGAAGATGTACAATTTGTTAGAAACTTATTGACCACTGATGAGTGTATTTTTTCCCGAAATGGAATAATAAACTTGCATAATTCCCACAAATAGTTAGATGAAAATCGTCATCCAACTGTAGTTACAGCTCACCAACATAGATTTAGCGAAAATATTTCGATTGGTATACTAGACGATCACCTAATCGGACCTATCCGTTTTCCTCAAAGACTTACTGGCGAATTCTATTTAAATTGTTTGAGAAAAGATTTGCCAGAATTGTTTGATGACGTACCCTTAGATGTTAGAATGAACATGTATTTCATGCATGATGGTGCACCACCACATTCTACACGTAACGTCAGAGAATTTTTAAATGCATGGTTCCCTGGACGCTGGATTGGACGAGGAAGTGAAGTACCGCGGCCGGCACGATCAGCAGATTTAAACCCATTGGATTTTTTTGTGTGGGGGCATCTGAAAACTCGTGTTTATTCTGTTCAAATTGATAATCGAGAGCAACTTTGGAATCGCATACAGATGGCATGTAATGAGATTAGGGCTATGCCACACATTTTTCAGCGTGTTAGGTTTCTTTTGCTAAGAAGAATACAAGCTTGCATTCAAAAGGAAGGAGGACGTTTTGAACAATATGTATAAAAATAATTATTGTTTTGTTTTTGATTCCTTCAATATCTCTTTAACGATGTACCTAATAGTTAACTGCATTATTTTTTTGAAAATTAAGTAAATTTTGATTTTTATTGAATAATGTGGTCGTTTTTGTTAATGCAAAATATTTCAAAAACGGGGTGCCGAATCGAAAAAATACTAAGTATGATTTTATTTGTAGAATTAAAAGTTGAATCTATCAAAAATTATTTCTTCAAAAAAACCAGGGGCATGCGGTTTTTTTACTTAAACTGATTTAACTTAAAGTATTCTACACCACTGGATGGAATCAGTTGACTCAAACTCACCTGATTAATTGTATTTAATTAGACATTTATGTATACCAAATCTCAGTGTAATATCTTTTGTAGTTTTTGAGGAATCTTAAAAAAACCTTAAAAAAAGTATTTTTTAATCAACCTGTATCTCGGTTAGGAAGCATTTTCGGAAAAGCGTTTATGATCATTTTTGTCTTATGTTGAATAATAGAATCTCCAGTTTTCGTTTGTCGGTGATTTTAAAATACACCCTGTATAAGACACGATTGTCATTTATGACCAATGTAAAGAATGTGTAATTTCTGTTTTATGTAGGTAATAGACGTTCAAGGTCTGAAGACTAGTTTACATTTTTTTAAATAGGTCACTTGTGATTCAATGAATTTCGTGTAAACAGAGTCTAAAATACCGTGAAAAACTATGTTGCAAAGCTGGATATAGTTTCACTTTATAAATATAACCTACAAATTTTCAAAAGTCAAGCTACGGTAGTAACTTTTTGTTCTTTTGACAGTACTACCACACTTTAACTAGATTTCCATGACCTGCTTTAATGCAAGATAAGATGGAACAGAGTATAATTGGTAATTGCCAATCCGTGATCCGCAAATTCTGAGAACTGTTTTTTTTTCTTAAAATATTAATCGATGAGTCCTATAATGTTAAGCTATAATTAAAAAAGGAACAAGAATGTAATAATATGCACATGGCTCCATTTCAAATAAGCAAGCTCATAAAGCTCATAATGCGAACGCTGTCATTATTTCACAATAACTCATTGTCTTTGTTAACAGTATTATATTTCTGTTCTAGTAGTTCTGTAAATAATTTTGAGGCACCCGGCATATAAAGATTACATTATAGTTCATAATTTAAATTAAATTGTTCTTACTTATTAACGATAATGATTATTAGTTTCTTTGTCATTGATTTCTAACCTTTAAATTTTACTATAATCACAATGTTCTAATGATGGGAATTCGTATAGGTACCTTATAAATTCCCAAAACGTACGTAAACAAAATTTAGCAAATAAAACAATAAATTAACGCAAACGTTACTCTAAAGGTATTGCGTCTTTTCATTCATGAAGTGTTAAACCATGATGTTACATCCAAACTTATAAATGATTATATTATATTATACACGAAATATTTAGTTTCAGAAATAAATTACTAAACAAAGAGAAGAATGTAAAATGTTTAAAAGCGAACTGTGATTATTTACTCTAAATTCGTGATGAACCCGTTTTTATGTACTACATTATTTATAAATCGGCAAGTACGCCACTGATGTATAGCTCATATCAGAGTAGTCCAGAAATCTAAAGTACAATATTTGTCATAGATCATATATAATATATTTTTGTATGTACTACACACATACACATTTATATATAGATGTGTTATACACACACAGTTAAAAATTCTAGGCATTGTCATGGAGGGTATTCACCATGGGTGTTGTATTAGCACAGATAACTACTCTGTGGTATTAGTATCCTGTGGTATAACAGAACATCGTTACCTATAGGGTTTTCACACCCACACGTCTATAATCCTTAAAATTAGTGCTATGTTTTAAGATATAAATAGGAAAATCACAGCATAACACTCCTATGTAATAACCTGGCTATAAAAAAAAACCTCATGCAGAATTTGTTATATTTATTGATTTAAAGCTTTTATTTCACGAATGATAGAAAAGTTGCCCGTTATTGGGTTCCATGATTTTATAATTGCACCTAGTATAGCATAAATAGCACATAAAAAATTCAGTCAAAGCGATCTTTTGAGTATATGACAACAGATTACGCAATACCGTAAATTTCCCGTAAATTAAACATTCAATTCGATATTTCGATTTATATCAGAGACCACCAGACAGGCAGACACGATTAATATATAGTTGTTTAGTCCATTAAGTCATGCTAGTGCCGTTAATACGTTTATGTGTGATAAATTTATTAATTTAATGGTTTAATTTGTTATAACATGGTCTACGGGAATAAATAAGCAGATAAAGGTGAGTGATAGTTTTAATTAAACTAAATTAATTTTTTACTGGTTTAAGTACGTTTCTTTTCGCACATCTTAGAAATGATTCACCGCGGGTGAATGAATCATTTAGGTACACTCCCCGATTTTGCTTTTTTATATTAGGTAGGTTAAATAAATTAAACAATATTGTAAGAAAGTATTTGATGAATTTGTGTTTTGCATTTACGGGATTTAAAATTAATGTTTGTCAAATGTAGGTGCGTAACACCGTAGCGTAATTATTATTTACTCTTTATGTGTTACAATGTAGATGAGCTATTATATGAAAAAAATTTAAGCATTTTTATATATATTTTTTTAAATCTCTAATGTACCTACACCATTTGTTCGGCAATTTCAAAGTATACGCTATTCAAGCCACCAGCTGTTGTACCTCGTAGGTTAAACTTACTAAATCAATGACGTGTAATCAGCGTTGTTAAGTGTACGTGTTGTCAGACTGATTGCTTATACATATTTGTAGGTTAGGACACAAATAGATACTTAATAGTACGAGCGTATAATGATGGCTATTATTCACGAGGTGAAGTTTACGGCCACGAGCCGCAGGCGAGTGGCCTAAATCACCGAGAGAATAATAGCCATTATACGCGAGTAGAATACTATACTTTATCCACGACTACTAAATATTTTTGTTGAAGTTTTTTTTGTTGGAAAATTTTGTTACATTACACATATATTTTTAGAAACACTATTTTATTCTAACAAATATTTCATACAATACATTATTGTTCATTTATACACAGTACATAGTTATCGAAAATTATAATAATCGTATAATATCTCATAATAATTAACACAAAAATCTATGTATTTAGTTTAACAAATATCACGTATCTAATCTTACAAGATGATGCTATTTATTTATAGTTATTAATAATTGTAATATACTAATATTTGAACAATTGGTCAAGTTAATCGCAGGGTTAGAATTAACATCAAAACTAATGTTTTGGTGACTTAAAACATTTGAATTATATGTACATTGATTCGTTTGGTTTACTTTTGGTTGAATTGAAGATGATATTTTGTTGGCCGTATCGGTTTTATTTTTGACGGATTCGTCTATGTAGCCTTCTGCTACGGCGGTGGACTTCCATCCAACGTGCCTTTTGAGAGCAGTAATATCCCCGCCTGCGTCAACCAGTATTGTTGCAGAAGATCTGCGGAAACTGTGTCCAGAATATTGTTCTGCATTCGGTAATTTGAGGAAAACAGCGATATCCTTTCCCATTTTTGTAAATTTGTTTATCCCAATTCTCTGAGTTGTACATTTACCACTTTGGTAATTTAAAAATAATGTGTCACTGGTTACATGACTTGGTCGAAGACATATATGTCTTGCATATTTTGTAAAAGTTATCCGTAACAGTAAATTTTCGGCAAATTTTTGTCTTGGTATTTGGCACATTAACCAAAAAAGCTGATCCAAGATCTTGTAAATGGGTTATTTTCATTTCATACAACTCATTACTTCTGCATGCACCCATTACTCCCATTATTAAAGCAACCTTAAATTACAGAATGTAACGAAATAACTATGTGAAAGATTTACTTAATATCTTACCTTTGTTTTCTGATTGTCTTTTTAGTAATGCTCGTAATTTTTTATAATCTTCTAAATTTATACCTTGATGTAAGGTGATCGTACTTTTCAGCATTGAGTAATAGGTCCATAGTGTTGAAGATTTATATTTTGCGGATAATTCAGTGAAGTATACTAATAAAGTCGATTCAGAAAATGAAGTGGTTTTCTTTTTCTTTTGCCAGTTCAAAAAATATTCATAGGCCATATTATATACTTTATAAAATTAGGTGGTGTAAATGGTATAATAAATTTAATAATGAAATAAGAGTAAGAGTAAAAGTAAAAATGTTCTCCGATCACAAATCGTTAAACTAACTGGAGATACCAACCATTTACAACAAATAATGCCTTCGACTTAAATCGGTAGATTAATATAGGGTGGTTCGTTCTTTTGATTTGCTTGATTACCACAGTTTTCTGCTAGCTTACTTCCACTGAACATCAATATAAAAAATTTGCAATGTAACACTAATAAAAATGATCTCGGACGCCAAGTTATTTTTTAATAATACTCGGAATAACTAAACCGAGTTCTACACTAAAAATCTATCAAAATGCAAAACAATAAAAAATATACAACTATGTTTACTAATATATAAAGTGAAAGGGTTAAATAAAATATATCTTAAAACTAATTGTAAAAACCTTAAATTACTAAAAAAAATACTAACATTAAATACTTGTTACTAAATATACAAAATCTTCTTGAGAATCCCTGGTATTAAAAAAAATGATGCAGAATTGCAAACCAAGATGGCGTAATCCTTGTGTAATGTTGCGCAATTTATTGCAATAACAATTCTTTTATGTTATCAGCCACACCCAAACTGGAATTTTATTTCTTATAAATTTGTCTTCAGGAATAATCCGTTTTATACATTCTTTGACATTTTCAAATAAACATTGCAATCATAAAATGTAATGTAACAGTAAAATTAAATGCGTCCTTAAAATGTAATTAAATTGTAAATCGAAGGAAAATAAAAGTGAAAATAAAAGTGCCTGAAAAGAGCATATGTTTTAATTTTTAGTATAATGCGTTAAAATATCTTACCATCAAATCAATGGCACTTGACACTAAAATTTAGGGGAAAACCCAAAAAATGCTTCCTAACCAAATCAACATTCATCAGGAAGTCAAAAAATGGATGCTTTGGAAGTTAGATCATGTAGTCCTGCGCGAAAGGATTTGCGCAAGGAATTTAGTCAACGATGACGTATTGCGCAAACGTATTTGAGCAGAAAAATAATTTGAAGAGGGAGTATAAACCATTAAGAAGTGTGCACTTAAAAAGATATGCAAATTAAGTTGCCTACCACATACCTATATATCATTAATAAGTAAATTTTCTTATATTTACAACTGAATGAATGAAAGACCTTAAATTAAGGTATAATTCAATACAACTCAAAAAGGGTTGTTACAACTTTCCTTGACTTTTCCGGCAATAAATTTAATGAGGCAACTTCAGCAGCTTCTATAATTTCTGGTGGTGTTAAAGAAAAGTCATTTTCATTTTCTATATCCATTTTTAGTTCGGTTTTTAACACAATTTAACACAAAATATCAAAACACTGAGAAATCAACAGGTTTGAGTCAAATTTGTTTTGTTTTAAAAGCTAGTTCGATTTATAAAATGTTTCGAAAAACATGGTATGTTAAGAAACAAATATACGACACGCACATTCGAAGTCGCTGATGGCTCAGTGTAGATGCTCCTTGCCTTCCAACCGCGGGTCTCGCGTTCGAATCTGGTCTAGGAAAATTCACTTTTTTAATATTTTTTTATGTACAGAACTGAATTGAAAATATTTAGTGGTTTACACGATAAAATTTTAAAAACCGGTTGTTTGCAGCAAAACAATATAATATTATAGCTAAATCAAGGAAGCATCTGGCAGTAGTGATTAATGACTCATTAATCACTGCCGTGATTAATGGGTATTATTAAGGTCGAGCAAACATACGTATAATGGATACATTATACAATAGTCGTGGATAAAAATTATTATTAATTTTATTAAATACATAAATAAAAAGTTTACCTCGAGTAGGATTTGAACCTACGACCTGTACTTTGCTAGATTACCGCGCTAACCAACTGCGCCATCAAGGTTCAAGCCGATGTAAATTTTGTGTTTATGTATGTAGAACTGATGTAAATTCTAAATATAATGAGATTACAATCAAATTACTTATATTAATGGAATGTGAGCTTGCAATATCGCAAGGATTCACACATACCAAAGCAACTTGACTAATATTAAATATATATATATATATATATATATATATATATATATATATAATAATTTAACAAACAGATACTGTATACCTATTATATGTAATAATAAAATACAACAATTTGGTTTAGAGAAACGATGTTCTTGTACTTTTCTAAATTGTTTTAGTTTGACCCGCTTCTACACTGCATACCTACTAATGTAAAAATCCTTTCGAGAATATCAATAACTGTGATACGTTTTGTTATGCATTGCTAGAACCAGACCAATCTTACCCGGGGTAATACAAGCTTGCTTAAATATGCTGTACGTATGAAGTGCAAGGCATGATTTACTCATAAGATTTTGATCAGAATACAGAAAAAACATGAGCATGTAAAACACAACTAAAAATGGCATTTTATTCAGCTTCTGATTCGTAAGGCTTTAAAAACAAATATGTTAAGTGCATACCGGTGAATTTAACAAAGTAAACAAAATTTGACGTGACAACATCGAGATATTTTATGAGTTTATATTCGCACTACGTTTCAAGTTGTAAATACGTACTGCAAAGTGTGCGTAAAGGATAAAATATGGCAGCTAACCCTGCACGATTAATGACTTAATACCAACTGTACTTACGATGACATGTTGGCTTTAATGCAAATTTTATTTAGTTTTATAGTAAATTATAATTATAGTATTGGTATACGATTAATGACGTGCACGGCAGGTGACTTGAATAAGATATAGTTAATGTCCCCACAGACCGAGAAAAGTTGTCGATTTGATGAGTGCGACTAACACAGCACAGTACTTCTTCCATAGAATAAAGCACAACCAGTGTTGCCAGCAGTGGCAAAAGTATGAAATAGTACTGAATTTGAAAGACAACGTACCGACATCTAGTGTTCTATTGAGCTTTTTCTCATGACGTCAGAAGCGCACGTCAATGTAAAAAGCAGCTGATCGGGGGCAACGTTCTGTATGCGTTTAAATGAACGGTTTGGCAAAAAATTATTTTAAGGGACAAATCGCTAGACTATTCTTTGTAATTTAAAAAATCTTTAATTTTGATGAGCGTGCTTGTGGTCGGTGACAATCTGTGAACAATTTTCTGTGGAAAGGGTGAAATATCAGGTTAAAATATGACAAGATTTTGTTCTGTGTTATATAGCATATGAAGTTTATTTAGCTGTCATTTAAACTAACTTATACCAGTTCAGGGTTGATTTTTAATGCATTAAGAATTCATTAATGTTTTTCACTTTTATTACCGTATTAAAGTAGTTCTTTTGGGAAAGCGACACATCCTTTTTTAGATGAAACCTGATTACAAAAAAAGGACGTGGATTTAATAAAATACTTATCATTTTTGGATTTTTTAATGGTGTATTTTAAATTAGACAATCTAAAGATTTCGATAACACTTATACAGTTATCTTCGTCAGTAGTAATATCTATTAAAATTGTTAAAAATGTTGATTTACTTGCACAATTTGTACTAAGAAAAATTCATAGATTGGTACTTTTTTGTTTAAAAGTGATTATTTAATAAAGCTTTAGCTGTTTCTTGTTAAGAAAAAAGGAAAGGAAAGGTCACATATTTCATTCCCTCCCCAAGGAAGCTTTCCAAGCTCCTTCAGCCACAATCATGGATTCGCTGCATACATACATACATTACGTATATATGCATGGTGGGATTAATGATGGGTGCGACCAGTATAGGATCGGAAGGAACGGAGAAGGGTTCTCAGGGGGAAAATACTATCCCAGCATTCGCCTAAGTAGCCGCACATTGTGTGCATATACGCAGTGACCGTGCCGCTACATGTGTATGAGGAAAACCCCCTGAGCAAACCTCATACAAGGTAGACGGTACCGGGAATCCAACCCATTACCTCTCGAATGCTAAGCAGGTCGTGTCACCACTAGTCTACCAGCTCGGTTCCTGGTAAGAAATTAATTGTGATCTAAGCCGCATACAAAAACGTATCTTCACCACACAATTGTTTACTTCATGCAGACACAACTCTATTCAACAGACCACACTTTTATTAAATAAACATGAATTTGCCTCAATACTCCATATAAACACTAACAAGGGTTGAGCCGCATCAGCTGCTTGGGCCGAGTTTGTGACGTCAGCCTAAAAGTATTTTGTTACGGTATAAAATGGCAGTAGAACAGGGCAACAGATAAATGGGAAGGGTGCCGGTGCTCTGTGGTTGGGGTGGGTGTATTTTGGACCTAATTTTGCGTTCTCAAGGAAAGCTTGTTGTACATACGTTACGATAGGGGTTGACATAAGATAAACAACTGATAAACTTACAAGCGTTTTTACTTCAGTGGCCTAAATGTAATATTTTATTCAACAAAATATTGCGTTAAAGAGATCATCTCACCTTGATAAAAAACAAAACAACTAAAATGCAAGTAATTAAAATGCCGTAATGAGAAATGGGGTTCACAGCTGTATACACATTCCCAAAGAAAACAACTGGTTCATTAACCTAGATATGTATATTGTAATCAACCGAACAATTATAATAAACAATCTGGTGTGTCATATAAATCTCATCAATACTTAAATTACTTTGCGTGCTTAAATTGCATTGATACTAGTTAGTGTCAAATTTTACTCTTAAAACAAAAGTGTTTATAACAATTTAAAAAACGCCCCTGCGTTTCAACGCTTCTGTAATTTTAAATTTCGATACCAAATGGTCAATTCAACTAATAAACAAAACCTCATACAATTTAAATTATCTCCAGGATGAATACTCTTTAAACAAGTTCATCAATGATAAATTGTCAAACATCCTACCAAGGAAAGCGTGTTCAGCCGTTCGAAAGTTATAAATAAAATAAACACAGCACTTTATTAAAATTGTCAACCACACAGATAAACGTACAAACGACATTACCTTAAAATTTGATTAAGCCTTTACATCAATTGGCGTTTCTAGATTACCCCCTTTTCTTTATACAGCCAATGATATGGATCTAGAGGATGGACCCTGTAGGTGACTCAATACCGTGATCGTGGCCGTTTAAACGCTCGAAGTTTCGGTAATAACCTACCTGGTGGATATCGGTCAACTTGCTTAGATTCAATTATAACGTTTGATTCATACTTCAGTTGGTTATATGGTACACTAACGTTTATATTTACACGATGTTTAATAACTTTAATTTTAAATATATACAGTTAATTGAACGTAAATTACTTATCTAGTTCTGTAGTCATTATCGAGCGGTGATCCTGAATGTCTTTCTTTTTAGGAAGCGGTGTTTAATTCTTTTTTTCCGCACAAACGGCGATTTTACTCCCGAGACTAACGGAAAGTACTAGGTCCTTCTAACACTTAACACCTTTCTTTTATGATACTCGACGATACCCCTCTGGACAAACGACACTACGATATTTGAATCGCGTGTTGGTTGAAACTACTCAATATCCCTCAATAGGTTGGTGGGGAAAAACTGCCCCTAACGAAAGTTCTATCAACACGGGTTTTATTAACACCCTTCCTGGACGAACGTTATGTCAGTTAGATTTGACCCTAACGCATCAGAACTAGGACTGACACTCGCATCTCTCACTTTCCGCCACATTGCATTTTATCTCCTTCGACCAATCATATACATTTACAACCATGGATGACACTAACCACTTTATTTTGATAATCGGTGGTTACGCCATTTATTATTTAAATATTAGCGATGTATTATTTGAGATTTTGTTTCATATTGTATGTACGCTCAAGAACAAAGTTTAGTAGCTTAAAAGTTGTATGTACGTGGGAGAGATACGTTGATGTAAGCGCAAAACACACACAGTTATTTTTGTTAAATTAGTTTATTACTTTCTCATTGGTGTGAAATGAAAATTGTACAGGGTGACCAGATTTTGAGTAAATTGTAGGTAAAGTATATGAACAAACAGAGGTACATAACGATTAATATAGTTGCCCAGGGTCGGATTTGAAAAGATACCTTTTGTGGCAACAATTGTTTTCTATCTCTTTTCATTTGTTCGCTGTCCTTCAATTGCCAATTTTTGCGCATTTCTAAAAATTGTTAAAACTCGCTTATATTATAAAATAGAAAAACAATGAATTCTTATATTAGAATATTATCGTGTTTACAAAACAAACAGTCTTTTCAATGGCGGATAAATGGCATATGGTTCATATTTAAAAGAAAAACATACATTTACTGTATAAGTGGCAATACAATTGTAGTGTAGTCTACACTAAAATTTACATAAATAATCTCTTCGGTATTGTTTTTCCATTTCATTAAATAATGGAGTTATAACCATTTTTATCTTGCATCTCTGTTCTTTCATATACTTAAATCTGGCCACCCTGTGTATAAGAAAATACTTTTTGGTACACCGATAAACGGTGAAGAACAAATTCTTAATTTATTACAGGAATGTCCTTTCAGTATGCGAAGAATCTCCTTACGTACTGGAGTGTATAGAAGCCATGAGGTTAATAAAAACTGATCGCTTACATCCTTATTATCATCAAAGAGTTCAAGCTCTAGGTAATGATTTTGAAGCTCGTTTAATGTTTTGTAGTTGGGTGCAAAATAATGAAAACTTCTTTCACACAAGATGGTATTACTATCATAATATACATGAATGGGCTGTAGAAAATCCTCGTTTAAGAAGCTGCTCGCATTTTCAACATAGGTTTTCTGTTAGTATGAAAGCTGGTATTCTAAATGATTGTCTGATTGGACCATTTGAACTACCACATCGATTGAATTATGCGAATATTTTTTAGAAAACACTTTACATTTGTTACTGAAAGATGTGCCATTAAATATAAGGCGCACAATGTGGCATCAACACGATGGGGCACCAGCACATCAATGTCTTAGTGTTAGGGCCTGGCTCAATGAACATTTTCCAGGAAGATGGATTGGAGTAAGTAGTATGGCCAGCGTTTGCCAGATCTGACGCAATCAGCTTTTTATTTGCGGGGTCATATGAAACAGATTGTTTATTCCACTGAAGTGCACACAATAGACGAATTACGCTAAAGAATACAGCGGGTTGCCGATATTATTAGGAATAACCCAGCAACCATATTAAGAGAGCAGTGATCTCTTCTACGAACACAATGCAGATAATTTTGAACATTTATTATAAACTAAATAATAAAATTGTATTAAAAATCATTCATGTCAAAACTAAAGGTTTGTTTAATTTTTTTATAAAACAAGCAATATCTCGTTAACGGTAGCATTTAGGACATATTTATATTCATATAATTTTCGACTATAAATTAGTTTTGGAATTCACTTATGGAATATTTCCGGTACGTTTTGGGACACCCTGTATACCTTGAAATTAAATAAAAGATACACAAGTCGCCTTTCATTTCCAATTTTGATAATTGCTTCTGCCAACCTTATTCGATTTATCACAACATATTCAAAAACAATGTGCAAGTCTGGGATGTTGATTTGAAATCAGTTTCACCCAAACTTATTCGAATTAATACAAGAAAAAAACAATGTGTACGTCTATGGTGTTGTTTTGAATTCAGTTTCTGCCAACCATACTCGATTTAACACAAAAACATTGTGCAAGACTAGGATATTGATTTAAAATCAGTTTCTGCCAACTTTATTCGATTTAAAACAAAAACAAGAAAAGATGCAAGTTTAGGATGTTGATTTGAAAGCAGCTTCTGACAACCTTATTCGATTTAATGTAAAAAACAAAAACAAGATGCAAGTCCAGGATATTGATTTGCAATCAGCTTAGGCCAAACTTATTCGTATTCAAGCAAAAACAAGATGCAAGTCTAGGTTGATTTGAAATCAGTTTCTGCCGACCGTATTCTTGTATATAGTTGAATCTGCCTCTTAATTCTGTAACGCGATTCGTGCATTCTAAATTGGCTCCTATGAAGGTTGGCTTTACAAAATACAAACACAATTACAAGCACAGACCCACACACAGCCACAGGTGGAAGTACAGACACATACACACCTTATAGACACAGATACAACTACAGACACAGGCACAGGCGCGCAAACACGAAAACATGCAAATACACAAACGCGAAAATACGCAAACACGCAAACATGAAAACCACGCAAACATGCAAACGCACGCGTGTGCGCACATACGCAAAATTTTTTAGGTTACGTCAATACACGTACAGTATTAGGTTAGATTAATAAACGCATGATTTAGGTTAGGTCAGTTGTTGTTACATAACTGGGGAAACCTAGAAAATAATTACTTTATGTTAATGATTGGGAAAAGCGATTATGCACCCACGTGCGGCCACTGGTGCAAACACAGACACAGACGAAAACACACAAACGCGAAAACACGCAAACGCGAAAACATGCAAAGACGCAAACGCGAAAACACGCATACACACAAAGACGTAGGCGCGCAACGCACGCACGCACATACCTCGCACGTACTCACACACATACGCACGCGTGCGCGCGCACACACGAAATTTTTTTTAGATTAGGTCAATACACGTACAATAGTAGGTTAGATTAATACACACAAAATTTTAGGTTAGGTCAATTGAACTAAGCTAAGCGTGTGCGTGTAAACTAAATCGTGCGGTTATTAATCTAACCCAGTGTTTTCCAAAGCGTGGATCGCGACCACCTGTGGGGGGGGGTAATAAAATACTTAATACACTATACAGGTTAGGAACAACGGAGGGTAGGGGGTCGCAAAATATTTTTACATGCTAAGGGGGTCGCGCCATGGAAAAGATTGAAAAACACTGATCTAACCTAATATTGTACGTGTATTGACCTGACCTAAACAATTTTGCGTGTGTGTGCGCGCGCATGCGTGCGTATGTGTGTGAGTACGTGCGTGGTGTTGTGCGTGCGTTGCGCGCGTGCGTCTTTGTGTGTATGCGTGTTTTCGCTTTTGCATGTTTTCGCGTTTGCGTGTTTTCGCGTTTTCGTCTGTGTCTGTGTTTGTGCCTGTGTCTGTAGGGTGTGTCTGTGTTTGCACCAGTGGCTGTGTCTGTGTTTGTGCTTGTGTTTTGTAAAACCAACTTTCATAGGAGCCAAATTAGAACGCAGGAATCGCGTTACAATGTTGTCAACTATGGCTAATTGTAAAATTTATTCTTTTTTAAATACAACATCCTGTATTCAAATAGAGAATTAAGAGGCAGATTCAACTATATACAAGAATGCGGTTGGTAGAAACTGGTTTCAAATCAACCTAGACTGACATGTTGTTTTTGCTTGAATACGAATAAGTTTGGCCTAAGCTGATTGCAAATCAATATCCTGGACTTGCGCCTTGTTTTTGTTTTGTGCATTAAATCGAATAAGGTTGTCAGAAGCTGCTTTCAAATCAACATCCTAAACTTGCATCTTTTCTTGTTTTTGTATTAAATCGAATAAGACTGGCAGAAACTGATTTCAAATCAACATTTTAGTATTACACAATGTTTTTGTGTTAACTCGAGTAAGGTTGGCAGGAACTGTATTCAAATCAACACCATAGACTTGCACATTGTTTTTGTTTTTGTGTTAATTCGAATAAGGTTGAGAGAAACTGATTTCAAATCAACATCCTAGACTTTGCACATTGTTAATGTTTTTTGTGTTAAATCGAATAAGGTTGGCAGAAGCAATTATCAAAATTGGAAATGAAAGTTGACTTGTCTACCTTTTATGTAATTTCAAGGTCTGATTGCCTTTCAAGTAATCAGCTAATTACGGGGTTTTTCCAAGTATGTGAGTGAAACTTATTTTTTAAAACCATTTATATCATTGGATTCTTCATTAAATATGCCACCCACCCCAATTTTAAAACTTACAACCTCTTCTAAATTATTTAATTGTTGCAACCCGCGAAAAGCCTTCCATCACAAAACTTAAATTTTAACTAAAAACAACAAATTATTTTTTAAAAGCATTTATATCATTGGATCCTTCATTGAACCCATTTCAATTTTAAAACATAATCAATCTCTTCTAGTTATTATGTAGAATTTGACTGGAGGGGTTATAAGAAAGCCTTCCGAAATTTAAAAAAATGTTATATTATGCAAGTGTGGTACAGACTTTAAATTAAAAGGGTTGTTCCGGTTGCAGAATTAATTTCTTCACAACATAATATGTGTAATTTGTCCGCGTGGGTATGTCACCTCAAATATTTTTACACAAAACATAACAAATGGTCATCTTTTCGAGTAGTGACAATATAGTTCAGTTTGGCGCTTATAATATACAGTGCGAACGTTTGTGTTGGAACGCTTCAAATAAAAAAATGTTTGATCATCCACGGTGAAAACCCTCTCAACTTTATTTTTTGAATGCGCATCTTTTCTAATAATTTTTGAAAAAAATTACCCTCACCCCTTTGCGCAATGAGTCATCGACATTTTTTTTTAATGACAACCTATATTTTTTTCGGGAATTCTTATTCTTCTTCAAATTCTCTTTCCGGCAATGTGTAGTTTGTAGTATTCCCATTATGAGTTTCGAGTCTATTACATGTTAGACGGGAATTCATTCATCGACTTGCCTTCTATCAAGAAGTAAACGGGACCCAATTTGAACATTTAAGTTAATATTTTATACTGTTTTTCTAACTGTTTATTTATTTATTTACATTTTTGATTAAACTATCAATTTGTTTAGAACCCAAAAATTCCGCAATTATCTTATTTTATTTATTTTAGGATATTCTCACTTTGGCATGTCACAATGTTAGTATGTTATCGTACAAATACCATAAACTGCACATTGTCGTACAGAGAATTTAACGAAGAATTAGAATTCCCGAAAAAAAATATAGGTTGCCATTTAAAAAAAATGTTGATGACGTCATTGCGCAAAGGGACGGGGGGCATTTTTTTTTTAAAATACTAGGAAAGATGCGCATTCAAAAAATAAAGTTGACTTGTCCGAGGATTTTCGCCGTGAATGATTAGACATCTTTTTATTTGAAGCGTTCGAACTCAAACGTTCGCACTGTATTTGATCGTTTAATTTAAAAAAAAGAAATAGGTCGTGATATGGTTATTTTAAAGATATGCTGTGCACACTTAATGAAGTTAATGTCACGAGATATAAACAATTTTTTTAAAGGCAAGGTGATAAAAAATATTAAAAGAAGTTGTAGCCTCGTTTCACAATATCGCCGATTTTACCCACTGTTGTGAAATGTTTATAAATCTTTATGTAATTTTATTAAGTAAGTTAGAAACGGACGATGTTATCAATAGTTGCAAAAAACTTTTTAATTTAGGATATGTAAATAGTAGTGATGTAGATAGTGATTGTAAAGATATTAGTAATGCAAGTGATAGACAAAGTACGCTTTATAAAAACCGCTACGAAATTATCTGCCATAATGCTTTCTGATATATGTAAATAAATAACTTCAAAGCCCAGAATACCTGAATTTGAGTCATATCGGTGTTTAATCACGATAATTCCCCATTTTTGATCCGCCATTTTTAATTTTTTAATTTTGTTAGCGATCTTAAAAACCCCCAAACTTTCAAAAAAATGTTGCACCCTGACCGTTTTTAAATTTTTTTTATTTAGATGTTTTTACAAATTAACAAAGTTGCATAATTGATCCTTAGCTCACAATACCTGAATTTTAGTCATATCGAATTTTAAATACGATCTCCAATTTTTGATACGCGATTTTGAATTTTTTAATTTTGACAAATGATTTACACTTAGCGATCTTAAAACCCCCAATACCCGACTTTAAAAAAAATCCGTTGATAAACTAAATAAACACGATAATCCCCCATTTTTGATTCATTTTGAATTTTAATTTTGACAAATGATTTACACTTAGCGATCTTAAAAACCCCCAATACCCGACTTTCAAAAAAATCCGTTGATAAATTAAATAAACACGATATCCCCCATTTTGAATTTTTTAATTTTGACAAATGATTTATTCTTAGGGATCTTAAAAACCTCCAATACTCGACTTTTAAAAAAATCTGTTGATAAATTAAAAAATGCGCAATGTTGCACGCTAAAAACGCTGCGCCACTGGTTATTATATATTTTTATTTTGAAATGATATAAAAAAGTATTAGTTTGTTATTTTAATTATGCAATATTTTCAGAATGTGAAGCAATGAATATTTTTAGTTTTCCGATTCCCTAAAAATGCCCCGCCACTGGTTGGATTTTGCTCATTAACGAACTTGACCTAGATTTTATGGCAAAGAATTTTTGTACCAAATTTCATATCGATAGCTTTAATGGTTCAAAAGATATCCCGCACGCACACGCGAACACGCGCACACGTGCACGCGCGAAAACGCACACACGCACGCTCGCACGCACTCGCACGCGCTCACACGCACTCACACGCACTCACACGCACTCACACGCACTGACACGCACTCACACGCACTGACACGCACTCACACGCACGCACACGCACGTACGCGCACGCACGCACGCACCCGACCACCCACCCACCCACACACACACGCACGTACACACGCACGCACACACGCGCACACACGCACTCACGCGCATGCGCACACTCTTACACGCGCACACGCAAACACAAACACAAAAACACACACACAGTTTTTTCTAAAAATATGTTTTTTGTTTTGTTTAGGTCACAAAACCTCGAGATATGTAAAAAAAAGGTGTTTGAAAATTAAAACCTGTTACATAGCGTTCTCTATATACGTACGTGTATGAGGAGGAAGCAAAAGAACAGATTTAAATATTTTTTAAAACAGAAGTGGAAAAATTGAAAATTATAAATGTAAATAACGAGTCATGTGCGAAAACCCTTATAATTCAACATTTGCAGAATACTTTTTGAATCATTATATTCCATATTTACCAATGTGGTGTAGTAGAGTTGAAACAAGGAAAAATAACGTGGTTTAACATAAAAAATAAAGTACTAAGTGGAAAATTGTGCGAAAAATGCTCACGATTTCTTCGAAATGATAGAAAATACATTCAGTATCAAGAATTAACATACAACATACCTAGAAGTCGATTTGCTACCAAAAAGCGACCGCTTGCGAAAGAACTGTTGGAGTAAAAGAAAAAGAAAACCATTTATATTTAAAAAAAAAAACATGCTGACGAAGTATTTTAATAATACAGAACTGCAATACAATTACAACACTATAAATGTAACTCATCTGCAGACTTACAATTGATTATTGTTTAAAAATTTTTGCTGAAGGAAGTAGATATATTATACAGATCCTAACTCACTTTTGGCGGGAAATTTAAATTTCAAGGTCAATGGTTTTCATGGTCAAGGTCATCGTACACATTGCCTGCGTCGAAATATATTTCTCAAGGTCATCATATTGTCTACATCTAAGCACATGGTTTTCAAGGTCGCTCATATTGCCTACCCATCCTTCAAGGTCATCGTAGACATTACCTGCGCACACTGTCACTTTACCTATGTCCAGGTTTTCAAAGGGCCCACACTGTCTGTATATTGTTCAAGGTATAAGGACTCACTTTCCCTACGTGGAATTCAATGGTTTTCAAGATCATCATATACATCGCCTACATCAAAAGTATATTCCTCAAGGTCATTGAAGTAACAAGATTTGAAAAAAGTCACTAGAAAAGTCACCAGATTGGTTTTCAAGGTCAAGGTCAAATACGCATTTCAAACATCAAAGTCAATTAGAATTTTCAAGGTCAAGGCCTGCGGGTGGAATTGCAAAATGTCGACCACGAAATTTCGATTTGACATGCCTCGCTCGCCTTGAATGGGGTGTGACCTTGACCTTGACAAATTCTCGCGCGCACGCACACACACATACACACAACGCCAAAGAAACGTCAAAAAACATTAGGAAACGTCAGGCAAACGTAAAAAAACGCCAAGGAAACGTCAAAAAACCATCAAGAAAACGTGAGGGGAACGTCAAAACATAGATACACACAGAGCCAATAAAATAACCGTTTAACCTTGACCTACACTGATTAGCATAAACAACATCTGCCCGCGAACTGATTGTAATAAGATACCAATAAATTGTAACCTTGAATAAGTCAATTTGGGCAATACAAGAACCATTTAACCTACCTTTTAGCATAGACGACAATATGTCTCAGCTGTAATAACCCCCTGATCTTGAAAATTGATTTCTCAGGATTGAGCTTGAAACCTGGAAATAACACCTTTGACCTTAAGAATAGATTTCTAGGAATTGTAATAACTTCTAAGACTTATACAAAAGTCACTGATTGGTTATTGATTAGGAATACCCTTCAGACCACCTTGGGGATTGTAATAACTGAATTAACACCTCGAGTCAGCTAAGAATTGCCTGCTTGAAAGCCATGTGACCTTGCTGCTCCTTGCAGATGACCTTGAACATTTCCCGACACATGGCCTCTACCTGGAAATGGAATCCCCACACCTACAACTTGGCAGTCTATTTAATACCTCTGACCTTGAGAATTAGCACCTCAACTTGACCAAGGATCGCTTGGTGACCTTGAAGAATATACTTTACATGGTGTACGAGAGGATCACGTATTTGGACTCAGGCAATGAGACGACCTTGAAAAACCATATACTTTGATATAGGTAATGTGTACAATGACCATAACCTTGAAAAACCATGTACTTGGACGTGAACAATCAGGACCTTGAGGAATATACGTATGCAATGTGCGAAAATTGATACCAATACGTTTTGGGTGTTGACCTAGTTAACAATCTATTTTTAGGTTTCTAGGAATTATGACCCCGACTCGGCCAGAATAAAATTTTCAATCGGAGAAGGTTGGGTAAGATCGGGACACCTCTGGAGGTTAACGCATGACCTTCACCCAGTCAAGAATTGCTTGATTGAAAGCCACGTGGCGTCATTGATTAGGAATGCTGCTAAATCTGACTTCTCGACATATGGTCTCTCAGCCAGTTTTGTGACCTAACCCTGAAAAGTAGAATCCCGCACCTTGAAAAGTCTATTTGAATACCCCATTCAGCTATAAATTATGAGCCGACCAATACATTTTAACCATTGACAATTTATTTGATAGCCCTACAGGTGATTTCTAGGAATTATGACCCTGACTCAGCCAAGAATTACTTGAACAATGGATCGTCTTTGTACTTTTCTCAGAGGCGTGACCTTGAAATGGAGGGGGAGACGGTTACCTGTGTTGAGTAACAGATCCCTGTTCTGGGAAACAGCTCCCCTGTTTTGGGAAACGGATATCTGTCTTTGAGAACTGGATCCGGTTCTTAGAAAAACTAACTCATGCTGGTGGTTTAGGACAGTAGTATTATGAATCCACATACTGTAAGCATAATCTTGTTATTACAAGTTTGCCAATACAAGAACTTTGACTCACATTTTTGCATAGACAACGACAACCTGTACGATACCCCGACCTCGAGAATTAACGTCTTGACTCGGCCACGAATTGCTTGGGTGACGCTGAAAGGTAGAATCCCCCACGCCTTGAAAAGTCCACTTAATACCCCTGAGAATTGATTTATAAGAATTAACACCTTAGCTCAGCCAATAATTGCTGTGTGACCTTGAGGACTATACGTAGGCAACGTGTATGATGGCGTTTTGCAAAACAACTTTGAACTTGAAGCGTCGGTTGAATAATTGATCGCCTTTGTTCTTGAAAATTGATTTCTCAGAATTGAGCCTGAAATGGTGGGGGTATCTAGATAACAATCTATTTTTAGAAATTATGACCCTAACTCAGCCAAAACAATGGATCGCATTTGTTCTCTTCTCAGAGGCGTGACCTTGAAAATTGTAAGCATAGACTTTGAAGCGTCGGCCTGAACAATGGATCACCTTTGTTCTTGAAAATTGATTTCCCAGAATTGAGCCTGAAATGGTGGGGGTATCTGGATAACAATCTTTTTTTAGGAATTATGACCCTAACTAAGCCAAAACAATGTATCGCCTTTGTTCTTTTCTCACAGGCGTGACCTTGAAAGTTATAAGCATAGACTTTGAAACGTCGGATTGAACAATGGATCGCCTTTGTTCTTGAAAATTGATTTCTCAGAATTGAGCTTGAAAAAGGGGGGTATTTAGATAACAATCTATTTTTAGGAATTATAACTCGGCCACAATGGATCGCCTTTGTTCTTTTATCAGAGGTGTGACCTTGAAAATTGTAAGCATAGACTTTGAAGCGTCGGCCTGAACAATGGATCACCTTTGTTCTTGAAAATTGATTTCCCAGAATTGAGCCTGAAATGGTGGGGGTATCTGGTAACAATCTTTTTTTAGGAATTGTAACTCAGCCAGAACAATGAATCGCCTTTGTTCTTTTATCAGAGGTGTGACCTTGAAATTTGTAAGCATAGACTTTGGAGCGTCGGATTGAACAATGGATCGCCTTTGTTCTTGAAAATTGATTTCTCAGAATTGAGCTTGAAAAAGGTGGGGGGTATCTAGATAACAATCTATGTTTAGGAATTATAACTCGGCCAGAACAATGGATCGCCTTTGTTCTTTTATCAGAGGTGTGACCTTGAAATTTGTAAGCATAGACTTTCAAGCGTCGGCTTGAACAATGGATCGCCTTTGCGCTTGAAAGTTGATTTCTCAGAATTGAGCCTGAAATGGTGGGGGTAGCTAGATAACAATTTATTTGTAGGAATTATGACCCTAACTCGGCCAGAACAATGGAACGCCTTTGTCCTTTTCTCAGAAGTGTGACCTTGAAATGGGGGGGACAGTTACCTGTGTTGCGAAACAGCTATCTGTTTTGGGAAACGGCTACCTGTCTTTGGGAAACGTCTATCTGTATTTGGGAAACGGAACCACTTGAGGTCAGTGCACTTTACTGGGGGGCGTGACCTTACAAAGTAAAATTCCAAGAATTTGTATGATACCCCTTGAGAACACCTCAGGGCTTGAGACAGACGTCAATGAACTTCCTAGAATTGATGGGGGGCGTGACCTTGAAAAGAATCAAAATTTGATTTAGAATCGACCTTGATTTCTTGGTGCATCGTCCTACATACCCTCAATTGTGTGTGGCTTTGGCAAACGAGAAGGTTGATCACGTAACCTTGAAATCCAAAGAAGACTTTGAAGCGGGATGTGTGTACGTTAAGAACATTGACAACGAAAGTGATCATTTCCTACCACGGGACCTTGAAGCAGACAATACGTACGGAAGCGCAATGACCTTAAAAACCAGTCTAGTAACTTCTAGTGCCTTTTTCAAATCTAGTTACTTCAATGGCCTTGAGGAATAGACTTTGATGCAGGCAATGTGTATGATGACCTTGACCTTGAAAAACCATGTACATGGACGATTCGACCTTGAAGCGGGGTGCGTGTACGTGCAAGGGTGAGCTTGAAGAGCATGCAAGCAATGTGAGCGACCTTGACCTTGAGGACTCTAATTGACTTTGCTGTTTAAAATGCGTATGTGGCCTTGACCTTGAAAACCAATCTGGTGACCTTGAGGAATATACTTTGATGTATGCAATGTATATGATGATCTTGAAAACCATTGAATTCGACGTAGTGAATGTGAGTACCTATACCTTGAAGAATATGCACAGACAGCGTGTGCCCTTTGAAAACCTTGACATATGTAAAGTGACCGTGTACGTAGGTAATGTCTACGATGACCTTGAAGGATAGGTAGGAAATATGAACTACCTTGAAAACCATGTACTTAGACGTAGACAATATGATGACCATGAGATGCACGCAATGTGTAAGACGACCTTGACTTTGAAAACCATTGACCTTGAAATTTAAATTTCCTGCCAAAAGTGAGTTAGGATCTGTATAGTATATCTACTGAAGGAGTATCTAACTACAAATTGTTTATGGCACATGAGGTGCACAATATGCTCTACGGGTATCCAGAATCTGCACGTTATAGTGAAAAACATTTCCTATTTCCTATTATAGACCGAATCAGTAAGCATTGGCTATGCATTTACGCAAATATAGATATGCGGCAGGTATTTATATTTACATTTTTGAGGGTAATTATCATCTAAAAATTTACGTACCTCGCGGTGGTGTGCGGAAGTGCACCGTCCTGTTGCAACCACATATCCTGTCGTTCATCATTAAAGCAGATGAAGGAGGTTAGGCAAAACTTCTTGGAGGAATTGAAGGTAGATACGACCAGTCAGAGGAGTGTTAAAAATACCGTCCAATAATTCTATTATGTAGAATGCGACACCAAACAGTTGTGGACCTGTGGTTTTAGTTTTTCCTTTGTCGGATCCAAAATGGATTGTCTAATGCCTAATAGTGCATTTTATGACGATTTACAGCACCATTGCTTCTAAACGTAGCCTCGTCAGAAGACATAATATGAGATAAAAAGTTTGGATTAATCTCAAGTTGATCAATAATCCATTGGCAAAAGTTTACTCGTCTTTCGAAGTCATCATTGCGTAATTCCTGGTGTAATTCAATATGGAAAGAGAGAGGGGGGAAGCGTTTATTTAAAAACCATAGGTGGCGTAATACGTTCAATACACAATAATAAAATAATAGATACAAACCATAGTATCATAGTAGTACTAATAATTATACGCACAGTGCACTATAATAAAATATAATATTACAATGACAAGTACCAACATATATGATTGTACATTTTTAAATACAATTAATAATACATTATCACGAAAGGTAATAAAAATAAAGGAATGTGGTGTGCAGTAATAATATAGAGCTTATCCCAAACTAAATAATGGTACTATTTGTCATGTGGAAAGTTGTTTTTATGGCTACCTCAGATAATCACATTAATCACAAGAAAAATCATTGAAATATTGAATAATATAGAACAATCAAAAGAACTCAGAAACAGTAAGAAATAGGTATAGGACATACTTATGAAGAATTGTGTGGTTTTTGATTCTCTTTAACATAGCGTAAAAATATACATGTGTTCTATTTGAAAAAAAGCGATATTTTTTAATTTCAAGTTTCGCAGGTTTAAACATATCTTTTGAGCACCTTGTAGCATTTATCTTTAATATGTCTTCTTCAGAGTACAGGCTTAAGCTTGGTCCAAATATAAATTTTTTTTAACAAAACACAAGATGGTACATATTAATAAACATATCTAAACTAAATGCGATTTTTTCGATAAAACTCGAATTATTTCAGTGGGTTGGCGTCGAGCAGGATACTTGATTCTGTATAACCTTTGAGCAAGAAGACAATTTTCTTGAGCCTCTCCTAACACATAACATATATCAGTTAATTCATTTTTAGACTAATCTATTATTTTACTCTTAAACACACAACACTTTCAGAATCTTAAATGGCTACCAAAATGCAACAAGAGTTTGACAGGTGAAATATTTGTCATGTAGGAAATTGTTTTCATTGCTACCGCGAATAATCACAAGAAAAATCACTTAAATATTGAATAATATAGAAAAATTAAATAACTCTAAAATAGTGAGAGATATGTATAGGCCATCTTTATGAAGAATTGTGTGATTTTTATTCTCTTTAACACAGCGGAAAAAATATACAGGGTATTGTGATTTTTTAATTTCGAATTTTGCAGGTTTGAACATATATTTTGAACACTCCGTAGCATTTATCTCTAATATTTTCTCTTCAGAACGTAGGCTTAACCTTGGTCGAAATATAAAAGTTTCCTAACATAACACAAGATTTTACATAATAATAAATTTATTCCTGTAAAAGCTATTTCTTGGATAAAATTCGAATTATTTCAGAAACAGTAAATTTTACATGTATAAAACCTATATAAATAGTTTTATAATTACACGTAAAATCCAAAAATCAAATGATATACAGAGTGTTTCATTAAACCACGTACTAACGTCTTGCTTTGCCTTTTGGAACACTGTATAGTCACGGGTAATTTTAAAATGCGAATACTTACTAGCGATATAATATGCAAATACATTTTATTGACAAAATTTGTCCATAAAGCATCAGATTACTTACTTTATCGATGACTCACCCTGTACAATGGGATCCGCAGACGACTATAGAAACATATGAATATAATCTATTAAGGTTGACCTATGATATAAAATTTAATTCACAAAGGCATATCTTTACGGTTGAATCTCTATTATGTAAGATTCAATTTTTAATTTAAATGAATCAATTTATACCGACGGTATACCTCTTTACTCGTAATCATATTCATCAGAATCCATTTATTTATCGGAATATTTGTGTTTATCTATTTATATGAATTGAATAAAATGGATAATTTGTGTGCAATTTTCCATACAAGGCGTGCGTTTTAATACGAAATAAATTACCTTTCACTAATGCTACACATTTTCGTTCTACTCGATAATAAAATTGATATTTAAATTTAATGGAATTACATTCTTACGCTTAAGTTTATGTGTAACAATGAAAATAAATGTTTTAAATATTATGGATGTACGCACAATTTAGTAATTAAATGTTTGCAATGGGTTATAAATTAATTTTTCCCATCAACAGCTAAAAAATTATAATTTACTTACAAAAGTTTCATTGAAAATGTTAAATTTTTTCCATTGGATGTTTATTTAAGTAATTGAGATGGAATTATTGGGAGCTGTTTTAGTAACTGCTACCAATTAATGCTAATTAACGGTTACCTTGGCAGCCAAAAAAAAAAAAAACTAATCCTTATGGTTAATTTAGTTATGTTAATATTATTTATCTTTTCAGCATTATGATGGCGTTAACCACTGAGGAATTTGTACGTGCATTTCATTCCATCAAAGGATCAACTGTAGCTGAAAAAAAGAAGAATTTATTTCAATTATTAAACGATAATGTTAATTTAAAAATAAATTGTTCGCAAATTACGCCGACAACACCGTTAGAAGAAATTTTTAAAACAGACGTAATAATTTTTTTTAAGGATAACGATGAACTTTTAGAGTTATTGTATGACGAAAATCCAAAAGCTATAGAAAAGATATTAAAAGTAGAATGGTTTGTAAAAGATACTTTTGAAAATGTAAGTGGTGAAGATTTAGCTTCTAATATATTCCCAAAGTTATCATTTAATGCAAAATTAAAATTGTTAACTAGGTTAGCTTTAGTTATTCCTAATTCAGCTAAATGTGACGAATTTTTTCATTCTTTGAAAAAATCATATGGTATATATTTAGCAGCTAAATTACTACCAGGTTGTAGTAAAAATGTGATACTAGATGCTCTTGAAACAAGGGTAGAATTGTCGCCAAAACAGTTATTAATTATTATAAAAAGAAATCCAAGTATCACACAGAAAATTTTTGACAAGCTCAATTCCTACAGTTCAAACAGTAATCTTGGTGAAAAGTACAAGTATGTATTTCAATATTTGATGAAAACGGATCTGTCAGTACTTATAGATTGCCATGATAAATATAATTTTAATTTTAAATTAGGGAAACGAGCTACATGTCGATTTATTGTTGAAAATAAGGAATTCTTTATAAAACATTCCCATAAATTATACAGGTTACTAAAAGGATCTGAAATTCAAGCAGGCCTTTCTGGCGATTTTAAAGCAGTGTTTTCAGAATTATTTCCACAATCAATGGATTACTTGTTAGATAACTTTGATGAATATTTATCGCTACTCAATTCTTTATCAAACCAAGATAAAATCGATTTATTGTTTTCTACATTTAAAAAACATTATGACACCGAATTGCTAGAATATCCCCAATTTCAAATTCCAAAAATATTCCAATGGATGTCACCGAGTTTCAGAGAGAATTGGATTGAAAGTCATGAAAAACCTGTGGATATGTCTGAGGAGCATTGGATTAGTTATATGAAAACTGATAAATCGATACCTTTAATTAAAAAGAAATTTTCTCATACCTCCAATATCATAGACCGAGAAAACCTTATGGCTGCTTTAGTGCAGACTTGTAAAATTAACAATGATCTAACTGCTTTGACCAATGTCTGTGAATATGTAGCAGCTAAACATCGAAACGATCATAGTACAGTAAGAATAAAGTTTTTGGAAACAATAAAAAAGTGTTTTGCTCTAAAAAAATTAAACCAAGATCAATGGAAGAATATAAACGTTATTATACAGCGATGTGTTCTAAATAATGAGTCTAATTGGTTATGGGAACCTTTCATTACAGACTTTATTTACTTTAGTCTAGAAAATAGTTTATCAATTACTGAACATTTAAAATTATGGACAAAAGTAACGTACGGAAATTATAATATAGTATCGATTAAACCAGAATACGAAAAACAATGTTTAGATGCATTTTACAAAATTATTCCTTTATGTTTTAAAGATAAACAGTTAGAAGATCAATATATTTATTTTCTTAGTTCGGTTTCAGAGTGGAATAAACGAAATCGTAACGATAAGTTTTCTTTATTTAATTATACACATGCAATTGATGCTTTAAGAAAAAAATTAGAAGAAGGGAATATGGGATACCAAGTTGATCGGGTAGCAATGGATTGTATAAATGCTGATAAGGAAAAAGCTTGTGAAATAGGTATTCCTGAACTTCTTATTTCTCAAAAACATTACCATTCTATAGATGTAGCACAATTAGTAAACAACTATCCTACCATTATACTGACTCACATCAAAGAATTCATAGAGAAGGTTTGTAGTGCGTACCTTTCTATGAGTACCTTGTGTAAGATATTTCAAAATCTAGTATGTCCAAATCTAAAAGAGAAAATTGCCACTTTCTGTATTGAAGAAAAGTGTAAAGTAAACGAAACTTACGATAAACAACGATTTGCAATGTACATTTTATCTTTCATTTTAACAAATCAAGAGTTTGTGAAAGTTGTTGAAAAGTTTTACCCCCAGGATTCAGAGGCAAACGTAGAAAATGCTGAAAATCAATTAATTTACAAATTACAACAAGCAATCTTACCTTGTTTTCGACACTTTTTGCAGCCTTATACAGCATTGGAACCTGTTCTTAATTTTTGTAAAGGAGATTACATGCAATTTGCACAAAAATCATTATACCATATTGTCGAAAATGTTGCTGAATACAGGCTTGTAGAATATTTACACAAGTTAAGTGATCGAGCTGTTTCTGTTAGAAAACATTCAATTTATCTTTCATGTAAATTATTAAATAAAGAAACAACGTTTGCGAGTTTGAAGGCATTTATGGACAATGAGAAAAATCCATCGATACGTAAAATCTTATTTAATTCTGTGTTTAACTATTTCCTGAAAAGCCCCGATGATTACACATGGAGCTTGGTAAAAGAAAACATAAAAGAAATACATACAGATGATACAGAAGCGTTTCGAAAAATAGTAGTAAAATCGAGCAAAGTTCCTAAACAATTTTTTGCAGCATATGTTTTGTTCGTGTGGCAATCTTTAAATAAACTGCAACCAGTTAAAGAAATCGAAGAAAATAAATGTAAAATTATTGACTCGATCACAGAAGAATTTATTACTCTCTTACCTGAAGATTTCTGTATGGTATTAATTCGCACGCACCTTTTTAAATCAAATAGTGATAAATTTGAAGAAACAATTAATATGTTTGTTTCTAGATACATTTTATATTCAAAAAATGATAATTTAAGTGAAATATTTTCTATGATCAAAAGCAATTTTCAAATTTCTTCAAGAAGTATTTATAAATTTATTCAAGAGTTAGTTAAATGTTTTATAAAAGGAAAATGTGAAAAAAAAAGTATTTTTAACGATTTTGTATCACTTTGGAAAGGTCAGATAAAACCTTATGAAGCGTTGGAAGAATATTTATATCTAAATTTAAGTTTAATACTTTCTAATCATAAAGAGCAAAAGGAAATTGCCGAATGCGGGAAAGAAATTGCAAAAATGTTTATCACGCTAAGTAGGGAAAAATGTGAAGATGTTTATACACTTAGAAGTATTTTTCAAGATACGTTTAAAGATCAATTTCTAGCCGACTTGAAGGGAAGTGTTGAACAAAATTATATTATACTGGTTTACAACATTATAAAGTATGATCAGGATGACACTAACAATGACTCTTTGAGACTAGGCTTATCATTATTACCTACAAAAATACCAGAAGTGCCTAAAATTAAAAGTATGTATGATTCTATTGTGGAAATTGCTACCAAAAACGTTAATCCATATGTTCAAATACAGTTACACAACCACTTAATCAATATAGAAATTATTAATAGAAAACCTAGTATGCATTTAGGTATTTAAGATTTTGCATTTGCATTACTCTGAATTTCTTTATTTTTTGGGCCAAAATGACCTACTTATACTGATATACTTAAATAGTGACATTTAAATTTACATTATTTACTACAGTTTATTAAACCTTTGAAATATTGTCTTGTTAAAGACTTTCAGCTGTTGTGATCTACAATATTTCGTTTCTCTTTAATTTTAACATTTTCATTCTTAAAAAATTACATTTTGTTTTTGTACCTAATTAGACAGGGGCGGTTTCAGAACTTTCTTGAATTACATGCAAGATATACAGGATTAATCACAAAAAGATTGGTTTGTGGGATTTGTAATTAGAAATGATGTGTCAGTACAATGTAATGTAACGGCTAATCCATGCCGACACGTTGGGAGACAAATTGTAATGACTCACTGTAATGAAACTTCTTAATCTTTGTTGAAAGAAAAGTTCTTAATTCTGTATTGTAAGGTTGGTAAATGTATAATATATTGAATAAGATAAAAAAAATTATTATTTACCTATTTTAGCTCCTTAATATATGGTTGCAATGTAATTGTAATTTATATTCAATATAAATTGTTTGAATTGTAATAAACAACAAAATAAATAACACTAATTTTACTTCTTGAATGCTCAAAACTCCCTTCTGATATATATTATTGACACCGCTATACGCAATTTCCAATAGAAATTAACTCTGACCAACTCTGGTAAGGTGCCTTTAATTTAATTTGTGAATCTAGCTCTCTCGATATCACTTTACGTAAACTAGTTTAAATATAATTTCAATCGTCAACTCTATTAAAAGTTATTAATATTTAGTAATGTTATTGAAAATTCAATACATCGATGAAATGTTCACTGCAAGTGTATTCAATTCAATTCAATGTACTTCTAATCCACCGATATAAGTTTACCCAATATATGTATTAGTATAAAGTTTTGTTGAAAATTTTAACTTAGTTAATTCAATTAATTTAATCTTTAGTCATGAATCTTAATTTATATTCGAATTATTTATGAACTAAGTTAATAATTTACAATTGGTGTGCTATACGCTTCCTCACTTAAGGAACACTGACCAATTTTAATGTTATATTATACATTTTGCTCAGTTAAAAATAAAACAATTGAATTGGAAACATTTATATTAATATCTTGTAAATTAACTGTCAACTATACAGTATGTCAATGGATTGAGTTACAAAGAGGAAAAAAAGTTATTTTTAAGTTTTAAGAAACATTCACTCTAAAGTGGTCTGCTTGTTTCCAGGCCCCTAAAGCAGTTTTCTTTTTTCGGCAGGCTTGCTTTATTCATATTTATCTCGAAAATTTGTACTTAGAAATTTTGTATTAAAAAATAATAAAAAATCAGGCGAATTTCATCATCCTTACGTTACCATAGATACCTACTGCAAATGTGTTTATGTAATTTATAAAACGTCAGACTACACGTAAAAACGGTGTAATGTATTGACACATTTCTTATAATGTTAACTCTACAAAAGATAATAAATATACTTAATTCAATGTTGAGATGAAATTAAACGGCATTTAATAGATAAAAGGCCTTCCACTGTAGGCGAGGGGTAAAATATAAGGCCGAGCACCAAAAATGTGACGGCGCACGTGTTATGAACAATTTTTTTAATCGCTTATATAAAATGAGAAAAAAATTTAATTTGGAAATATTTGTTGACATATAAACAAAACAGTTTATATATTTAGTTATATACCACTTGACATCAAGTATCAAACAGCTCTGAGTTATTTCCTAAGCGTATAATTTTTAAGCTGGAGTAAGCACTGCGAAAAAAGTAGCGCGAAAAGTGGTTCTACCCAGAAATTCAAACTTTTAACGCTAAGTTTAAGAGTACAATACTTCTTTTTTATTTTTAGTAATTTGTTTTTGACTCTGGTTTATACATTTATCTAAACCATAGAGCATACCTTATATGTTCTATGTCTAAACGTAATAAACGTTAAAAATACTAAAGGGCAACGTAATTTTATCAAATGGCCTAATTTAAAAAAAACACTATGGAAAGAAGACGCAGGTTATGATGGAAAATGTAATTAATTATTAACCGTAAGTTATGAAGTCTGTTTACAGAAAAAGTATTACAGTCAGAAGGAGGTAAATGTAGTATATATTTGAAACTGCCAAGATTAAATAAAATGAACCTTTTTTTTAATCGTTTGCTTATTTCTTGGGGATTCTTCTTGGTTGCATATTTGATATTCATCGTCGAGCAGTTTAGGGATCTTCTACCACTTCAGCCCTGGGTTTTTTTGTTGGTGTTTTATTTATATATTGTAAGTGGTAACAATTTTGATAGTTTTGTTTTGTGGGAAAAAAGTGTATACTTTACATGTTTAAGGTATGATAGGTTAGTGTGTAATGAGTTATATCATTGGATGGGCAGAATTGTCTGTTTTCGTTGCAGTGGTCGTCATCGTTCACTCTTGAGGATTGGTGTTATCTTAGGATGTAAGGAGTATTGTCAAGGAGCTCTTCGATCTCCTCTGGTAGGGTGTCTATTCGTTGCAGTAGGAGTGCTGGGAGATGTTTAAATTTGGTTTTAGGTTTTCGTGGTAGTCGGGGTTTCTTGGAGAATGGGATTTGTAATATTTGTTTGGTCGGGATCGTGTCATCGTTTACCCTGCGATTTGTGTATTTGGTCTGTAGCGTTATTAGTCTGTCGGTTACTGGTTGAATGTTGGCATGTTGTATGGTTAATTGGTTGGTGTGTCTGAGATGTAGTTTGTGTATGGTGCGTAGTATTATCCTTTCGCAGGAGGCGAGGGACTGTAGTTGGTTAGTTTTTAGGGTTGCGTACAATTGAGCGCGGTAGTCGAGTGTATGTGAGTGGTATGTGAGTTTTGTACGTGTGTTGTGGGGTTTTGGGATGGCAACCTCTGACGCTTCCTCGCAGCATTTTCAATAGTGATGTGCGGTTGCGTTTCTTATTGAGAGCGCTGCTAGCGTCGGGTTAGCAGTGTAGGGTTCGGGAGAACGTAATGCCTAGGTATATGATTCTGTTATGTAGTCTTTGTCCGCGTAGGGTCAAGTTGATGTCAGAAGTTTGTCTAACGCAGTTGGATAATTTAGGGTGTCTAAACAGTATTGTTTGTGCTTTGTTTGGGTTGATTGTTAATCTCCACCGGTTGGCCCAGTTAGAGAAGTGGAAAAGTTGTTGCGTTATTAGTCTATTTGCCCCCGTCTGAAGTCTAACTGGCTGTTTGGTATGATGTCGTTGGCTTCGAGATGATCTCTTAGCCTTTGGGACGGGATGGTCTGTAGAAATTTGCCCATACACCTTAAAAGGGAAATCGATCTGTAGCATGGTTGGGAAGGATCAGATCTAGGTTTGGGTAACATGACGGTTGCAGTGGACTTCCATTCCGTCGGGAAATGGAATAGGACAAGGCATCGGTTGTATATTTGGGCTAACTGTCTAAGTTCCTGCGGTCTATGGTTTGGAACTCAAAGTTTTGCTCGATCTGAGCTTTGAAATCGTTGTCAAACGATGGATCGTCGGGGGTAGTGAGAACGGTTTGCAGGTGAAAACCGAACAGGTCGGCTTTCTTCTGGTCTGAAACAGCGAGGTTACCTCGAGGGTTGATTAGGTGGCAATTTTGTTTAGTTTTTTGTTTTGTTAGGACCTTAAATTTGTGCCAAAATTTAGGGCCTTCACGGTATCTAGTTTGCCTGTTTCTTTAATCCTATTTTCCTGGGTGTATTTGTTGATCTCTAGTCGGATTATTGCATTGAGTCGGTTGTATTCGGTTTTTAGTACTGGGTCCCCTGTTTTCAGAAATCGACGGTATATCCGTCGCTTTTCCTTAATCAGGAGAACCATGTGGGGGGGGAAGTGGTTTCCGGGTGATGTCGATTACTTTTGTGGGGATTGCTGCGTTGGAGATGAATTGGTTCAGTTCTTGTACGGCTCTGTGTGTGGTGATGTTACGGGGTAGATCTGGGAGTTTATTGGAGATGTGTTCTTTGAACGCATTATGAAAGTTTGTATGCGTGACAGTGGCTTGTGTTGGGTGAACTGGAGGCCTAGGGATGTCTTAACTAGTAGGGGAAGATGGTCTGATGTTATTGTTGTGCCGAAGTGGCAGTTGTCATCGAAATATTGTTATTTGTTCGGAGCATATTATGTCGTAGGTTATGGAGCAGCCGTTATATCTGATGAACGTGAGATGGATGTTACTTATTCTTACTATTGGTAGGCTGTGTAGTTTGTCCGTTAGTATTTGCCACCCGCATTAACTGTTCCTACCGTTAGGTCCATTGCTGCAGGAAGTAAGGAAAGGGGTTAGGGGTGGAGGAAAGGAGTTTACTCCTGGCGGTAGTAGGGAGTGCTAAAACCTGTCTAAGAACTCCCTGGCTACGTATTCCATCCTCTTCGTGATATGCTCACGCCTATCGGGGAAGATAGTGAACAGAGTAAACGTTAGGGCTCGCAGGAAGGTGTTGATTCTGAGAAAGTGTTCGTGGCTCTCATCGTCAGGATCGGTGGAGGTCGTGGAAGCTGTTTCCAGATTTTAGAGGGGGGCTACCTTGGTAGGAGAAGATGGGATCTCCCGCCGCTTCTCACAGTCGAAACTATAAGTAGGGTAGGAGCCGCCGCAGTTGTTACACTTTGACGAGGATATGGAGGGGCAGGATTGGGATTTGTGGCTTTCGCCAAGGAGGGGCACTTTAGGGATCGGGTAGGACACTCTACTGTTAGGTGACCCACCAGGGTGCAGGTGGAGCAGCAGTTAGGTATATGATTGGGGGTGTGTGGAGGCTGGATTGGTTGCGTCTGCCGAATATAGAGACGCCGTTAAGCAAGAGGAAGTCGATAGAAGCTTTGGAGTGGGTCAGGAAGTGCACGAAGGAAGTGGTGACAGTTGGGATAGGTTAACGGTTGGGGTTCCAAAAGTTGCTTATATGGATTTCTCCACTTCAGCGGTTGGGGTAGGTTGGGAAGTTTCGATAAGGGCGGTGTGGTTGTGGTTGAATCAGATTCACCAACGGGAGTTGGAGAGGGCGTATGGTGGTGTACAGTTGCTTCTGGGAAGCAACTGTTTTGAGTATATTGCGTAAGCAATATCTGGATTTAGGTTGGGTAACGGTGGAAGTCGAGGATCAGGATGATGAAGAGAATATCGACATGGTAGAGGTTGATGGTGGCGTCCTTGTCATCGTCGTGGTAGTGGTAGTTCGGGTTGGTGGTACCGGTAGCGAAGCTACGACAGCGTATGTCAGGTCGGTGTCGCCGTCTTTGTCGGGGCTAGGGTAAGGGAAAGGGGACTGGCAGATGCGGGTTTACCATGGTGGTTAGTACGTGAATTGGGGAGTGCAATTAAAATATTGCAGATGTTTCTTTGTTTGTGGAAGGTATCATCCCACCGAGGTGCAGCCTCACACCCCACTGGATAAGGCTTAGAGTTAGAAGTCCGATAGAAGTGGAGGGTTTTGTTAATATATTAAGGATATAAGGTAGGAAAAGTTAATTTACCCTGCGGAGTTCCTCTTCGTGTAATGTAAACCTAACAACTTTATTACATATAGCGAAAAATGGAAAGCAACGTGTTTCATTCCCTCCCCAAGGGGGAGGGTGGGCTGCTCGAACTCGCCATTCTTCTTCGACCACAGCGATGGATTCCCAACTTACACACATTATATATGTGCATGTTCGTTTTTAGAGGGAAGATATTACCCCAACATTCGCCTAAATAGCCGGACATGATGTGCGTATACGCAGTGAACATGCCGCTATAAGTGTATGAGGCAAATAAATTAAACTCTGTTAAAATATCGAGCTTTCGGAATGGAAGATAAAAACTAAACTTGTAGTACATTAGAAAAAGTGTTTCTTTTACAAACTAGCAAAAAAAAAAAAAATTGATTCGACTTTTCCTTAAAATTAGCAAAGTAGAATGATTATATAAAAAAATTAAAATCAGTTCTAATAATTTGTATATAAATAATGTTTGGTTGAATTGATCGGTCCCACATTCTTTGCTCTTAGAGCGCTGAGTTGACCGGCCTTTTTCCACAGTTTTTGCTCTTTGAGCTATTATGACTAATATGAAACCACAGTTACAGAACACTTATAATACAGAATAAATAATGTTGTTTTATTTTTGGTTTAAACGAAGTTTTGTAAATTAATGAGTCAATGAACGGTAAACTAATGAACGCATCTCGAGTGGTAACTTAGCCTTGATATTTGAGCACGTTTACGGCGCGAGCGTGAACAGCGAAGCGAGCGCTGTAATGTTATATAAAAATTTTAAGTATTCATGTTTAAACGGAAATAGTATATTAAAACACAAGTATCATAAGTCACTCTATTGGAGCACGCATCCAGGTTGGATAAGTGCGACAAGTGACTTATGAAACGTGTGTTTTACACTTTTGTCTTATTGTTAAAAATATCAACAAAATTTGCATCAAAACTGATTAAATTGATTGAATAGAATTTTTTTAGATGTTTGGGTTGGTAATACTCAAATGTCATATTAATGTCGTTATAGGTTTAATCTCACAACGTAAGAATGTTAGATAATGTCATATTCCTTTATTCATTCTGTTACAGTGCAATGAACACACATATTTACGTTTACGGTGTAAATTGAATCATTTAATCGAATAAAACTGATCAATACACCTGTACTCATAACAGTTTCTTATTAAATTAGGTTCATAATTCAAGTCATTCAAGTATCAAAGACGTCCCTCAGATAACAATGTAGTTGTATCCCATTGAATTATCTTATAAAAAATGAAAACATATTGTATACTGTTGCAAAATATGAATTAAGGGGACTGGGATGACTATTTTTAGATCTTTGTGACTTTTTAATCAACACTTTATTCTGATCATTTTGATACCAAGTTTATTATATTTTGAGCAGTAGAACATACGTTACAAGCGTTTTTGTCATGTCATATACATATAGTTTTAGCCTACGCCCGAGTCCATGACGATTCTAAAATCAAAATTTGTTATGAGAAATACCTTAGAATTGGGCGAGTATGAAGCCATAGCAACATTCAAACAATGGCTCTATGAAGAGGAAGAAGACCCAGACCAACCCTCATATGGAGCAGGGATGTATTGAGGAAAACCACTTATGCATTTGATTTTATGTTTAATCGCGTTTTTCCGAAAACATTTCTTTTTAAGATACAGGAACACTTTCTCAAAAACTATTAAAGATATTTACATAATTTTTGTTTTGTTTTGTTTCCAATACTAATCTGCATCTTTTAAGCAGAGGATTTTTTCAAAATTCCTTTTTATTTAAACATTATGCAACATTAAACAAATATTTTTTTTGCAAAATTTTGGATAAAAAAAATTCTCATTTAGATAAAAAATTGTTTTGAAAATTCCTCTGCTCTAGTTAAGCACACATATTCAATCTTCAAAACAAAAAAAAATTAAGCCGATATAATCATTACTTTTTGAAATAAATGTTCCTAAATATGGGTAATTTAACATTGCGAAGATAGGGTCATCCCGGTCTCCTTATTCTCCTAAAATGTTATTTGAAAAAGGTGATACATTTGTTTAAACATTATAAAACCATACTTGCCCCCTAGATTTGGGAGTTATTTTTACCTATAATATTTTTCACTAACGTCAAATTTGATTAATATATTTTCGCATGATTGATATATACTAAGTGGCATAGAAAGAAGAACACACAGTAATGAATATTTTGTAAAACATTTTTGGGAATACGTTTGTTTATGTTAAGATAAAAAACGATCAATTTTTTAGCCCTATTACTCTAGCGGTTTTTGAGTTAACCTCTTTCAAAAACATTTACGATCACATAGCCTTAAAATCATTTGTAACTACAGTTGTAATTTAAGACGCGTAAAACACCTTACAAAAAGCTTTTTTAATTGAATCACGATGCCTCGAGTCCGAAGACGCCAACATTTTTGGCAGTTAAGCGAGTTTGATAGGAGTCACATTGTGGGCTTACGAGAGGCTGGTTTGTCTGTGAGAGATACAGCCGATAGAACGTAACGTATGTGATGAGCTCCGTTATGTCTGAATTATCGCTGAAGGTATAGTAACCTACTTCCTTCATGAATTGCAAAATTTTCTCCAACAATATATACATGCCCTAATTTAGGGATTTCGAACTAACGTATACGTGCTCGAATCGAAAACAGTTAGGTTCGGTTAGTAAGCCGTGCATGGTGTTTGCTTTGTCCGTATATTATTCTCCGCACGCTGTTTGGAAGTAAATTTCTATGGTTACTCTCAGCATTTCTACTCATCAAAATATCAAGATTTTGGATGGATGTTTACTGTTGAAGCACCACTTTCATCGTCGGTTAAATTAGAACTATGAACATTTTCTAACTGGACACTTTATTTATATTTTATACAACAGTACATTTTACAATCATAACAATGCAGTATAGTTTCTTCACCAGTAGATAAGAGGATTATAATGCATCATGCAGAATTAGGCAATAAGCGATGATTTTTAGCTTGGGATGCCCCTAACGTCTCCATTCCCAGATTGATATCCACCATCTTGTTTTGAGCAGTCCATCACAAAAAATGGGCCAGTTTTGAAATGTGAATAGTCAAACAATGCATCTTGCTCATTGGTACAATAGTACTCTCGCCGAATGTTTAAGTAGTTTTGATATGCCGTTATGTACTTGTTGGCGTTGAAATCTAGATGCATTGCTTCGTATGGGCAACTTTCCGAATTGTCTTCGTATAATTCCTTCCATGTTGAAAAACGACAGTTGCCCAACGAGGTTTCTTTAATGAGTGGAAGTTTTGAATGGTCATATATCCGCCCGTGCTTGCTTTAAAGCGGACAATGCGTACGGTTCCCATTGACGGAACGGGATCGTAATTGTTATATCCTCATTAATTAGTGCGAATAGCTTCAGTTTAGCACTCTCTAAGTGTTACGTGTGGAACCTTCCATTGAATTTTATTTAACGTTATAACCACAGAGAAAGTGAACTGTTCGCGTAGAGTTACAAGAGCATGGTTCTAAAAATTAACCAAGGACCATCTTTCAAAAATTCATATGACATTAGCCTTACAGTAGGTCATTAATTAGCTACCAACCATCACTACAATTAACATTACGAGAGAAATATTATTTAATGTCAATCGTTAAAAATGTTTCAAACCGCACATTTGTTGATTCCATAATTAAATCTGATATTCACACTTACGTTCCATACGAACCTTCCGTATTTAAAATCAATATCTATTTACAGCTACCTATGGTAGAAAGATAGAAAGGAAGCTGAGCCTAAAAAGGAAGACAAGGCAAAATCCCGCAATTTAACCAATAATCTGCTCAGCTTTCTTTTCGAAGAAATTGATTATCAGTTGGGTGGTTAAAGAGTGGATGCATGCCGAAATCCTGTTGTAACATCAGCACTTACAGGATACGTTTTCTATAGAAGCAAGAGCGAAGCATTAAACCAGGTGGAATTTGATGTAAAAGTTGGAGAAAAAACATTTACCGTCTGCATACCATGAAACCACATATTTGGAATAATGGACTATTTGTAATAAACTGTTTAAAGCAAAATTAATCATTTAAAAACCGAATGGCATGCATTAAATTGGAAATGGAGTCTATAACACCTTTCGATGCCGAAATCATCCTATACACCCGCCCACCGACGCATGCATACAGACTCGCATGCACGTGCACGCACACACACGAACGCATTGGTGCACACGCAAAACACAACACAAACCACACACACATTACCCGACATACACGGATGGTTATTTAACCATTTCTGAATAATATTAGCACTGGCACGTCTCTTTCATACTTTTCATGCAGGTATCTCGATACAAAATTTTTATTTATTTTAATGAGAATTTCATTTGTATTTGTTTTTGGAATTGTGGAAATAAATTTCTTTCTCTAAGTTTTAAATGTGAGTTTTCTGTTAAGGGAAAAATCATATGATTAGCCAAAGTAAAATTTAGATAGATGGCTCAGAAGATATTATAAATTTATTCCATTATATAAACTACAATAAATATTTCGCTTACCTTTATGTATTCATTTTTTAAGACCTTGTAAATATATTTACAGTGGAAAAGCGTCGTCAGTTAAAAAAAGAAAGTTCAAGTTTTCCTTTGTAGTGTCGTTGGGTACAAGGTTAGTGTTTGTTTGAGGAGAAATGAATGTTATAAATTTGAAAATCTTCGAAACTTCGCACAGTTGCTAAATACCTTTATGTAGCAAGTAACCTTTGTTCTGCACCGATACATGGGTCTCATTTTTGTACCATTTTTAGAAATATAAGGTGATACTAGTTTGAGCAGTTTATGAAAACATCTGTCGTCCGTTCGTAAATAGTTATTTAAACCGTCAGTTTCAGAAATTCATAACTCATTCAACAGAGATATATGTGATAAGTTCGTTGAAGTAGCCAATCTTTCACCCGGTACAGTTTCTTTCTTCTCTTTTGTGCATTTAATATTAGTAATATTACTAAAGCTGCAACTTTTTCCTTATTTGGATACATAACTACACTTTAAAAATTAATATTAATTTTATTAAATACATAAATAAAAAGTTTACCTCGAGTACGACTTGAACCTACGACCTAGCAAAGTACAAGTCGTAGGTTCAAATCCTACTCGAGGTAAACTTTTTATTTATGTATTTAATAAAATTAATATTAATTTTTAATTACACCTTTGAACATATTCATTCATAACAAAAACTTATAATAATAACTACACCTTATTACACTTTTTACCTACACGTTTTATGTACCATTTAAGTTTAACAACATCTATTCACAGACTAAACTAAACTGACAACAGAACTATTTATTGTATGGTGAGTGTACAGTGGGCATGCAGCTATCAATCTGTTGAGTTGAGTATCTGCAGATGAAGCCTGTCATTAGAACTGACAGTTAAAAATCTTCAGTTAGGTTCACAGTCCTTTGCAGATAAACTGTTAGTGCAATTGTGCATTGCTCCTTTTTGATCTAAAGATGATAGTTTAATAGGTATTTGCAAAAGATACTATAGCGTTCTCTACAAAAATCTTTATTTTATACAATGATATGGTGACATATGAAAAACATGAGTCAAAATTATTTTCGGGGATAACATAACTAGTGTTATGATTATCATCGATGATAGCTTGAGTTAAAACTGATGAAAATTGAACTCGTGCTTCACACTCGTTCAATTTTCTAAAGGTTTTAACAAGTGGTATCATTGATTATTAATTATAACACATGTTATATTTAGTAAGAGAATATAATGAATGTTAATAGAAAATATATTTTTTTAAATGTTAAACAATTTGTCACTTTAACAGTAAACTATTTTATTCACTAAAATCATGTGACAGTCAACATGTGATAATAAAATTATCACCAATTTGATAGCCTATTCTGCAATTTTGTTTTTGTATTTTAACCAAAGAGAGAAATTAAAAATGTACCATGTGACATGTGAATTATATTCTCATTATAACAAATTCTGATTAGAAAATACACCCTGAGATGGCAGCATTTAAAGCTGCAGAATTCAAAAATACAATTACGTATTTATTGATTTATTTTGCAAAAATTAGAGGATGTTGATTATCATAATGATAACGGTTGATAAAACGATATCCTTGAAATCTAACAGGTGATTGGTACGTTATTTTTGCAGTCTGCAGGTTATAACACATTACTGCCCTATTACAAACAATGCAATTTTTCACAAAACGTAAACATTTCATAATTGCAGGGCATTTATAAAACAGGAGAATGGTTGTGTTGTAAGTTGCTGATAAACAATCATACAATTGATAATTTGAAAATTCAATTTATAGGTTAAACAATTTGCATGGAACAACTATTTGCACTGTTTACAACTCCCAAGGCTAAAACGTTTCGTAATCATAATTTCTTATTGTTTTTACCAATTCAGTAGTAATCATGGCCCACATGGTAACATTATTACACAAAATGGATGTTAAGTTACTTGCCTAAATAAAATGGAAGTATTATTCGTATGAAGATGCCATTTAATGTGGAACATAAATTCTATGGGAAATGTGTAATAAACATCTTAAAAAGCATTTTACCAATATATTGTACTTATATAATTGAAACACATTACTAATAGAAATTTATTGTATTAAATATGAACTAACACACTTGTATTACTAATTATAGTTGTAGAAACATGCTTGTCAAAGTGTTAAACTTCTAATCGGAGTTACTATCTACATCCGAGCTTTCAGAGTAGTTTCCGATGTTAATAATCAGTTTGTCAACTGTGATGTTGAAAATTTCTTCCCGTTTACACCATTACTTTATTGTTTCTTCAGTATGTGGGACACAATTAGCCCATAATGATTTTAATTAAAAGAGTTTAAGAAATTTAATTTGTATTTCTGCGATGAAACTTTTTCCAATAAAGCTCTACAGTTGGAGTCTTTTTTGAATTTTAATCCTAGCAACTGGATTGCACGATGAAGACTTCTGTCACTTATTAATATGTGACTGTTACAAATTTCTGCATTTAAACTTGTGACATGTTTTTCTGTAAATAAATTAGTGTCAAACATGTGTAAAAGATTGTGATGTAATATTACTCACTTTGTGCATACATACTTGTATAACATATTCCTTACGTCCAATGTGGTTGTTTCAGGTAGATTGTCAGATTTTGTTTTCTTGCCTACTCGTTTTGTTAAAACAGAGTTAGATGCAGCTTGAGACTTGATACTTCTTACCGTCTTCTCACCCAAGCTGCTTGCCATACACTGTAATTTTGTGATTGTAATTAATTAAGATATAAACACTTAATGTTATACTTACTTCTTGGACAGTAGATACTGATATCAGGGGACCTCCATTTTCTTTAGTGTAATAAATGATGATTAAAAGAAGTAAATGTAGGAAATGAGGAAACACTCAAAAGGATAAACAAACAAATCGAGGTTATGTAGTATTAGTCAAATGAGTATTAAATTCATATGCATATAAAACAAATTGATTTGGCGTTTATAGGTTTACTCTTTCTACTACATTTGCTTATTCAATACTGTATGTCCATTTCGTCAAATGTAGAACGAATGTTCACCATCCTTATTAAATTCACTGTTTTATATGAGAAGACAGTGTAAGCAAATTGGATAGCTAAATTCATAAATTAATGACGTGACGGTAAACTTTCCTGGCAAGGATAGCAGATCATTTAAATGTGCCCAAAACGTGTAGATACGTTTAAAAAAACGGCATGGTTCTCATTTACAAAAGCAATATGTAACAATAACAACAATTTGCTATATATAAGTTCATTATATAAAAGTTCAACTGTATTGCCATAATTTATAAATACTTGGAACAATTAAATTAGGATAGGACTTATGGTAATAACAATTGATAATTAACTACCATTTCAGTATAGTTTACTATAAGTATTTGTATAAAATAATTTACAATCGTTTATATACAAAAATTAATAACTTAACGTCAATTATATACAAAACAATTACAATTAAAAAAATTAGATAAAAGTAAAACTAGATCTTGTATTTTTTCAAAAAGTCATCCATGTTATCTGAGTCTCGATTTGTTGAAAATAAAAATTTAGAATGATCTGAAGGTATAGGAATACTATAACTAGTAGATTGAGGTGATAAAAAATTTCCTGTTTTGGTACTATCTGCATTGCAATGCAGAGTGACCTTTTCTGAAGCAGGTTGATCTGAGGGATGACGAGTGATGGAAAACCTTTTCGTTTCATTAGGGATTGTAAAAACATTTAAAGTAGGATCTACAATGCAATTACCACAACATTTACATTTACGATCATCCAAAGGAACTTTTCTGGGTGAGATTGCAGTTCCAGCAGTATCAATAATTATTCCTTTATTACTTTCAGGGCAAGTGCACACTTTTTTTTCACCAAGAGCCAAAACATTTGTAGTGTAAGTAAATATGGCTGTAGCAGTGTTAGGAGATCTGAAAGGATAAATATTGAGGTTAGTAATTATAAGGAAGGATGACGTTTGCCCTCATCATCTCGGACCCTAAAAAACTTTTCGTTAGCTATTTCCCTACGAAGTTGTTTGTTTTGTTCATTAAAATCTAAAGCCCTTTCTTGATAAAAATTTAATTGCTCTGTAGCATTTAAGCTGAAATAATGACCAATAATTACCGTTTTGTTACTGTTTTGTTTAATATGTATGTATTTACTAAAACATAACAATAATACGTACAATTTACTTTCATAATCATCCAATTTCTCTCTCAATGTCTTTATTTCATGTTCTAATTCTTCATTGATTAGTTTATGTTTTATAGCTTCTTCTCTAGTATCAGATAATAGTTTCTCTATATTTTCAAGAGAAGATCGATCTCTTTCTAAAGTTGAGTGTAAAGAGTCACTTTCACGCCTCAATCGATTAACATCTTCGGTTATCTATAATAAAAAGTGTTTTTGTGGATAGGATATATACATTCATATATTAATATATATATATATATATATATATATATATATATATATATATATATATATATATATATAGATGTATACCTCAAATAAAATTAAAACAAGACTCAAATATAACATAAACGAAGAAAAATAGAAACAGAATCGATCCGGCTTCCTTTTCTAAATCCAATCCTTAAAATTTTAATTCTTTTGGTGTCAGTCTCATTTTTATTTTTATTTCTTGAATCGTGAAAAAACAAACGCATTAAATCCACTCAATTGTGTTTTGACAGTAAAACTATCATCGCCAGGAGTATTTACCGCTACATCACATACAATCATATTGTGTAATATGAAAAGCATGAGTCACATTTATTTTCGTTATAAATTCCGATTAGAAAATATACCTCGAGATGTCAGCATTTAAAGCGGCAGAATTCCAAAATACAAGTATTTATTTATTGTGATTTATTTTGTAAAAATTAACAAAGGGAGTAGTTCTGAAAGGAACTGATTTAAAGTGTGTTACAAATGAGGATTAAAAGAAGTAAATGTAGGAAATTGAAACAGTCAAAGATTAACAAACAAATGGAGGTTATGTAGTATTAGTCAAATGAGAATCAAATTCATATGCATATAAAAAAAATTGTTTTCGCGTTTATAGGTTTACTCTTTCTACTACATTTGCTTAATCAATACCGTATGTTGATTTTTTCAAATGCTCTACGAATGTTCACCATCCTTATTTAATTCACTGTTTTACATGAGAAGACAGTATAAACAAATTGGATAGCTAAATTCATAAATTAATGATGCAGCAGTAAACACCCTGGCGAGGATAATAAACAAGTTTTGTTTCTACGACATTTCTATGGCCGTTTCAACAACATTCAATTTAATTACACATTTACTTTTGAATTTATTCGTTCATAACAAAAACTTATAATAACATACACTTTTAGTTTTGAATATTAATAATTTAATTTACTTGTACACACATAATTACAATGCTACTATTAAGTTGTTCTATTATGAACAATTATTTTATTATTTCCAAATGTTTTCACGATATTATCACTTAGCTTTTACATCAGGTAAAATTTATAAGGTAGACAATGCATAAATCTATTGATCTTTAAATTTATTTTGTGGAAATTAAATGGATGGATTGAAATAAATGCAGAATGATATGATTTTTAGTACAGCTTTAGTTAAAAGGCGCTGAAAATTATTATAAGGAAAGTTAACTAGTAACCCGATGTATTTTAAGCTAAGTGACAGTGGTTGTAATTATTGGATTATCAAGGACAGGATTAGCCTTAATTTTTGCTTACTAAGAATACTTTTTTTATTTCTTTTTATTGTCCAGCAAGGAAAAGAACTGCTAGACGTATGCAATGAAAGGGAATGGGAAATAATGAATGGAAATAGACAAGTATTGTGGAGTACACGTACACAGGAGGAAGGGGAGAATCAATAATAGAGTATGTAGAAGCTGGGAAAAAGGTGAGGGCATTCAGAATGGGCGAGTGGGTCGAATCAGACCACCAACCCTTGGAACTGATAATGGAAGGGAGGGAGGGAGGAGTGGGAGAAGGGGGGAGAGAGGAGGTGGGAGAGAGGGGAAGAGGGGGGGAGAGAGAGAAAGCGAGAGAGAGAGAGAGAGAGAGAGAGAGAGAGAGAAGAGATGGTAAATGAAGAAGAGTTCATAACCAAGAAAGCATTGACAGAAGAGAGTATAATGAGGTATAAATAGAAAATGGCAAAAACAATATGGAGAGATGGAGAGAAGGACACATATGCCCAGTACACAAAAAACGAGATAAAAACACGTGGGAAATTATAGAGGTTGGAAACAGAAGAAAAGAAATTGTTACCAGGCGGACAGGCAGGATTGAGGAAAGGCAGAAGAACGATAGACAACATATACATACTGAAACATGGCAAATAAGGAACTAGAAAAGCAAAGGGGGAAATGGTGACGGTATTCGTTAACCTAGTGGTAGCATTTTATAGGGTGAACAGGCAGAAACTGTGACAATACCTGAGAAAAAAAAAGACTAATGAAAGGTTGATAGAAAGGATGGAGGAAATTTATGAGGAAGCGAGAAACAGGGTAAGAGTGAATGGGGAACTGAGTAGGGAATTTGTAACAAAGAAGCGACTCAAACAAGGATGTCCATTGAGCCCAAACCTGTTTGCCATGTCCACAGAGGACCTGGAGGAGACAATTAGGAGGCAAGTGGGAGGAGCGGGGGTGGGGAACATAAAAGTGTGGACGCTGGCATATACAGAGGATATGAGGATATAGTACTAATAGCAAAGAAAAAGAAATGAAGGCGATGATAAAAACGATGGATCTGGATGCAAATGTAAACAAAACGAAGATAATGATATGGACAAAGGGACAGGAAAAAGAACAAAGGAGGAATGGAAATGGAGGGAGGAGATAAAGTAGGTGCAGGAATTTACATACTAGAGATACACGATGAGACAAGACAACAAAGACGGGGAACATAACAGGCCGAGTGAGGAAAGGAAATAAAATAATAGGGCAAGTGTGGAGTGTGGGAGAAAGACTGTTTGGGATGGACTTAAGAAAAGGAAACTATTATTTGATAAATTAATAAAAAGTGTGGTGTTGTATGGGGTGGAAGTGTGGGGGTGAAGAGAGTATAAAGAGGTGCAGGAAAAATACTGGAAGTGGGTACTGGAACTGGAAAGAGAAACACTAGGGTATATCATCAGAGCAAATGCAAGAAGAATAAGAGTGGAGCCGGGAAACAGCGCAATAAAGTATGAGTGGAAAATGAGAGAAAGAAAGGAGTGTAAAAGACTACAAGAATGTTGGAAGAAAATAAAAGGGAAACTAACGTATGGAAAAGAAAACAGAAGATTATTATGAAAGAAACGGGTATGCGAAGGAAGAAGTGGAGAGATTAAGAAGGGAAGGAGTAAGAGTGAGCGAGGACATAATAAGACGGGACAGGGATAGCGAGATTCACATGTGGAAACGACGAGAGGGGAAACAAATATTGGAGAGGAGACGAAGAGAGAAGATGTAGACTATGCGGAGAACAGATAGAGGCGATAAATCACATGCTGAAAGAATGCGGGGAATTAAAGGAAGAGGAGAGGTCGGTGGAAGAAATAGTAGATGAAAAACGGAACGAATTAGATGGAAGAAACATGGTGAAGTAGAAGAACATAAGGGGGGAGGAGAGAAAAGGGGTGTGGATAATGTAGGCTAAGTTCTAATGTAAATAGTAGTAAATAGTGTAAATGTAACATCAATACTTTGCAAGATTTTGTAACAGAAATGAGCAAATAAAGATATTGTATTGCCCAGCTGAAAAGAAATTTTGAAATTTAGATTTCAGGAGCTTAATTGTAAGATTACTAATTAGCTTTCTTATGCCGCGAGTATATTATTATATATTTATTATTGTAAACTTCCTTTCAGTGTTGAGTGTTTAGGAAAGCCATCTTTCAATTTGTTATATGCATTTTATCAATTGTTGTTAGAGTTTACGATTTGACACCCATTTGGAATTAACAAACTTTTTAGTTCGTAACCCACCTAGTAAATAATAAATCAAAATTATAAATTTATCCATGCATATTTCATGTGGATTTACAAAAGGGTTCACATTATAATAATTACCCGAAGATATAAAGAAACAAAAAATTACAGAAAAAATAAGCAAACAAAACCAACAAAATCATGATTAAAAATCGCAATAGTTAGTTATTATGGATTGTGAGATATCAATCCAACAAACTAAATTTAAACAATTAAAAGTTTTGTTATGAACGAATAAGTTCAAAAGTAAATATGCAATTAAACATTCTTAATTTTACCAAATACATAAATAAAAAGTTTACCTCGAGTAGGATTTGAACCTACGGCATGTACTTCGCTAGAGTACCGCTCTAACTAACTGAGCCATCGATGTACATTTTGTCTTTATGTATGTATATACACAAAGACAAGATTTACACTGTACACATAAAGACAAAATTTACATAGATTGGGGCTTGTATCTCGATATCTCAGTTGGTTAGAGCGATATTCTAGTGAAGTACATGTCGTAGGTTCAAATCTTAATCGAGGTAAATTTTTATGTATTTAATAAAATTAATAATAACTTTTAAATTTAAACAGGTTTCACTCATGCTTGATCACTCTGTATAATTTACTGCAACTAACCTGCATGTTTTGTAGATCCTTTTCACGTACTTCACGTAACAGTTTATCCTTTTGTTGATCCAACCGAGCACAAAGTTGACGGATAGCAACAAGTTCCTTTTCAGAATCCATTTGTTTGTCTTTACATCTTCTAACTTGATCTTCCAGTGATAAAATTTGCATTCGTAAATCTGAAATCTAATATAACATTTAGAATACATTCTATAAACAATGTTCATGCTATTTCACACATACCATCAAATCAATTCTACTTCCTGAATTTAGCTATGTTTGATAAAACACTTTATGAAGTTAACAGCTTTAAAATACATACACAAAGTAATAAAATTACCTTCTTTTCATAGTCGGTTACTTTAGAATCCTGATTTGTAAGTCTCGATTCTAAATCAGTGACGTGGTCTAAAGTAACAGATAGTTGCACCTTGGATTGATTTGCTTCGTGTTCTAAAGTGTGATTATTGGTTTCTAACATGTATGCTTCTTGTGAAAGTGATTTAAAGTGATCCAGTAACTCACTTCTTTCAGCTTCCTAAAAGAAAAACAATATGCATGTATAATAAATGCAGGTTGGTGTCAGTTTTTTCCAAATCACACACCTTTTGACCTATTAAATCTTCAAAACGTTTTACTTCAGTAACATAAGTTTGTAATTGTGTCTTCAAATCTTCAATTTCTCTTTTATGATCATTAATTTCAGACTGAGCCGTACGTGATTTTACTAATGCAGAAGCCAAGTCATCCTGAAGTCGCCTAAAAATCATGTTATAATCACTTATGCTTCTTCTTCAATTTGGTACAAAAATTACTAACTTACGTCGTATTTACTACAACGGTACTCTTTAACGTTGCAAAAATAATCGTAAACATTAAAAGTTTGAGTATACGATTTAAATAAACCTTCACTCTCTGATAAAGGGTACCCTCTTTAGGGTAGTGTTATGAGAAAGTGTTGATGTCTAGATTCTAACTTCGGGGTTTTTAGCGCGAACGATTATATTCATAATTTAAAAAACGTGGTTTTCTACAAAATGCAGATTTACTTAGAGTTAGTATCTGACTGACTCCTTGAAATTATATCAGGCGATGGATCAGATAACATTACGTAAGTTATTTGGTGCATTCTCTTTTAAGTTTATTTGTTTATGATTTTTAGGTGAAAATTGTATTGCGGGGGTAATACAAATATTTAATGTTGAACTTTGTTAAAATTAGAAATCATAGCGTACTTTATCTTGCTATTTATTTCTTTCGGTTACCTTATTGCCCTCAATATTTGACGAAGTTTTGGTGAATGTCATTCATATTAAAGGCCCTCCTCTTATGACTTACTATTACTTGAGTAAAAACTGTTACTTACCTAAAACATTTCGGCTTTCGTGGTCTCAAAAAAAGGTTACAATATGCAAATTTGTAAGAATATGCATTTTTAACACGTCTGTGAAATTTCACGAATGCTATATTACTAACTGATATAAGGAATAAATTAAAGGTAGAGTTCCTTTGGAAATTTATATTAAGTAAAGGAAAGTATTTTAAGAAAAGTCGTTTAAGTTTCAATTTACTAATCTTAAAATTAAAGTAATTATCTAGAGTAATTACAACACTGTGAAGCAAAGTTATTCAGGTACCCATACGGTTAGTGTTCAAACCATCACCATAAAGAGGCAAGTACGGGTTTCTGCTTATTTAAACGAAAAATATATACAGCCTTGTACGTTTATACCAATTATTTTACAATTTTGAATAAATTTATATCCATTTTCTCGGAATTAGATTGTAGTACCATGACCTACGCTGATGTGTAACTATAAATTACTATCGTTTGCATTCCATATACAAAGTGAGTGCTTGGATGCAGGTCTAAGAGGTTTATTCCTTCATGGAGTTTCTTAAGGATGACTCCAGTAGCAGAGGTAATAAGTGGAATTATCGTCACTCGTTCTTGACTCCATATCTCTTTTATCTTTGCTGCCAAAAATGTATTTGTTCACCTCCTAATAAAGTTTCTTTGACATGTTACCACTTAAAGGTATCAAAATATCTATTATAATAGTTTCTTTAGCACGTTTTCCCGTTGTAGTCCGGGAGGTCGCGACCGTTTTGAGTTAGTAATGTTTTGAAAGCTCAAAACTTGACGTCGACTACTTCTTGCATCGCTTATAAGCGAATGGATCTCCAGCTGGCTCGGCGTCGGTTTGTTCAGTTGTTATAGCCTCCCACGCACGACAAATAATGGGCATATTGAAGTGATATTCGCAAAGCTGAAACTTTGTATATAAGTTGATTTTGTTATTATTAAACATGAAGTCACAACCCGCTGACTATAGAGCGGTTTCCATATTAACAGTTGAAAAATATGTATTATGTAAAGTCATTGCTGAATAGCTGATATTTGGTGAAATAATAGTTTACCCTATCAGTTACATGAAAAAGATTGTCTGCTGCATTTATGGCCGTTAAAAAGTGCTCCGCTAACGTGTTGAAGTTGTAGCGCATCGCTGAGCGCGCGGGCGCGTTGTATCTTTCACCTCATCAGCTGGGAACTTTTAAACCGCGAAAAATGCAGTGCCCTATTTTTGTTTTGTATAACTTGATACGTGTAAAACTCGGTTGATGAATTTATGGTCTTTAATTTGCGACTCCTCGTGTATGTTGTTGGAAAACGGCAACATTGTCACTAAATATCGTTTCAATTTAAAATATTTCAAACACGTGATACTTTAAAATTCTGGATTGGTGAAAATAATCAGGCTATGGGTTTTTTGGTTTTCTGGTACTTCGAGATAAGAAGTAAAACGCCATTTTGGGTAAAATGCGTAGCGAGAAGCACATGTAAAATTTGGAAAAGGTGTTCCTAAAATTGGATTGAATTGTTCAAGAAAATTTTAACTCAGCGCCTGTTGCTGGTTTTATTCTTTTTCCACATAAATAAGTCCTGTTGGGGACTTCGAATTTAGTTCGGCTTTAATTTTTTGGGTGCTTCTGCTACACATTGGCTTCGATCAAGAGGTAAGCTATTCACTTTTCTTAGTTACTAAACTTAACATTGTTAATACAGGTGTACATGTTTTGAAATTTTACATACATCATAAAGATCATATTTTATAAAATTTGGTTATTGATTTAAATTCTAACACGGTTATTTTATATAGGTTTTTTCTGGTTCATACACATTTACTGAAGATTAACATCCTTCGTGCTCCATAAGAGGTAGTTAAATCGTGCTGGCAACACATTTGGATATCATTCGTTAGAGGTGTGAAATGTTGGTTATGGGTCTTCGAACCTGAATGAAAACAGTGTACGATTACTCCTTCTCCTAATATCTTCCACATTAACAGAAGAAATGTATGTTACACCTACGACTCGGTTCTGATAAGTATTATTGTTGCACGCATACAAAATTTTACCTGGTGAGTGACTTTTGCTAGTTTTCTGTATCAAGAGGCTCTCGTTATCTGTACTTTACTGAAAGTTTTATAACCATTACATTACTGTGTTTGCTACTTGTATTAGTGTGTTATCACAATTATTTTAAGCCTGAAACTAATGCTTATACTTTATGGTTAAACCTTTGCTTAGTAATCGAGAGTAACATCATACACTTTTACCTGTAAAAGATAAGTTGGGTTATTTCCAAAGTTTCGCTTATACTTACATTTGACATTACAATCCAATTTGTACTTTATCTGTCAATCTCTAACGTTTCTTATGTACTAGTTTTACTCGGATAAATAACCATAGTTGTTCAATGGTTAGAACTACTTGTGTTTACTGCACCTACATTCAGCTGTTGTTGACTGAATGCTGCTAGTCGAGTTTAAATATACCATATATGTCATAAAATTTATGCAAACTGCTGGGGTTTCAATTACTGTGTAAAGCAAATTGCTTATTTAACTGTTATCATTGGGATGTATAACACTTGTTATTTTATTTATTTCTGAGTACAAGTTTAATAATTGTTAGTATAAAACTGTTTGAAATAGGATTTACTAAGTTGATTTTTTTGTTGGTTGGTAGCCCTATGCTTACCAATAACTGTATCAATTTGTGCTGCGCCTTTGCTAACTTCTTGTATTGCAATTGCCGAATCGGTAATGAGCTTCGCCTTTCACATATTTTTAAACGCTTCATGCTTACTATTTTGTTTATAATGCTCATGTTAACTAAATTTAATAATATTTTGTGCTTGCATAAGTAAACAACTGGGTAGACATCTAGTGCTAATTTTCGCTTTATATTCGGGGTTTAATTGCGTCCGGTTGATTGGAAACCGATAAACTAATCCGACGTAGAGCTCTTCGTGGAATATCGGGTTAAAAGATTTAAATTTCGGATAAATAATATATATATGTTTGGGTATTCTTTTCTTTTAGGGTCAACGCTAGATGCCGAACCGTATGGGGTCTGTGTAGGTACATTTTTAAGTAATTAATAGTTTGCTGAAAGGTAAGTTGATTACTGCGGATTCATGTTGTAGTTATATTATTAAGTATAGTATTATTTATTGTGTGGGTAATATTTCCTTACGAAGTGGTATTTATGTCAGCGAGTTGTCGCTTCATCAAGTTTTGTTTTGGTAAAGGTTACGGATTTAAATTATTATTTATACCAGTTGTACTATTTCATAGTGGGTATATTAAAAGTGGTGTTAAACAATTGTAAGCTCTTTCATTAATCCTGTGATCTACGATCAAATTCCTAACCAGTTCCTCCTCATTGTGGACTTAGTTCACTATTTTCTTTAGCTGTCTCTTTTGTCCTAGGTGGCCGTAGCCCTTTTCTTGATAGAGGGCGATAAAGAAGTCAATCAAGTGGTGCCCTTTTTAAACTTTATGTATTTCCTTTCTCCTGCCAAAACGCCCATGCATCCAAGTGCTGAACCGACCGACTGAGCTTCCGGCTAATTCCTCTTTTCCTTGTTACTGCACCTTGGTCACAAATTTCTACCAATATCCTTTTGTGCACGTAACAAAGAAAGATTGGCACCAACTTTGGGGCGATTTGTTTTTGTGTATATTCTTTATGTGTACCAGTACAAATACTTTTAATCAGTACCTTATACTTTAAGATTTTGTCCTTATACTTTAATATTTTTGTATCCTTTACTCCTTTTCTCTACAATAGTTTAACACAACTTAGTTTAAAATTTAATTGATCAATTTAACGCTGTAGCTTTAATTGGTATTTTACTTTAATAAATTTAGACTTACGTTCATATAAGTTAGACTTTAATATGGCTATTATTTGGAAAATAGATGTTAATCGATTACTAAAAGCGGAGCTTCAATACGAATTATCTTCAAGGGGGTTTTCATGCGACGTTTCTGTAGAACAGTTACGTAAATCAGTTCGTAGTGCATTAGTACTAGACGGGATCAAACTCTTTCGACTGTAGATTATACTATTGCGTGTGATGTTGATCTATCGGCTATACGAAAAGCTAATGAAGAGCTTTCTACTATTCTGAACCTCTTTTCGGGTGACATTTCTACACCGGTTGCTAAACGTTTGATTACACTTTGGGTACATACTCATCGTCGTTGTACTCTGACGAAAGTGGATACTCCGGATGAAGTAACTGTAAAAATGAATTTCTTCTCTCACTTCAAAATTATCGCGCTGAAGTAGAGGCTATGTATCGCAGGTGGAAACATCCTGCTACGGTTAGTTTCACACAAGTACCTTCTTCTAGTCCAAAGGTTACACCAATTAGTAGTTCGGAAGGTGAACCTGATTTTATTTCTTCTGATTCGGATGACTTGGATGCGTTACCTATTCCAGGGGTTAATACGTCTACACCAGTAGCTTCGCGGAAATACTATGCGGTTGCGAAATTAAACTTAACTTTTCTGGGGAAACTTCTTCGTCACTTCTTGAATTTTTGACACGGGTGGAAGAACTCGCTTCTAGGGGACTTACTAATTCATACCTTTACGCTGCTTGTCCAGAACTTTTGACGGGCAAGGCATTATTACTATACAGGGCACATAAGGAATCCTTAACCTCTTGGGAAGATGTGGTAGCACTTTTAAAATCAGAATTTATTCCAATTAACTATGATGAACGACTGTTGGAAGAAATTAAAGCTCGTACTATGGGTCCTTTAGAATCGATTGGGATATATGTAGCTACTATGCAAAGTTTATTTCAACGCTTACTTCTACCTCTTTCTCCGGAACGACAACTTGAGATTGTCCGACGTAATATTTCTCCGTTCTATCAAACTTCTTTAGCTTTAACCGATATAACCTCTTTGGTACAACTTATCACTTTGGGCAAAAAGCTCGAACATAATAAATATTCTATTGAAACATTTAAACCTCCTCCTTCTCGTCGTACTTCCAAATTATTAGAACCTAATTTAGCATATGTAGATTCTGCTAGTGATGCATCAACTTCGTCTAATATTCGTAAACCTACTCCTTACGTTGTCCATACCTTATCTACTCCTTCATCTCTAATTTACGTTGCTGGAATTGTCAAAACGAGGACATACTTCTCCTAAATGTTCAGAACCACAGAATAAGCATTGTTATGGTTGCGGTAAACCAGGGTTACCAGACCAAATTGTCCTAAATGTAATTCTCGTCAGGAAACTAATATTAGAGGCTTCTGACCGAGTAGAAGACTCTCTTGTACCTACCATCTCGGATACTCCTTTTCGGGTCTTACTGACCAACAACGTTTTCTTCTTGACTTTATATTCTCTAGTGTTCGTAACGACGAACGATCTTACCTTAATGTCTCAATTCTTGGACAAATGTTTAAAGGTCTTCTGGATAGTGGATCCTCACGGACCATACTTGGCATGGATGGATGGAATTCTTTACGACGTTTACATATTTCACTTTTGACAGACAAATCTCCTTTATTTTGTTCAGTGGCTAATGGTGGCAAATGTCAGATTCTTGGTCATGTTCCTCTTCCGATCACGGTGGAAGATAAAACGGTAGTTATTGATGTGTTAGTAGTACCAGAAGTTTCTCAACCACTTATTTTGGGTATAGATTTTTGGAGGGCGATTGATTTCGTCCCAGATTTCCGACAGGGTCATTGGTCTTTTGGACCTACTCCATTACTTGACGCTATAAATACCGAACATTTAAACTCTTTCTCCGAATTATCTTCTTTTGAACAAAACTCACTACAAAAGCTTCTGAACACAGCTTTTCCTTTGGCTTCCGATACACTTGGCTGCACTTCTCTAATAGAGCACAAAATTATTACAGACGCAGAACCTATTAAGCAAAGATATTATCCGTTATCTCCTACCTTACAAATTATTGTGGATAAAGAGCTTGATGACATGTTGGCTATGGGTGTTGTAGAACCTTCAAATAGTCCATGGTCTAGTCCAGTAGTTATGGTACGGAAAAAAGACAACTCCTACAGATTTTGTATCGATTTTCGCAAAGTCAACGCTGTGACACAAAAGGATGCTTACCCTTTGCCTTATATAACTTCGATTTTGGATCGGTTACGTGACGCTCGCTTCTTATCCAGTTTGGATATTCGTTCTGCTTATTGGCAAATACCTCTTTCTCAAAATTCTAAACCGCTCACTGCTTTTACTGTACCTCATAGAGGCTTATTTCAATTCACTAGAATGCCTTTCGGATTACATAATTCTCCTGCTACTTTTCAACGATTAATTGATCGTGTTCTCGGTGCTGATCTCGAACCATACTGTTTCGCTTATCTGGATGATATTGTTATTGCTACTCCTACTTTCGAGAAACATTTAGAGGTGCTGACGCAAATTTTCAATCGTTTACGGGAAGCAGGGTTAACTTTAAGACGCGACAAATGTCAATTTTGTCGTCCCGAATTGAAATATCTCGGTTATGTGGTCAACAAAGATGGCTTATTGGTTGATCCGGATAAGATCGCTGCAATTACTTCTATACCTGTTCCTACCTCAGTAACGGAAATTCGTAGATTACTCGGAATGTGTAGTTGGTATCGACGTTTTGTTCCAAATTTTGCTACGCTTACTGCTCCTTTGAGTGCGCTTACTCGGAAAAACACTCCTTTCGTTTGGTCAACTCTATGTCAAGATTCTTTTAACGCTCTAAAAATGTCTCGTATCTGCTCCTATTCTTTCATGTCCTGATTTTTCTTGTCCTCTTACTATACAAACAGATGCTTCAGATTTTGGCTTAGGTGCTGTTTTAAGTCAGACTACTACGGCTGGTGAACAAGTCATTAGTTACATCAGTCGCTCCTTAACTAAAACGGAACGTCATTACTCAACGACCGAGAAAGAATGTTTAGCGGTCTTATGGGCCATTGAAAATTTCGTCCTTATGTCGAGGCTGCACACTTTTCGGTAATTACTGATCATCATTCTTTAGTATGGCTAAATAAACTTCAAAATCCTTCGGGAAGATTAGCTCGTTGGGCTATTAGGCTTCAACAATACGACTTCGACATCATACACCGAAAAGGTAAAGAACATGTAGTACCTGATGCTCTTTCTCGTTCTGTACCAAAACTTTATACTCTCGTCACTGAACCAACTACTTCACGTATCTCACTACCTATTACTGATCAATGGTATATTTCTATGCGCGAACGCGTAAATTCTTCTCCAAGGAAATTTCCTTCCTGGTTTGTTAAAAATGAATTGCTCTTCAAGCGTACTAAAGCTACTTCAACTTCTGATGACTTAGGTGATTGGAAAATGGTTGTTCCAAAGAACCAACGTTCAGAAATTCTTCGCGAATTACATGACTCTCCTACTGCAGGACATTGTGGGGTAACTAAAACTGTAGCTCGTATCTCACTTCATTATTATTGGCCAGCCTTACGGGCCGACGTCTCGCGTTACATTCGACGCTGCAATACCTGTGCTGCTCATAAGGTGGAACAACAGACACCGCCAGGATTCTTTGCTCCTGCTATTGTGCCTACCAGGCCATGGCAAGTACTTTGCGCAGATCTCGTAGGACCTCTGCCACGATCCTCAAAAGGTCATTGTTTTATACTTGTGGTAGCAGATTATTTCACTAAATTTCCATGCTTCTTTCCTTTACGTACTGCAACAGCTACTATGGTTACTCGAATTCTAGAAGAACAAATCTTTTAATGTTTGGTACTCCACAATACATAATCACTGATAATGGGGTACAATTTCGCAGCAAGGAATTTACAAACCTGTGTTCTCGCTATCGTACAAATATTCTATATACTCCAAAATATCACCCTAGATCGAATCCGGCTGAACGAATTAACAGAGTTCTAAAACAATGCTCTCTTCTTATATTAGCTCTAATCAGCGTACCTGGGATGTAAATTTACCCAAGATCGGATGCGCTATTCGCTCAGCTAAACATGAAATTACCGGTTACTCTCCGTATTTTGCTTTCTGTGGACGCGAACACGTACTTTATGGTGATCTTTTCCTGAACCTCTTGACTCTGACTCTCCTATCCTGAACCCTAGTGAAAATACTCCTCCGATACGATCCGACCAGTTCTACAACTCACTTCGCTTGGACATTCTTCAACGTATGAAACGTTCTACTAAACGAGTCCAACAGCGGTATAACTTTCGTCGCCGTCACGTTCGCTACAAAATAGGCGATCTGGTTTGGAAAAGAAATTTCGTTCTCTCCGATGCGTCTCGGTATTTCAATGCCAAGCTCGCACCGAAATTCGTGGGTCCGTGCCGTATATCACGGTAGTTTCTCCGTGGACGTACGCGTTAGACGATGCAACGGGAAGTCTTTGGGCGTCTATCACGCTAAAGATCTTAAACCGCACACCTTTGCTCGCTGCGCCTTCTATTACGTCATCGGACGAGGATGCGATTGATACTGTGGGTTCGAGGACCAAAGGTACTCTTGTAGGGAGTCCTAAACGCCGCAAGCGGCACAAGTAGTCGCTACGCTACTTCTTTCGGGTGGTTGGTTGGGTTATCTTCATAGGGTGGCTATATTTAGGGTTACACTCACCTCTGTCCTTTCCATTCTTCGAGTGTATCCCTGCTCGAACATCAGAGCCCTTCACTTCCTCCTTTTATTTCTTTCGGGTGGGTTTCTTAGCACGTCTGTCTCTGTGTGCAAGGGTTGGGATTGGGATTTGGTTTTGGGTTGGGGTTTTAGGTTGGCGACCCTATAGTTCTGCTGGGGTTGGGATCACGTAATTGCCAAGTATGTTTAGATGAATAAATGAATGTGGGATGATGGCACCCAAATGCCTACCCAAACTCACAATCCTTATCCGATTTGAGATCCCAACAACTTAGTTTACACCTTTTTATTTTATTCCCAGTTCATTTATGTTTTAGTTTTGAGGGCTGTATCGCCTCACGGTATACCTTCTGTTACGCTGCGCGTTTAAAGACTGTACTTAGAGTTTGCTGAGCATAAAGCTGAGCTAATCTTTGGTAGACCGTTCTGGCTTCTACTCTTCTTGCTTCCTTTCATTTCCCTCTTTGGGAGAATTCTGGGCCTCTCGGGGTATAAGACGCCACACTGCCGTGCCCGCCTGTCCGAGTCCCCTTCTTAGTGGATGAGGGGGAGCTAAGAGGTGCAACAATCTGTTCTAGAGCTATTTTCGCCTCTTCTCTTTAGGTAAACTCTTGTGATGCCACTGAGGGTCGCTCTGCCTTTATGAGCACCGAACGACGAGTACAGTTGGAGAATGTAGTAGGTTTGGTTTTATTTTTATTTTTATTTTTATTTAGTTATGACCTAGTACCGGCCGACTGCCGAAGGGCTCAGGTGGGAGTTGGAGCCAGGGTGTCCGCTCGTCTAGTATGAATGATTCTTAGGTAGTGACTGTGGGTGACTTTGAGGTAATTACGTCCGCCACGTGGATTGCTGCGTGGTATCGTTTTTGGTCTGCTTTGTACGGGGTTTCGAAATTCTGGGTGGGGTTTTTAATTTTGCTAGGGGGGGATTTGATACGTGTAAAACTCGGTTGATGAATTTATGGTCTTTAATTTGCGACTCCTCGTGTATGTTGTTGGAAAACGGCAACATTGTCACTAAATATCGTTTCAATTTAAAATATTTCAAACACGTGATACTTTAAAATTCTGGATTGGTGAAAATAATCAGGCTATGGGTTTTTTTTTTGGTTTTCTGGTACTTCGAGATAAGAAGTAAAACGCCATTTTGGGTAAAATGCGTAGCGAAGCACATGTAAAATTTGGAAAAGGTGTTCCTAAAATTGGATTGAATTGTTCAAGAAAATTTTTAACTCAGCGCCTGTTGCTGGTTTTATTCTTTTTCCACATAAATAAGTCCTGTTGGGGACTTCGAATTTAGTTCGGCTTTAATTTTTTTGGGTGCTTCTGCTACACATTAGCTTCGATCAAGAGGTAAGCTATTCACTTTTCTTAGTTACTAAACTTAACATTGTTAATACAGGTGTACATGTTTTGAAATTTTACATACATCATAAAGATCATATTTTTATAAAATTTGGTTATTGATTTAAATTCTAACACTTATTTTATATAGGTTTTTTCTGGTTCATACACATTTACTGAAGATTAACATCCTTCGTGCTCCATAAGAGGTAGTTAAATCGTCTGGCAACACATTTGGATATCATTCGTTAGAGGTGTGAAATGTTGGTTATGGGTCTTCGAACCTGAATGAAAACAGTGTACGATTACTCCTTCTCCTAATATCTTCCACATTAACAGAAGAAATGTATGTTACACCTACGACTCGGTTCTGATAAGTATTATTGTTCACGCATACAAAATTTTACCTGGTGAGTGACTTTTGCTAGTTTTCTGTATCAAGAGGCTCTCGTTATCTGTACTTTACTGAAAGTTTTATAACCATTACATTACTGTGTTTGCTACTTGTATTAGTGTGTTATCACAATTATTTTAAGCCTGAAACTAATGCTTATACTTTATGGTTAAACCTTTGCTTAGTAATCGAGAGTAACATCATACACTTTTACCTGTAAAAGATAAGTTGGGTTATTTCAAAGTTTCGCTTATACTTACATTTGACATTACAATCCAATTTGTACTTTATCTGTCAATCTCTAACGTTTCTTATGTACTAGTTTTACTCGGATAAATAACCATAGTTGTTCAATGGTTAGAACTACTTGTGTTTACTGCACCTACATTCAGCTGTTGTTGACTGAATGCTGCTAGTCGAGTTTAAATATACCATATATGTCATAAAATTTATGCAAACTGCTGGGGTTTCAATTACTGTGTAAAGCAAATTGCTTATTTAACTGTTATCATTGGGATGTATAACACTTGTTATTTTATTTATTTCTGAGTACAAGTTTAATAATTGTTAGTATAAAACTGTTTGAAATAGGATTTACTAAGTTGATTTTTTGTTGGTTGGTAGCCCTATGCTTACCAATAACTGTATCAATTTGTGCTGCGCCTTTGCTAACTTCTTGTATTGCAATTGCCGAATCGGTAATGAGCTTCGCCTTTCACATATTTTTAAACGCTTCATGCTTACTATTTTGTTTATAATGCTCATGTTAACTAAATTTAATAATATTTTGTGCTTGCATAAGTAAACAACTGGGTAGACATCTAGTGCTAATTTTCGCTTTATATTCGGGGTTTAATTGCGTCCGGTTGATTGGAAACCGATAAACTAATCCGACGTAGAGCTCTTCGTGGAATATCGGGTTAAAAGATTTAAATTTCGGATAAATAATATATATATGTTTGGGTATTCTTTTCTTTTAGGGTCAACGCTAGATGCCGAACCGTATGGGGTCTGTGTAGGTACATTTTTAAGTAATTAATAGTTTGCTGAAAGGTAAGTTGATTACTGCGGATTCATGTTGTAGTTATATTATTAAGTATAGTATTATTTATTGTGTGGGTAATATTTCCTTACGAAGTGGTATTTATGTCAGCGAGTTGTCGCTTCATCAAGTTTTGTTTTGGTAAAGGTTTACGGATTTAAATTATTATTTATACCAGTTGTACTATTTCATAGTGGGTATATTAAAAGTGGTGTTAAACAATTGTAAGCTCTTTCATTAATCCTGTGATCTACGATCAAATTCCTAACCAGTTCCTCCTCATTGTGGACTTAGTTCACTATTTTCTTTTAGCTGTCTCTTTTGTCCTAGGTGGCCGTAGCCCTTTTCTTGATAGAGGGGCGATAAAGAAGTCAATCAAGTGGTGCCCTTTTTTAAACTTTATGTATTTCCTTTCTCCTGCCAAAACGCCCATGCATCCAAGTGCTGAACCGACCGACTGAGCTTCCGGCTAATTCCTCTTTTCCTTGTTACTGCACCTTGGTCACAAATTTCTACCAATATCCTTTTGTGCACGTAACAAACTGATAAGGTAAACTATCATTTCACCAAATATCAGCTATTCAGATATGACAACTATCTTTTTTCCATGTTTTTTAAGCATTGTTCCGAAAATATCAAATATCAAATGTACACAACCGTTTTGTATGTCTTAATAAAAGTGGAAAATTGAGTTATTTTGATACAGTTAAGTTGAATAAATGCTTAGCCGTATTAAAAATACGAAAAGACAATGAATTAAGTTCAAGCAGCGTGGTATTACGAGAAATAGTGAATGATTATCAAAAATATCACAGTATTTGCTATAGCAGATTCACAGCGTTATCGCCGAAGCATCGGCGATATGATCCTGAAGAAAGAGCTTTTTCATCTTCAAAGAGACAGTGAGTATTTTTATGAATCAACTCTCACATGTGTTATTGCGAAATAATGTTTTTTGTATTTTGTTTGAATTTTCGTCAATATTAATTGTATTCTGTTAATTTGTTTTATCATTTTGAATGTAACGTTCTTTTAATGTTACTGTTATCATAGTATATTCCGTATTTTTATCTATTATTAATAAAAAAAATATTGTTCAGTCAAGACGAGAGTGTTGTTCAAGGCGTCGATTTCGGTTTGAGCGAGGGTTCTGTTGGTGGAAACGGTGTTGATCGAGGCGGGAGAGAGTAATTATTTTATGAATCTACTCTTACATGAATAAGTGTTATAGTATAAGTATGTGCAGTAGTATAAGTATTAATAGTTCACGTATCGACACATTATTGGTTGATTTCCTTTTTCTTTTATAATCCACCAATTTCATTAATCTAAATATTTTGAACGTTACGTTCTTCTTATGGTATTATCATCATAGCCTAGTATATTCTATTTTTCTGTTCAAGATTTTTTAAATATTTTTTTGTGTCAGTTGACTTTTTTCGACGATATTCTGAACATAATGGTTTTCTTAATCTTATAGTAATCATAGTATATTCTTACGTAACCGTATCTATTATTAATAAAGAAATTATTTTTCAGTGAAAATCAAAACGAGAGTAGAAGTGTCAAAGGAGACGATGTTGTTCGAGACGACGTTGATTCTCACAATAAGAATACAGCTGAAGGCGATGGTAATGCTGTCGATGAGAATAGCGATCTAGACGATGATGTTACTCGTGGTGAGAACTTTGAACTACACAACGTTGCTGCAGTCGACGATGTTGATGATGCTGTCAGAATAAATGTATTGCTAATCCCTGTTTGCTTATTTTGTGATAAATACTTCAAAAAACATCGAGGCCGTATGCAGAAGTTGCATTTATTAGAAAATGAAGAAGCATTGCAAAAAAATGAGCAAATAGCAATGAACTTGAATGACATGGAGTTTGTTGAAAAAATTGGAAATTTGCAATTTACATAATTTATTATCATTCGTTCTGCCAGCAAAAATATGAGTATTCTGCGTCATCACAAAAAACAAATGCCAGCTTTCCATGCTCTGACTGGCGGTGATCAAAATCCAGCATTTTTCAAAAAAGGGAAAAGTCGACCATATCAACTTCTTCAGAAGTCTGCAGTTTATATCAAAAGCCTCATCAAATTAAGCGATGTACCTGATGAACAACTACAACGTACATTTGATAGTGTGGAAGAGCTTATATGTAGAATATATGGGTTCAAAAAAATAAATTCTGTAAACGAGGCTCGCGTTGCAGCGTTTCTCAAAACTTATAATATTCTCACAAACGATGATGTATTCAAAATTATTATTAATTTTATTAAATACATAAATAAAAAGTTTACCTCGAGTAGGATTCGAACCTACGACCTGTACTTTGCTAGAGTACCGCGCTACCAACTGCGCCACCAAGGTTCAAGCCCCAATCGATGCAAATTTTGTCTTAATGTATGTAGAACTGATGTAAATTCTAAATATAATGAGATTACAGTCAAATTACTTATATTAATGGAATGTGAGCCTGCAATATCGCAATAATAATTTGATGATGTATTCAGTTTGTCAAAAAAAAAATAATATCGACGGATCAATTCTCCCGCCTTGTAAAACAGAGCTGCACCAACATTTGCTCCGAACAACGTATATAGCAAATATTTGGACTCACGCTCACCTTCAAATTCCAATAGAATTATATCCAACAGATTTTGGCTGGGAGAACAAGGAGGACAAATTTGTATTTAAATGGCTCGAGGGTGATCAGCTGCCATCTTCTCTTGGAGATATAACTATTGAAGATGACAAAAAAATCATTATAAGTTAGACTTATTCTAATTAATAATATTGAGAAAAATTTTGATATTGTATGTGAATTTTCTTGTGATTAATATTTTATTATTATTATTATATTTGTTGGCAGACGATGAAGAAGATTTGGAAAGAATTGATATCGATATAAGCGAATAAATAAAATAAAATAAATAAGGGCAATGATTCGGAAGACGAACTTAATTAATTTTTTTTATGAATTATCAAAGTTTAAACTTAAAAATCAATAAATATTCAATTATTTGTTTCTATATTGTTACCAGAAAATTATTTTTGTCAAGAATGTCTCCTTTGTGCATAATTTGCACGATAAAAATATATCTCCGCATAATATATTTAATAGCAATGCTTAAAACATGGAAAAAAGATAGATAAGTCATATCTGAATAGTTTGTATTTGGTGAAATAATAGTTTACTTTATCAGTTATACAAAAAAAATAGTCCGCTGCATTTTTCGCGGCTTCGAAGTTCTCAGCCGATGGCTTGTTGAAGGGTAAGTTTCAGTCCGCTATTATATACCTCTCTATCCCAGTACAGTTTTACCTCTTCATATTCAATAACTGGTTCAGAGTTATACATGAACACCGGTGTCATTTCTACGAGTGCATTATGAGCGAACTGGAGTTTTTTATGAACAGTAGCAGCCATCATATTATGCTTATCCATGCAGTCTTTTGGGGCCAATACTGAGCAACCAGCTATTATGTGATCAATGGTTTCATTGGCGGCACAACATTTTCTGCATTTATCAGATAGAATTTCTTCTCCAATTATGTATTTCCTATAATTTAAAATAGGAATCACCTGATTTTGTATCGCCATCATCATCCCCTCTATCTCGGCGAAGACACTTCCGTTTGTTAGCGAAGCATTTGAACCCTCATAATCCACTTCTGGGTTATTAAGTTGATAGAGATGTTTTTCATGAATATCTTTACTACTCCTACTCTCTAATAGTTCTGTCTCATTTTGCTCTACAATGCTCAGGAACTATTCTCGTGATGCAAGATTAAGTGGTGTATATTTTCGATCGGCTTTGTGCATACTTTCATTCACCTTGGGGTAAAAATATTCTCGGAGTTTTAATTGAATATTTTTGGACAGCATTCGCACATCAATTATTCCCCCTCCACCCTTTTTTTCCCCAGAAGATTGAATCTTTCCATAGCAGGAACTTTGATTTGTGAATGCAAGTCTGGTTATTATTATTATTATTATTGCAATAATCTAGTGGCGTTTTGTCCTGTTACAATATGGGTATTGAGAAAATGATGACCGTTTACTATTCTGATTATATGTAGTGCTAGCATATATCATGTAACGGTTATTTGAATGCCATTGCGAATTTTGTTTAATAAATTCATAATTAGTAACACAACAATAAAAATTAATCAGCTACACTTAATAAAGAAACCAGAAAAATTATGAAATAATAATAAACTGTAAACTGCAAGAAAAAAATTAATCGACTTTTATCGTGCGAAGGCGGAAGTTTAAAACTTTTAAGTGAATAAAATCTGATATGAGATATAAATGTTGACTATATAAGTCAATCGTGTGAAAGTAAAATTGACATAATTGCTGCCTATTTTAGAAACGATTACAAACGATATTACAAAAGTACGTACTTGGTTTCTTCACAGGAACCAATAAAAGAAATTAATGTACTATCACTGGATGAAGCAGCCAATAGGTCGATTTTACTTTCGAATAATAGATTGATTGACAAAATTATCTATTTCATATTATATTTTATCGTTTAGTTGGCGACATTTCCGTTAACAACCTCAACCCCACCCTCTTCGTACGAGAAAATTAAGGTGTACATGATTTTTTTTCTAGCAGTTTTGAATTTAGCTCTTGGGGGAGAACATATTTTCTGACACTTTTGCACTATTTTTAGGACACCCTCAATAACTGAAGAATTGCTAATTGCAATTCACAACAATCAAATATGTTACCTACCTATTTTCCGCCTGACAAGATTCCTTTGTCCTAGTCACCATAGACAATTCTTCTCTTACGGCAGTTAGTTCTACATCATTCGTTTTTAGTAAACGTTCTCGTGCAGATGAGTCCTCGAACGTTTTGCTGAAAAATAAACACATTATTGTTTACATGTATGTCTTTTATTGAACTCAAATAATACGATAATTTATAATTATAGGTATAAATCGTGAAAGCCTTCATTTATATTATACCACAATTGCGTTATAATTTTTTTGATCCACAATTAATTTCACATAAATTAATTACATAATTATACTTTTCCATCATACCAACAGAAATCAAAATTAATAATTTCAGATGAATCGATAATAAAAATTGAATACAGTTACTAAGTATCCAATATAAATTCATTTTAAAATAAAGAAAATAGTACACAAAAATGAAAACAGCCACTTCGATTGCATCTAATTAATAAATAAAAGGGGTGACCAGAGTCGAGTGAAGCGAATTTTTTTCCCTTACAATTCGATAGGTGTGCCTTCCTATGTTGCGGATTCCTGTTTAGACATCCACTATAACTGATATTTGGTTGGGTCCAAATGTAGACATATACTCAAGAGGTACATAATTTAGCCCTTGATTATAGACGTAACCTATTGTACCGCAACCCAAACGAAATGGGTATATAAATATAGATTTTGTGCAACATTCGGCTCCAATGTTGATCAAGACTCAAGGGACACAGAATTTAGTTCTTGGCCATTAAAGCAATCTATACTGTCCCAACCCCAACAAATTTTGTGACTACAGGGTGGGTGTCTACTGCGTGGACGGAGGATTTCTCCTTAACTATTAGAGATATCAAAACCAATTTTGGTGTGGTAATACACGATCATTGGACCTACATTCTAAAAATATTTAGGTATATACAGGGTGAGTGACAAAAATATGCCAACCCAAACCTGTGTTTTTTAATGGAACACCCTGTATATTTTCCATTTTTGGATTCACTGTTACATTCACTAACCGTTCTACAGATATCCTCACTTTAGTACCAAAATAGAGTTAACTTTGTAACCACCATGCGAGCGTTGCCACCACGGTTTTGCAAATCTGTTTATACCACCGACTATTAATAATAGTCTAACAAACTGTGAAATTTTTCGAAAACATGTAAGACTATACAGAATGATTAATTTTTTCAAATGTAACACCCTGCATATTTTTTCACATTTCGATTCCCCGTGAAAAGTAGATACTAATTGATAATAGGTTTCATATCCATAACACGGGCCCTTCTTGATATATTGACGCTTTTACATAAAAATATTCTAAAATACAAATTTTTATTTTATTTGAAAATATTGACATACAGAAGAACAAATAAAACAAAATCCAGAGCAAATAAAAAAATACGAATGGAAAATAAATTCTTTAACTGATAGGAAAACTTAATTAATAACTAAACAATAAAATAATTCTGTACACCTAAAAATAAGTTGAACAAGTAAACATAAACGAATAAAACCATAAATTTAAATTAAATGTTCAAAATGCTGACCACGCCTCGCTAAACACTGTGCAATTCGCTCGGTAAACGAAAGATTCACTCGCAACAACATTAGAGGCGAAATGGATTGAAACGCAGCTCTAATCCTATTTTTCATATCTTCGCTTGTAGTGGGAGGATGTTGGTAAACTTTTTCTTTAACATGGCCCCAAAGAAAGAAATCAAAGGGCGTAAGATCCGGTGATCTGGTTGGCCAGTTTTGCACACCATCTCGTTCTTTCCACCTCATCGGATTATTTCTATCGAGATATTGCCTAACGTTGATTGCATAGTATGGAGAGGCGCCATCCAGTTGAAACCACATCGTAGGAATATATCTACCTCGATATTTTCCAAAATCTCGAGTAAATCACTTTCCAAAACTGTAAATATCTTTTTCCAGTAAGACTCCCATCAAAGAAAAAAGGAGTAACCACATTAAAAATGATTATACCACCCCACACATTAACTGACCTTCGATGCTGGTGATCAACAACGCTTAATATGTGTGGATTAGTATCTCAATAGTGATGATAGTTATGTGTATTAATATTGCCATTATTATGAAAAGTTGCCTCATCCGTAAATAGAATGTTATTAACAAAATAGGGCTCTTCATTGACTGTAGTAGTTACCCATTGGCAGAAAGATTCACGATTTTGAAAATCTATTTCACTTAAACCTTCAGGTTGTTGGATATGATAAGGATGCAATCTGTTTTTTTTAAATAAAGCTGCGAACTATATTTCTATTTAGGTCTAGGTACTAATAGGCGGATTTTCTATAAACCCAATTTCTTCATTTTGGATTATTTTTGCGTGCTTGGGATAACACACACTTTCAGAATTTATAAATCTCTCAGCTACATTCATAAACGATTCTTTCCGCGACTGTCTTCTACCTTGGTATCCTTCACAGCACAAACGGGTAGCCATCAAAGCATTTCTTTGAGCTTCGCCGTAAATAAAGATCATATCGACTATTTCTTCTCTGGAAAAATTCATTTTATACAAAAATTGACAAAACGACAATCCAAAAACACAAACTAATGGAGCAATATTTTAATGATTATACAAACGTCAAACCAATAGATACAGTTGTTCCTCTTTATTACGAGCCTACCTGTTGAATTCTATTGTTATAGTAAAATTGTATTTTAGAATATTTTTACGTAAAACGTCAATATCTCAAGAAGAGTCCGTCTTATGGCTATGAAACCTATTATCAATTAGTACCTACTTTTAACGGGGAATCGAAATGTGAAAAAATATACAGGGTGTTGCTTTTGAAAAAATTGAGAAAAATTACATTTCGCGTCAGTTAATCATTCTGTATAGTTTTACATGTTTTCGAAAAATTTCCCAGTTTGTTTATTAGTAGACTATAATTAATAGTCGGTGGTATCAACAGATTTACAAAATCGTGATGACAACGCTCGCATCGTGGTTCCAAAATTAACTATTTTGGTACTAAAGTGACGATATCTGCAGAACGGTTAGTGATACAGATACAAATTTCTATACTTTTATTCTAAATGTAACAGTAAATCCAAAAATGCAAAAATATACAGGGCATTCCTTTAAAAAACAGGTTTGGGTAGGCATATTTTTATCAATCACCAAGTATATACCTAAATATTTCTAGAATGTAGGTCCAATGATCGTGTGAAACTTATGGTTTCGAGGGAATACATTTTGCCGAGACCTCAATGAAATTGGTGTATCTACGAAGGTTTTGAGAAAAATTCGCCTCAAATGCTAACCAATACTTCCGAGCCATTGAACTTAGCACTTGGGCAACGCGGAAAATTCTATTTTGCCGCGTCCACAACAAAATTTGTCTATGAACATAGGTTTTAGAAAAGATTCAGTCCACATGCTGACCAACAGTCGTGGGTCACAGAATTTAACTCTTGGGCATCGGAGCAATCAATTTTGCCACGACCCTAACAAAATTGGGCTATAAATACAGATTTTGGACAACATTCGATCCAAATGCTTACAAAAGCTGATGAGGACCATAAATTAGCTCTTGATTACGGGCAATCCATTTTGTCGCAACTCCGACACAATTAGTTTACAAATAGATTTTGGGGAACAATCGGCCCGTTGACAAACAACCATAACCCGTGGTATTTAGCTCTTGGTCATCCAGGAATTCTATTATGTCGCGTCCCTAGCAAATTTGGTTCATAAATATAAATTTTGGGCAACATTATTATTTTCTATTTTATATTATTTTAATTTGTATTTCAATGATCTCTAAAATGCTTTTGTTTGTCTTAAGGAACCCAACAATCTTTCTGAACTGTCTTGAACTGAATTAGTAAATTCCATAATGATCTTCATTTTGGTTGAAAAACGCTGTTTAGTTTGATACCCAACATGATATTTTACAATATTTTGAACTTTCAACCCCTAAAACTACCCTTGAAGGATTATTAATTTCATAATTGCTCTTCAGGTGTAACGTGCCAATTCTTGGCTATCGTTACCTTAATTTAAGTTATTATTGGTAAATATATTTTCATTACGTTGGTATCTTTTTTTTTCAATAATTAAATTTTGGTATATGTCGATATTTTCTCTTTGCTGTACATAATTACAAATACACATACACTAAGGGAAACCGCTTATGTTAAGCAAAAGTTCTTACGTTAATGAATTTCGTATCATTGCAAAGGCGTGGTGGATGACGTCACGAAGTTAAAATGCATAAAATACTGCAATTTCATCTTCAAAAATTATAAATTGTTTTGCATCAATAACGCATGCTGTTGGCATCTGCTTTCGTCGTCTAATGCCTGCTTTCGTTGTCTGATCTACATTTCCTTTATTTGTATGTGGAAGACAAATGAAAATTACATTATCTTACTTAATATATGGTCTACACTTGACTTGTAGGTTGAAGACAAATGAAAATTACATTACCTTACCGTATGTTTATCATATTGATGGGAAATGAAGTTCTCAAATTGCAGTTCGTTTGAAAATAAAGTTAATACCTTATATTTATTTTTAGTACAAGAAAATATAAGTACGTATACTGTTAATACAAAGTACGTTTTAAGGAAATTACAAATCAGTATAGTGCTGTTCAGATACGGTTATAATGAAAAGAAATAGATTACGTTTTCTAAGATAAAAATATTTGTGTATAACCTAGTTACTGTAATATTTGTTGGCATAGGTCAAGTAGACATTATTTTTGATATAGTGTTGACCGTTTTTCATTTTGAATTCTACGTAAAGATAAGTTATATAAGCTATATGTTTAGTTAGTTGTGTTGATTTTAGTAACTAGTTAATATCGTCAAGCTTGACAAGAAATAGTGTTTTAGTTATTTTATTAATCAGATATTTTGTTTTCTTAAATATACAAATAAATAGCTGTTCAGTGTTATTCAAATTACCTGTGGTATTAATGTACAACTTTCTCAATTTTTGTTGTATTTCAATTATTAAACCTATAAAATTGAGTGGCGTCCAACAAGAAATGCTTTACTGATTAGTGATTATATCTATGGACATATCTCTGCCTCCCTTATAACCTGAAAATAAATGAGTTCTCGACCTACAGTAAGTTTCGTAAGCAATGTACTACCTTGCTGAGCTAGACCGTGGTGCAAACTTGGCTTTTTAATACTCCATCACACCTTTTAATTTTTTATTTGCTATACAGGGACATATAACCATCAATTTTCATGTTTCTAGGTTAACGGATTCACTTTGTTTAAACAATTCATCCCCCTTTGGAACCCGATTTTATCCCCCTAAGGGAAAATTTCAATGCACGGCGAAACATGGGTCCGCTCGATAATTAATGAGAATTTATTCTCCGATTTTTAGATCTCCAACTGCCCGAGTTTATAAAAATACCTCTTTTTTCAACCCTTAATATCTCCATAGTGTGCGCCTGTGTGGTAAGGGGTGTATGTAATGACCACATTATACTTTTTTTACAAGGACCTTTAGTACGTAGTCAAAATGTGGTCTATGACAGAAATTATCGTTTGCTTTTATGGAAGCAAACGTAAGTTTTGCTGACAGTATTGGAGGTATAATTTCATTTTCTGACGAAGTACGTAAAGATATTGTAAAATTGTCTTTTGGACTTTATAGCTTAATGCAAAAACCTCCTTATGATCTCTTAAGTCGTTTAGGAGTAATTGCAGGGATGGATGAACAAAGCGACAATAAAATAGTTATTTTTAGTACAAGTGAGCAAAGGCGCTATTTACTGTCGAGCTCTAGATTTGAACACACGAGCGAGCATAACGAGCGAATGTTTCATCTAGAGCGCGAGGAGCACAAATGCCTTTGCTCAAGAGTGCTAAACATAATTTTTTAGCAGTTCAATAACTGGCTCTTGTAACTTGTACTGACTGATTTATTAAAATTATTGAAGATACGCCGATGTCATCTTGCATGTAACAGTGACGTACACATTCTGTCAACAATACGGACCTAAAAACTGAGTAAGGTACGAGGTAATGGCCAAGAGTCTCAGCCAATAATTTCATTAAATATGTAACAGTAGTACATGCATGCGTTTTAAACGTTACACGAAATTTAATACACTAACTGTTTGGTACGGTGTAAATGTTTACCGTGCAGTTATTGCGAAAGGTCAGAACAGATATAGTATGATTTTCATAGCAACCGCAGGTATAGTAACCGATCAACAAATTTTAATCACTAGAGATCAAACGCCCGTTTTGCTCACTAAAAATGGAGAGCAAAACAAGGTATTATTTAATGATTGTTGAAAAATAACTATTTTTTGCTAAATATTCAGAAAAGAAAAAAACCAAGAATCTTAAATTTTCCCTCTCTTATTACATTAAAATGTTTAAGTATCTGAACGTCATGCACATGCGATTCAAACTTTATTTTTGGTAGAAATGGTTAATATTGTCGTTAATATAGTAAAGCTATTTATAACGTAATGAAATACTTATCTTTTTTGTTTTTTTTTAATAACGTGACTACAAAAATTTTTCTTTGTCAGCTATAAAATATAACCTACATAGAAACCGACCTCCCGCACCTACTAATGTGTATTTATGCAAGAGTTTGCACCAACAATAAGGCGACTATTCATCCCGTATTATACGAGACAGTCCCTTTTGTAAATACTTCATTTCGTGTATGCGATTATTTTAATAAATTACGTAAATGTTTCCTGTTTATAAAGAAGTCCTTTTTTGTCCCGTTTCTGACAATATGATAACATAACAAGTTCTACAATTTACGAGACTATTATAGCACTTTTGTCGACTTCAATAAGTAGAGCGCGATCTCGTTTATAAGGCAGTATTAAGTATTAAGTCTATGGCGAAAAGAATTATGACGATGTTTTGTACGCGTGGAAATAAATATACCGGTGCGTGTAAATAAATATAGTGTAAATAGATCGTTAGTTGAGGTTAAGTGTGAATAAATAACTGTTTTTAAATAAATAATCGTTATAGTGTAGTGTGTCTCTAGGACGGTAGAAAATAAGAAATTGCCAAAAAGAAAGTGTACATTTACTAGAGATTTGGAAAATGAATATACATTTATTACTTCATACTTCGATAGTGATGTGAAGTGCTTGCACATGGTGGAAAGACGGTATTGTTCAACACATATCGCATAAAAAGGCAGATATTGCTGATTCTAGTAGTAGCAAAGTGTCGTCGTTTTTTCGTAAGGACACATTTGGAAATGAAGAACAAAAGCTAGCTACGATTGAGTGTACTTGGTCATACGACAACGTGATCCACAATCAGTCCTTTCGTTCTATGGATTGTCAATAAAAAGGTAGTACTTCCAACAAAAATTTGCATGTGCTAGAACCAAATAGAAAGTGTTGTGTGTAACATTTTACAAAGAGAATCATTAACCTCCATACGAAATAATCTTGGAACGGTCAATTTTGTAACAATCTATACCGATTGTTCAAATCAAGGGAGCATAAAAATTTCCCATACTCGTAAGATATTTTATGAAAGACAAGGGAATTCAAGTAAAACTTTTGGAATTCAAAATCTTCTAGATGAAACTTCAGACATTATATCCGAATATATATATATATATATATATATATATATATATATATATATATATATATATATATATCGGGTGTCCAAAGCGTCACGCGACGGAAGATTGTGACTTCGCTGTTGATTTTTCATTAAAATCATTTATACATAAGTTATATGGTTCCAATACGTGCACAACTTAAAAATATTTTAGCACCTACAGGGTGATTCATAAAAGTAGTGGGAGTATCAACTTTTTTATTTTAAATGGAACACCCTGTATGTCATTACATTTTTGGATCGCCTAATGAATAAGCTTTTCAACGATGTATACATTTGTACATATAAAATGCAACGTTGCCAAGTTATTTAACAAAAATGTATTTTTTTCCTGAATGTAAGGTTAGCAATAAAAATTAATTCTTGGTTTATTATCTAAGTTGAGATAAATTAGTTCAGGGATATAATTAAGCTAGGTATAGGCTTTGAAAAGATGTAAACGTTTTATTGATATTTTGAATAGGGAAGAGAAGGCTCCGTGTGAAACTTTAGCATGTTCAATGTACATCAATTCTCTTATTTCAAATACAACATCCTGTATATTTTGATATGGGCGAATAGTACTCTTAAAGACCTAACTTTTATCTAAATACATTGATACTGCTAAAATTTATAGTTTTTAAAATATTTCCATTTTTTTAATTTTTCTATAATTATTTTATAACGTAACGATTTAATAGAATGCCATGATTTAAAAACAATACAACAAAATTTTAATATGTCAATTAGGTGTATTTTAACTTGATTTCTTTCAAAACTACTTTTTCACTACAATTGTATTTAGAAGAAAACTTGAATTAAGAGAAGTTAACTCTACTTTTACGAATCACTCTATAGGTGCTAAAATATTTGTAAGTTGTGCACGTATTGGAACCATATAACTTTTGTATAAATGATTTTAATGAAAAATCAACAGCGAAGCCACAATCTTTCGTCGCGTGACGAAATATATATATATATATATATATATATATATATATATATATATATATATATATATATATATATATATAAGTAGGAAGGTAATCTTGACTATGTGGAAATTCAAATTGATCAATTTATATTGAGGAAGCAGTCATCTATTCATGTTCTAATTAGGCAGGGTTTAAAGAAAACTCTTTGATATTCGTCAAGCTTTCGAGATAAATTTTAATCTCTTTTTTTAAATAAATACTTGCTTCTTTAGCTGTCTTGAAAAAATAATAATTACTAGCTTCTCAATATAAATATCAATTATATATATATATATATATATATATATATATATATATAATTAATACGTTAACAAATACGAATTAATAATAAAAGTAATGGGAATGTGCGCTGACAACAAATTGCAATCTTGGAGAAGGAGCAAAACACGGCCAAAATATCGTCTATCATAAAGTTCAGCAGTTACTTAAAAGACCTTTAGTTGGGTTGAATTGTGCTGCTCAAACCTTTCATAACTGTATTCAAATATTAGAAGATTGCTTGCCTATTGATATCGAAGCCATTATTGTGAAAATCTATGGCTATTTCTGCATTTATACTGTTCGAGTTGAAAATTAAAAGAATTTTGTGAGTTTGTTAATGTTGAATACCCAAAACTGTAGGGATACATTAAAACCAGATGGTTAGCATTGTTAGCTTCAATAGAAAGAATATTAAAAATGTTCACACCATTACATAGTTACTTTTTCTTTCAAGAAAAATATCCCACATTGATTCTTAATCGTTTTAAAAACATTTTTTTGAAGTTCGGCGATAGTTTCTTCACTCACAAGCTTCTACATTTCATAAATGTGTACTGCAAGTGGAATCTGGAAAATCTTCAATTTCCAATCTCTAGTTTGCCTTCATAATTTAAAGGAACCTACCGGTCGATTAGCTCGTTGGGTTATTCGCCTTCAGCAGTACAATTTCGAAATTATTCACAGAAAAGGAAAAGACCATATCGTACCGGACACTTTATCGCGCTCCGTACCAGTCACTGACGCACTTGAAGTGGACAGTAAACCCGATTGTGACTTACCGAACGAGACTATCGCAGAGGAGAAGGAGGGTTCGAAAGCAGAAGGAAGTGATAAATGGATAGATAAGATGAAGCAAAATATCGCGGCAAGACCGATTGCGTACCCACAGCGAAAGGTGGAGAATGGAAAGTTGTTGAAACATGTAAAATGTAGTTATCCGAGACAGAGATGATGAAGTACACTGGCGTGTTGTAGTACCGAAAGGGGACCGTCTCCAAATTCTTTCGCAATTTCTTGATGACCCTAAAGCAGGTCACGCGGGTACATTTAAGACCTACAAGCGGATATCCCGACAACACTATTGGCCGAAATTAAACGAAGATGTCGTACGTTATATTAGTCGATGCAATACCTGTATTAAGCACAAACCCGAACAAAAGAAATCAGCTGGACTTATGGCCAAACATCGCGTTATCGACAAGCATTGGCAAATGTTTGCCACGGATATTGTAGAACCGTTACCGAGATCCACTAGAGGTTATTCATACGTTTAAGTAGTTGCCGATTGTTTTTTAAGATTTGTACTCTTCTTTCCGTTACGTTTCGCTACAGTCGCTAGTGTAATTAAGAATATTGGAGAGAACGTTTTTCTTAAGTTTGGATTAACACTTTACGTTTTATGTGACAATGGCTCACAGTTTAGAAGTAGCGAATTTCAGAAAATGGTAGCATCATACAAGGCAGACATAATTTTTAACGCAAATTATCATCCCCAGGCTAATTCCTCAGAACAAATTGATCGAGTTATGAAGACAATGTTAGCGTCGTACATCGAGGATAACCAGGGGAATTGGGACAAATATTTAGCGCAGGTGGCATGTGCTATACGCACGGCTACTCATGAAATTACGGGCCTGACGCCATATTTTGCCTATTTTGGGAGACAAATGGTATTGGATGGAACCAAGCATGGAGAACCTGTAGAAAGAAGGGAGGTAGAAAATGTGGATTTTGCCTACAGAACAACAATAGTAGAAAAGAGCAAACTTTTTCAGGAAGTTCATAGCGATATCAAGCGACGACTTAATGCAGCTTACATTAAAAGTAAACAAACTTATGATTTACGTAGACGTTTAGAAACATTTGAAGTATGTGATACCGTGTGGCGAAAAATTATGTCTTATCGGACGTGTCTCGTGACTTCGCAGAAAAGTTAGCGCCAAAATTTCTCGGTCCGTTTTATATTTAAAAAAAGGATCTTTTCAGACTTATGAACTTTCAGATGCATCAGGTATTTCCAAGGGAGTGTGGAACGCGAAAGATTTAAAGCCTAGCCCTAATATCGATTAAGCCCTTGGGGCGTTTTGTCTGTCTAGGGACGGAGTAAGAACTTTCCTATAACAGATGCGTCTAATCAAGTAGGCGTAGCAAGTTTGGTTGGGAGTGTTGCGATTTTGCGTTTTGGGTATACAGTTGTAGAATAACGGAAAGTGAGGATCCCGTGAACCTCGGCCCGGCTTCTTCTGTATATTCTTGACGTAGGGTTCCGGTATCTCTACCAAACACATCTACACAATAGGAGTGGAGTCGAGTCGGGGTGGGGTCATTGGGCTGGCCTCCCCCTTAGGTCGTGAACCATCTTCGGCCAGAGTTGGCGTCCCCTCCATTTGGCTACCTCCGAATCATAGTTATTTCTGCCGTGTACTCGCGGTATCGCGTTGTAGCTTTAGATGTTCTAAGTATTTCGTCCGAGTAGTAGTTTCGTGGAGTTTCAAACGCTTACTCCGCTGGCACGGATCTCTTCGGGTTGACCATAGCGCTACGACTTTTTTTGGCACGCTCTGGAGCTTGTTTGTATCGTACCGTTGGTTGCATCACGTCGTGTGTGCGTGATCTATGTAGGACTTGTCGTTAGTTAAGGAAGTTGATCCCTACCCTATTGTTTGACTTAATTGACGAACGTAAATGTGGGAGTTTTTGGAGTACCCAGGAGACTGGCTTCGAGATCCCAGGGGGAGGGCCTTGGAACCACCCTCTCTCGGCCTCTAATCTTGCGTAGTAGTAGTTGGGGAAACAGGAGTTGTTGGAGTTCAGTGGAATAGTGGTGTTTGACTGCCGTGCGAAGATGTATTTTTCGTTTAACTTGACTTGTGTAATACGCACATGTACCAATTGCCGGTTCCCCACCTGCTGACCGTTCAAGGTTATAGTGGTAATTCCGCTGTTTATTACGTTAGCGTCAATTTTTTTCCGGTTTATTCATTTGTTCGTCTGGTGGTGGTTTGCTTCACGAACCTCACCACCTTAAAGTTTTGCGTAGCTTTATTTTAGATTTCGGGCCCTATATCCTCGGTTAGTGGCGTGTGCGGGCGGTAAAACGTCACAAGCTTTTGATGGTGTCACGAGGGTCTTTCCTGACCGACTTCACTGCAGTTTCCGTACTTCTTCGAACACTTAGGTTTATTCTTTCGTTCCTAGGATAGTGCTGTCTTAGGTTAGTTTAGTTCATAGTTTTAGTTTTGTTCTTAGGGTTAGTGTTGTTCTTAGTTTTGTTCGTTATCTTAGAGTAGTGCACAGGTTGGATGTCACGTGGTCGTGATTTTATCGAATATTGGCCGTTAGTTTCGAAATTATAACTTATTATTCACCAATATCGAACATCTGAAATGTAGTATAAGTTCATGAAATTGAACTTGATAACGCATAAATATTTGGAAGCTTTTAGATTGTAACGTTTTTTCCTTTTACGTATTTGGAAAGTATTCGACATTTAGAATCCCTATTTTGAAAATGAAATATAATTTTTGGTTTATCAAGTTTAGATTGGAGTCTTAAATGTTCGTAATTTAAATATTCGTAGTTTTAGATGTTCGTAATTTTGTAGATATCGTTAAATATAGCCATTTACGTGAAACTGCGTCATTGGAAAATTACATATCACATTAAAATTGTTACTTTGTATTCAAATATAGTGTAGAAAAGCATATATCTCAGTTTTTAAAACGTTTTAGGCCACATATTGGCGGAAGATTCGATAAATATTATTGGTCTTAAACAAAGAGTTTAACTTTAGGTACGAGGAGTTAAGGGGCCAGCGTCGTAAGGAAATCATCAACTTACAGGACATCAATTGCATTTCACACAACTCGCTTGTTGCGATATGGTTTTTTGGTGATGCAATTTTCCCGTCGGCTTTCGAGTTTAGCTCGTTTTTGGCGCGCATTAATATTTAAGTAGTCCTTTTTATGATTGGTTAATTAAGATATACAAAGCTAGAATTCAATGTGGCGGAAAGTGAATTATTCACTAGGGTCATTCTTAGTGCAGACGTAGAGGCGTTAACAAAGCTTACGTTACCGCAGCCGGAGATAATTGTGGAACGACGTTACCTAAGATCCGTGTTGAAAGAATTTCCGTTAAAGGGGACAGTTTCCCAAATCAATCCTGTGAAAGGGCTTTTCGTGTAGTTTCAACCAACACGAGATTAACTTTTCGCTAAGTGTAGTTTATCCAGATGGGCATTGTTGAGAATCCTAGAAACCGGAGGTAGTGTTAAAACCGAGTGCTTCCCCGTGCTGTTTGTGGATTGAAATCGCCGTGGTGCGGAAGAAACAAACGTCCGTTCCTAAAATTCAGACAGACACTCCGTTCACGGCTCGTTGGTAACTAAAAAGACTCGCTGTAAATAATTAAGCTTTTTTTTTAAAATAATAATTGTCGTTCAGAACTAGTACATAAATAGAGTAACGTGAATAAGCAACGTGTAAATATAGACCTTAGTGTATCGTACAACCAATTGAGCTATTAATCAAACGCAACTTGGAAATTGAAGCGATTTCTTTCACGAGGTGGGCCATACTTTGGAGGTTCGAGTATAGTTACAGCGTCGATCACATTGCCGAAGCCGCTGCAGGGTCCATCCTCTGGGCTTCCCTCAGGTTACTGTTAACGAAAGGGGGTAAATTAGAGAAGCCAATTGGTGTAAAGCCTGATCAAATTTAAGGTAATCATTTCCGTTCGTATTGTTGCTGTGATGTTGACAATTTTAATAAAGCATTGTGTGCATTTTTTTGTATGTTCTAACGGTTGAATACGCTGTCCTTCAGGATCAAATTTCTTAATATTGTACTGTTTAAATTTTAATGCAAGCGTATTCATCCGTGTTACAATCAAAATTTATAGGAGTTTCTTTATCTGTTATATTGACTATTTTGTACCGAAATTTTGTATTACGATTGCGTTGAAAGGGGAGACGCAGATTATTTGTTATAACCATTTTATCTTATCATAAGAGTAAAATTTACAGCAATTTAGAAATTGTAGACGTTTGAAACTAGCTAGTATCACTGCATTTTAGGTAAACAAGGTAATTTAATTATTGTGGAAAATCTATGTAACAACACCAGGGTGTTTTGATATTTCTGTGTTGGTATATTTATAATACACATATGTAGATTAATGAACTTTTTGTGTTTTCTTTGGAATGTGAATTCAGCTGTGAACCCCATTTCTTATACAGCGTATTAATTATGAGCAATTTAGATGTTTGTTTTTTTATTAGGATGAGATAATCGAATTAACGTCAATATTTTTTTCTGTTTGTTTTGAGTAAAGTAATTACGTTCGAAAGGTTAACAATGGATTATTTTAATTGTAACATAACATTTAAAGGAAAATGCGTTAATGCATTATCTTTATGAATTTGAGTGTATTTTGCAGCGAATTGATTGATTTAATTTCAAGTGGTTGTAAGTTGAATTAGAGCATTTTATTTTCTTTGAACTATAATTTCACTGAAAGTCAGATCTATTAAGTGAAGTAACGTAACGAAAGAGTTATTGTTGTCTACAAAAGAAATAGCAATTAAGGAAGCTACACCTGTTTTGTTGGTCGATTCTGAATGACCTTCAAAATATAAACATATTTGAGGAATTGTGCGGGTCTTCGTTACATTCGTTTTTCACATTTCACTTTCTTCCACGTTATTTTCACCATCTTCATGTAAATGTTGTCCACCCTCTATCATTTTTCTGCACCGATTGAAAAAAGTTAGTGATTTTACTCTGTTGTAGCATCATAATATATTTTAAAGGCACGCTTTCCTCTGTAGCCCACTGTAAAGTAAGGTTTAGGCTTTTGACAGCATCATGATGTTTAACTCTGAGCTGTAATTTCCATCAAATCATCGTCAGAGTCAGCGCTATCAATTTTATGAATAAAATTTTCTTGCCCAACCAATTTGGCATCATCATCAATCCAATCGATAACTTCACCAACAGGTATGTCAACATTCCCAATGCTATGAAACCCTGAAGAAACCAAATCAATTTCTTCTGCTATTGGACGTACCTGCTGTTGCATAACACTTAGGCGAGTAAACCTTTAGGGTCATCTTCTAAGTCATTGTCATTGTTTGGTTTCAAAATCTTCTTCGAGAATTTTTCTAAGGAACTGGCTGGTACCTTTTCCCAAGCAGCGTGAAGCAAGCATACAGCGTGTTTTAAGTTTAAGCTTTTGAGTCATTTTACGACATCATTTTCTTCATTGGTCAAAATTTCTGCCAAGAGACTTTATCTGTAAAAAAGTTTGGTTAAGCGAATTGCATTTTGGTCCATTGGCTGAATTATTGCAGTCGTATCCGGAGGCAAAAATTTTGTAAGAATTTTGCCATCATCAGTAATCAGTTCCTGTTCGCTGCAATGACTAGAAGCATTATCAATTAGAAGAAGTGCTGTTTCGGGTAAATTTTGATCCCTGAGAAACTTCCTCACTTGAGGAACAAAACATTGATCAAACCACTGCCTAAAATCTGTCGACGTTATCCTTTGTAATCTGCAGTAAGTGGCACCCTGGGGTTTTTTGATTTTCCAATGACTAGAAGTTTAAGTTTGTGGCTTCCGTCAAAATTACATGATTCCAAAAATGTCAATCGTTCTTTGCTGGTATTTCGTCCCGGAGCGGTTGTTTCTGTGAAAGATACGAGCGTACTATCCGGAAGCAATTTCCAATACAAAGCTGACTCATTCACATTGTAAATTTGAGAGGGCGGTAAGTTTAAGGATTTTATTGTTTGGTCTAATTTTTTTATGAATGGTTCAACAGCAACAGAAGATAATTTTCCTCCACAGTTTTTAAGCTATCTGAAGCTATACCTTTTTCGAAAATTTGAAATCCATCCTCTACTTGTATTAAAATGTTCATCACCATAATATTTAGCATGTAGTTGTTTAGCTCTCGTTGCTAAAAATTCTGAAGAAACAGGTACATGCGAATTTCTAAGACTCGCAAAGCAGGAGTGTAGTTTATTCTCCATTTTTGGATACTCTTTTGTCTTAAAAGCTTGCCTTTTTCCTGGTCCAGCAGCACAGTGATTTTTTTTTGTTAGTATACTCATGCTTATGGTAAGGATCTCTCTAGTTGGGATTGTGTCGCCGAAAATTCTTTTGTGTGCAGTTTCTTTGCAATGTCTGTATGCTGTGTGTGAGATGGATGGTTCGTTTGCGTGTTGTATTTTGCTGGGGGTTACGGTACTCCAAGGTAACCTGTGTATGCGTCTGAGTATTCGGCGTTCACAGGAGCGCTAGAGGAAAGGTGATTATTGTTTATGTTCATGTATATGGGTGCTCGGAAATCCATAACAGCGCGTATGTATGTTTTGTAGGTGTGTTGTAGTCTTTTGTGGTGGCAACCTCTGAGTCTATCCCGGAGGGCTTCCAGTAGGTTGGCTCGGATTCTTCTCCTATTAGTGTTCTTTGTACATCGAAGAGCCAATTGAGGGTTCTAGTGAAGAGGATTCCTAAGTAGGTGATTGTTGGAGTGGTAGTCTTTCTTGATTCAGGGTGAGGGAAACATTGCTATTGGCTGACTTTGAGAACTTATCCTCGGTGAAGTTAGGATGTCGGAAGGATTGTTTGGGTTTTGGTGGGATTTACGGAGGTTCTCCATCGGTTCGCCCAGTTGGAGAAGTTCCGGAGGGTTTTGGATATGAGGCGGAAAGCCGTTCCGCTGTTCCGATTAACCGCCCAGAAGGCGGTGTCATCCGCAAACTGCGCAACGGCTACTCCGAGTTGTGTGACTTCGGGGATGTCGAATGCGAAGACAGTGTAAAGGATCGGAGCTAAGGCAGAACCTTGCGGTACTCCTGCTGTAGGTTGAAAAGGATCGGAGATGGTGTTTCCTACTTTGACTCGAACTGACCGATTAGTCAGGAACGAGAGTAGGAGTTTGGAGAAGGGGTCGGGTATGTTGAGGTTGCGGAACTTGTGTAGGAGACCGGCGTGCCAGACCCTGTCAAATGCTTGCTTAATGTTCCGAAACACAGTCAGATTGCCAACACATTGAACAGCGAACCTTCAAGTAAAAAAAAACAAAATTAAAAGCCAATCGGTTGGAATAAACCAGCAAGAAGGTATGTAACAACAAAAGAGTTGCGATATCTTTCTTTTTGTTTTTGCTACCCACCTTTTAATGTTATCAGATTTTTTCTAATGTCGCTTATCGTTGAAACCCCTACTCCATACTTATGGGCTAGAGATTTTGCACTGACTCCGTGTTTTAGCTCGTCTATAATTTCGGACTACTCCTGGAAACTTAAATTTTTGCGTTTAACTACCTATTCAGTTGAATGCGCTTACAAAGAGACAAGCAAAAACCTGCATAATTTTATTTTTATGGAAATAAAAGTCACGTAAATGAACCCGGATTACTGAATCAAGTAAAATTCGGATGAGAGAGTACTTCAATGACACGTAAATGTAATGCGAATTACAAAAGCATACGGATTATCACGAGATCGGATCATCGCGACACTACTGTATAACTATCTCAAAATAGAAGTAATATTAAAAATAAATTTCACGTGCGTGTAGAAAATACTTCCTACGAAGTTGTATGAGGGCTCTCCCCACTCTATCTGATTCTAAATTTGGCAGTTCATCAATGGCAAGAGTTGAGTTACTGAAATATCAAGAAAAATCATTCCTAAAACACCGACGAAGCTAAATTTACGAAGAATAGTGCATTTAACACAAAAAAGAGCCCTTACTGGTCCTCAAAAAATTCAAGAATTGAGCGTGTGACAGATGTTCAATAAACTTTGTCCTTTAAAGAACATTGTGTTATTAATCATTATCGAATATGTACGGTGTTTTTTATTATTAAAATTTGAATTTAAAAAAATACAATTTCATTCATTACAATGTAATCAGGGCAGTTGTGCATGATTTAGAAGAAATAAAAGAATCCGTTTATGCTTTTAAAATTATGGGGCATATTCTCACAACTTTCGATTAGATAAAGTCAGGGTGAGCGATATTTTTGAAGATATCTGGTTGATAGTGGAGTTGATCGGCCTATTTCCACAGTTTATGCTTTTTGAGCGCGACGTTTCGGAAGCGGACTCTGCTTCCGTCATCAGGCTTAGTCCTGAGAAGGACTTTTTTCGCACTTGAGTCGAATTCATTTGTTATATCTAATTTTTCTCAAGCACTTGACTACTCTCAGATTCGAACTTGGTACCTTTCACTTACTAGTCTGACACCTTTACCGCTGAGCCACTGAGTAATCCAATATATATTTGTTAGAACTTATATATATATATATATATATATATATATATATATATATATAAAACTATTTTTCGTGGTTGCGCAGAAGTTTATTGCGCATGTTGCGCCGTAACCTCTTGCGCAGGTGTATTGCGCTTAAGCTCGTCGCGCATTATTGGAATCCATATGGGTTTCATTTCTACACTAGCTTGGCTTATTGGATTTTCTGCTAGTGCGATGAATGTGGCTTCTTTGAGTTTCCGACGAGTTGTATTCTCGTCCTTTGCCACTATCTGTATGTTATCCCATTGGATGCGGTGGTCTTCGTTCCAGACATGTTCAGCGATTCTTGATCTTTCTGTTTCGCCCTTGCGGACGTTGTTCTTGTGTTCCTGAGTTCTCACTTTGAGTGGTCTACTGCTCTCTCTCTCTCTCTCTCTCTCTCTCTCTATGTATGCTCTGCCGCATTCGCATGGTAGGTTGTATACACAGTTCTTGGAACTCTGATCTTCATTGTATGGTTTGGTTTTGGTTAGTATTCCCCTGAGCGTTCTGGTCGATTTGAAGGCAGTGCGTATCTTGTATTTGCTGCCTATCCTTCGTATTTTGTCTGAGGTACCTTGTATATATGGTATTATCGCTGTATATTTAGGTTCTTCTTTTCGGTTACCCTTTCCTGTTAAGGTTAGGTGTTAGATCGGGGTAGCCATTTTCTTTGAGTGTTCTAGCGATATTTTCTTTTCTCTGTTCAGGTCCTCTTGTTTTGAGCATATTGTTTTTGCTCTATCGTACAAGCATTTTGCTACGCCTAACTTCACGTTTTGTGGTGATTGAGTTGTAGTGTAGGTACCTCCCCGTGTGGGTAGGTTTCCTGTATACACTTGTCGTGAAAGCGTTGTCATTCCTGTGTACAAGTACATCCAGGAATGGCAGTTTTATTCCGACTCCAATTCCATTGTGAATTTGATGGTGGGTGCGCGGCTATTTAGATGATCTAGGAATTCATCTAGCTTATGCTTGCCGTGTTGCCACACTACGAAGGTATCGTCCACGTATCTAAGCCATATCCTTGGTTTCTCTGTGAATTCGGATATCGCTTGGTCTTCAAAGTCTTCCATATATATATATATATATATATATATATATATATATATATATATATATATATATAGCTCACTATGGGTGATAGTGGGGAACCCATAGCCATCCCAAACTCTTGTTGGTAGAATTTGTCTTCTACCTGGAAATATGTAGTTCTAATGCATATTGTCAGAAGTTCCATTATTGTGTTTACCGAGAGTTGCGTGCGTTCGTCTAACGTTTCGTCCTTTTCCAGCTTGTCCCTTATGATAGTTAGTGCCTTATCGGTAGGCACATTTGTGAATAGACTCACAATGTCGAAGCTTACCAGTATTTCTTCGTGGTTTGGTTGGAAGTTTCTGATGGTTTCCACGAAGTGCTGCGTATTCTTGACCATAGATTCGGTTTTTCCCGATAAGGGTGTGATGATACCTAGCAGATAGTGTACTAATGGGTGACAAGGTGAATTTCTCGAGCTCACAATTGGTTTCAGAGGAATTCCTTCCTTGTGGATCTTTGGTAGGCCGTACAGATGCTTAGGTTTGCTGTAGTGTGGGGTAAGTCTAGTTCTCTGGTAATCGGAGAACTCCCCCTTTTATGTTTTGCCAGCGTCAGGTATATCCGTCTTTCGATTGATGGTGTGGGGTCTTTCGGTATTTGTTTGTACTCGCCCCCGTCTAGTAGTTCTTGGACCTTACTGTTGTAAGTGTCCATATCCATTACCACAGTCGCGTTTCCTTTGTCTGCCGGGAGAACTTTGATCGTTGGGTCATTCTTAAGGGAAATGACCGCTCTCCTTTCTAGGTTAGAGAGGTTAGGTTTAGTTCGCCTAGATGAATCCAGGACTGATCTAACCTTACTTCTGTATTCTTCGGCTTCTTCAGGATCTAATTTCATAGCTGTCGCTTCTACTGCGGTTATTAAATCTACTTTCGGAATATACCTCGGTGTTATCGCATAGTTCAAGCCTTTGTCCAGAACCTTCATTTCGTTTTCGTTCAACTGTCGTTTAGAGATGTTTATGACAGTGTTTTTTTTTTCGATTGATGTTAGTTGGTTCTTTCTTCTCCTTCATTAGCTTTTCGAGTTTATTCTGCTGAATTTCCTTGTGAATTGCCTTGGTCTTCGAATATTTACTTCTGGTAGCCGTATTTATCCTATCAAAGTCTTGCTCGTTCACTCGATTGCGAATGGTTTCTCTAATCTCGTTGGATTGGTGTTCGAGCTGGTACTTTCTGAAACGGTGATGTTTGATTCGTTCTTTGACTAACGCTTCGCTAGCTCTCTTTGCGATTAGTGATATTTTTCGGCTGTGTATCGGAGTTTTGATGTTAAGCCCAGTGGGTATTAAGTTATCACGGGCTTTGCAGAGGAAGGTTAGATGGTTCTCCTCTAGTGCTAGCTTGTTCATTGATGTTTCAAGCTTTCTGAAAAGTTGTTTGACTTCGGGGCCGTACCGAGTTACTAATTCTGTATTATAAGTGTTTTGTAACTGTGGTTTCCTATTAGTGGAGTTGATCGGCCTATTTCCACAGTTTATGCTTTTTGAGCGCGACGTTTCGGAAGCGGGCTCTGCTTCTTTCTGGTTGTGTAACCAACGAACCCTGTCATTACCCACCTCGATCATCAGATTTGACACCTCTGGACATCAACGTTTGGGAGATGGTTACCGATAGAACGCATGATGGGCCGATAACAACTGAAGAAGATTATTAAAAAAAGTATTGAATGCGTTTAATAGACAGTCAAAATAATAATTAGAGTTATCTAATTTCTTAGTATTGATTTGATTTCATAACTTGTCTTTTTATTTTATTTTATATACTTTTTACCTATTTTTTGCATTTATTTATTTATTAACGTTTTGTCAATCTCGTTGACTTCTTGAAAATACAATAAAATATACGTTCAATAATTTTGGTTCAACGGTTTACATGACAATATGCATGATGAATATGTGTAGTATGGATTGTCCAGTGTATTGAAATGTTCATAAATAGAAGTTTCATAGTTAATTATAAAGCTTCAAATTATAATGGAGTTCATCGTTTCTATTTTAACAGTACATTAAAAAAATTAAATAGCACGCATATCGTCTACTTATTTATTTAATTCTACTTGCTATTTCACATCAACACGGAAATACAGTTTTATGTTCGTACAACTTGACCGAACATTTTTGAACACTGTAGAAATTCTGCAAGAACTGAGACCGTATATTGATAACGCAACATCTGTACATTGTTTATGTTAAATATCTCTGTTACATCTGTTAAGATAGTGACTAAATAGGAACGGGGTTCAGAGGTGATATTGCAAATGTCAATTTTTCTGAAACAATTTTAATAACGGTTAATATTGGATATGGAATGTTGTTTCAAATTAAATTCGATTTATTAAAAATTTCAAAATGTAAAAAATATACACGAAAATTCATTGAAAATAATGAAGTTTGTTACTTCTTACATCAAAAGTCCAATTAAAACACAACATTTTATTTGAAACAGTCATACCTACCCGAAATCATAGGATTGCAAACTTGGAGGCTCACCTGCATTAATACTTCCTAAACGTTTACGGGATGCTTATGGCAATATGTCCTATTAGAATGTTTTTTTAAATTTTGCCTAGGGCTTGTTCTAAATTATGTTTATTAACCAAATAATAACAAAAAAGCAATTATTAAAATAATAATTTTAACAATAACATACATATGCAAGGCTATTCTTACACTAATTGTATGTAAATTAACTTTTACTTTAAATAATCTTAAATTAATTCAATCGAATTTTTTTATTCTAATAAGGTATTCAACACGTAAAAAGGTCAACTGATAATATATACATGACTACTGAAAATGAATTTTTATTAAACTTATTGGGTCATAAACATAAAGCTAACTGGATAAATCAATAATGCAATAAGTTGTGACCTTTTGCTCATCGTGACAGAATTCCACTTTCTCTATTTGCATTGAAATTTATTATGAAATCTTACTAAAACGGAAAATAGTCAAAATTATATAACAGGTTCCGTGTTTTCCTAAGGATGATTAATCAAAAACAAAAACACAAATGTGATGTCCACACTCTAATTAATAGTTTAAATTAAATTTCCGGCTATTAATTTAAAATTAATTATTAAATCCTTAAGCCCACTACCCGTGAAATATATATTATATAAAAATCTTATAGTAAGTAGTTGAAAATATTTACGCGAAAAATACGTATTTAACAACAATAATGAACACAACTTACACGAATATGCACACGAAAATGAGAATGTTTTTCATGTTTTGGCGGCTGTGGTGGAAAATTTTAGTCCACGTTAATGGCAAATTGCAAACGACGTCGGGTTGCATCACAGTCGAGTGTTAAGGATTTAAAAAAAGCACAAGATTCGCTCATATAAATACCAGCTTCACCAAGAGTTGCGAGACGGTGATTTGGAGAGGAGGAGTGCATTTTCTTGCAAAAGATGGAAAAATGCAACGAAGACTGGAAATTTTTACAAAAGATTTTTTTCAGAGATGACGTGACGTTCACACTCATAATGCACCCAACGTACAAAATTGTATTATGGCCACGAGAGAATCCACACTACATTCTACAAACCAGGAGTACGCTTTTTACAGCTCCTGCAGGAATAAATAGCAGTGGCTGAAGTTGCTATGGACGACCAAGACATTTGGTTCCAGATGGAACCCTGCACATAACAGTCGTGATGTGCCTGAATATTTTAAAGAATAGTTTTTCCCACAAGGTTATGGGTAACTTTTACGCAATACATTGTTCCGCTATGTCCCCCAATTTTTTCTTTGCGGCCATTTAAAATTGAAAACGAAATAATTACTTCTGTCACATTTAATGACGGATGCGCTACATAAATGATATCGCTCTTGCTAATTGATTTTATAATTAAAGAATATAATGCAAAGCAGGGGTGTTCGGATGCATAATTTTATTCTCTATAAAAAAACCTAAATTACGTAATTTGGGTAGCCAATAAATGCACATTAAGAATTTTGCATTGGAATCCCTCTGCGGCATTGTCCAGGTAACCAGCTGTACATATAAGAAAAATTATAGCGAGCTAATTTACACATGCGCGACAGGTTTTAAATAATTCTTTAATATATCTATGGTTTATAAAATATTGTCATTATCTTCCAGTCTATTATCACAGTATACCATCCTATTATGCAACCGCTATAGTAACACGTTCATAACGAGAATTTGCAATATTGTTACAACAATAATAATTTATGCCAAATTAACACAATCACACACGCACACACACCTATCCGCACACGCACCCACCCCCACACAACCACCCATACACACACAACCACACGCACCTACGCGCACACACGCGCACAGACGCTCACACATGTACACGGACACACGCACACATACGCGCACATGGACACACACCCGCGCATACATCCGTAGACACACTCACCCGCACACACGCAAAACCCGCACACACCCACATACATATCGACTTTTATTTAAGGTATTTACATAACACTTTGTGCTTTTAAATATCTGGTGTGGAATACCCTACGACCTTCCAATCTACATGGAAATTAATAGAAATGAAATAATTTGAATAACGTTCTTTTTAGGATAATATTATGCAACCTCTTTTATAAGTTCATTACGAAAATGGGCGACATTGTAAACGCAAAAACAATCTATGTCAACCAGACGTTTAAACTTCATGACAGACAGAGGTTAATAGACATCTAGATGCTAACTTAAATTAAAAGAAATGAAATAATTTTAATTTCAATTTTTTTAGGATAACTACCTCTTTTTTATACATTCATAACGAAAACAGGCAACATTGTAAAAACAAAAACAGCTTCATCATTTTCAATCATATTTGAAATTTGAAACATTAGCGTAACAAAATACACCTAAAAAACCTTTAGTGTGGTATAGACATGTAGATGACACATTTGTTATCTGGAGACATGGAGAACAGGCCCTGCATGAGTTTTTGTTTTTATAAAAACCAAATTTTTAGATATTAATATCTAAAAATAATAATTCACCATCTTTTAAGGTTTACAGAAAGCCGACGCACACTGATAGACACCTTCATAAATTATCCAACCACCATCCACGTCAAAAAATTGGTGTAATTAAATCTTTAGTAGATCAAGTAAAACGAATTTGTGACCCTGAATTTTTGAAGGATGAATATAAATATGTAATCCTTACATGATAATGTATATTCACTTACATATATAATGTTATTATACCTTCTAGGCGTAACCTTAAAGAAAAACCAGGTCTTAATGGTGGTACTGCTTTTCTTCCTCTTATAGCTAATGTTACAGATAGAATTGAAAAATCCTAATTAAATATAGCATTAGGACTATTTTTAAACCTACAAGAAAAATTAAAGCCCATTTAAGATCACCTCAATATGTTTCAAACCAATTATCATTTTCCGGAGTGTATAAGTGATCTTGTTCATGTGGAAAAGTATACATTGGAATCATAAAACGTAGCTTTGATACAAGACGTAAAGAACATTAGAGACTTTGTAGATTAAGTCAACCAGAGAAGTCTGCGGTAGCTGGCCATGCCTTAAATAATCTAAATCATGACATTCAATTTGACAATATTGAAATATTGTTAACACAAACTCATAATTATGTTCGTTTACAACGTGGAACTATTGAGATATATAAACACTCTAATAATTTTAATAGACAAGAAGAAAATCTGCGTTTAAATAGGTTTTAGCATCTTATAATTAAAAAAAGGCATAAGCATAAGGATACGTCTTGATTTTGATTTTAATTTTGACTTTTGGTATGTCTAGTTTTTTTGCTGTGTTTTCCTAGACCTTGAATCAAATGCTTTATTAATTATATGTTAAATTACCACAGCACGATAATTTAACGTAAGTAGTTAAAATTAAAATTAAAAAATTACAAAAAAACGTTCTGCATTATGCTTTTCACTGTTAATAACACTTGCAATTATTGACAAAGCTATCTCTTTGTTTGATTTAACTGGATTATTTTAATCGATGTCATGTTTATATTTGTGAATTACATCATTTTAAAATTGAAGTTTTTCACAACTTTACACTTACATCATAACTTTATTAAATTTTGTTAAATCTGTTTTTTGGCTGACATTTTTCATTGTTAGCCTTCGACCGTTAGAGAGTGTTCTGATTTGTCATCTTTAAGACTGTTTAACAATATTTAATTTTTAATGACCTAGTTATTCTTTACTAAAATTTAATTCTATAGTTCGCTTTATACGTTTCTCAAACTGTTATATTAATATCAGAGTGACGTTTATGTTTTAATTTTTCAACTTTGACAAAATTGTTTCAACATCTTTAACAATTTTAATAAATAATATTACTACTGACGAAGATAACTGTAAGTGTTATCGAAACGTTTAGATTGTATAATTTAAAATACACCATTCAAAAACCCAAAAAAGATAGGTATTTTATTATGTGAGATAATGGTGAAAGTGTACATTTTCATACACTTTCATATCAATCATATTTATTTAATTTTTACATTTACTTCGCTTTACATTAAAAAACTTTATGAAATAAAATTTATGTAAAATTTTATCTTTGAAATATGCAGCTGTTTTAGAAATACTTGATAAAATCAAAAATTGCCCCTAATACCCCCCCCCCCCCCCTCCCGCTGGATATTTCCCAAAATCTAATCAGCTCTAATCCAAATAAAAGCAAGCTTAAATACAAAATTTTAAGTCCATAGGTATTTTCGTTCTGGAGTTATCGTGGATACTAACATACATCCACACAGACATACAGACATGATGGCCGAACTTGTCGAAACTTGCCCAAAAGTTGTAAAATGAGCTATATATGTATATGTAGGTTGGAAGGTAAAAGCAAAACCAGCGCCCATATTAAAAATTAGGTTTGTGGCGACCAACTTTTTTACCTTAGAAGGTTATGCAATCGATTTTTTTTTTTGCTAAATCGACCTTTTACAACGTTTGACAAATTGTCATCAAAATCGACCATGATGTTGTATTGGTCAACCGATAAATTTCTAAACACTCCTCTATTTTCCAATAGACTCATGAAGAGGGATAGATTTTGACTTATCAAAATAAATAATATATATTTGGCCGTAGCAGATCTAAAAAGATATTTGGACATGTCAAAAGATATCTGAAAACATACACGGTATATAAATTCTGTTCTTACTTCTAGTATTGTACGTTTGGTTTATATCAGAATACTTCACAAAGTGCTTGCTATTCTTAAAAATGCATAGCAGGCATTTCCGTATGTACAAACAAGCTAGAGGAAGGATTTTTAGTTGTACGAATAGTTGCCCACATGAGGTCGCCTTGGTACGCAACTTATGGTACTTATTATTCGTTTCTGTAGCAGAAAAATAGAGTGTGCTGCGACTGAATTGCCCCAACACATTAGGGCGTACGTAAGTCTAGATTGCACATGAACATATTAAACTAGCTTTATGGTATTTTCGGTTACGTTGCTACGTACTCTAATCATTGTATAGCACCAAAGATTTCGGGTTTTTGACAATTCGCGGCAGTGTTTGACCCAGTTTATAGTATTTAATACCAGAGTGAGATTATTAATGTATATGATAAATAACAGCGGACCTAGTAGGCTTCCTTGTGGAACTCCGTATGCGATATTTACTGCCTCTGAAAATTCCCCAGTACTCTTTGCGTTCGTTTCATAAGATAGTTGCGTATGCATTTCAACGCAACTCCACGCATTCCATATGTTTCAAGTTTTTGAACTAGCAGATTATGATTAACAGTGTCAAATGCTTTGGAAAAGTCGTAGTATCATCCACACACTTTTTGTTACTTTTCCAATACTATTAAAATTTCATCCAAGGCATCTACTAGAGCATCATTGGTTGATCTTCTCTTTCGAAATCCAGACTGTGCATTGTTTATTATGTTGCATTTATCTAGAAACGTGTTGAGTCTTATAAAGTAAGCTTTTTAAAAAATTTTAGGAAAAATTGATAATCCCGATACTGCTATATTGCTATCCAATAAACATGGATCGCCGCTTTTATGAATGGGGACAACTTTTTTCCCTCAGTCTAGGTGGAAACCGCCCTTCCTCAAATGAACGATTAATTAGTGAGGATATTGGCGATGCAATGAAATCTACAACTAGTTTTAATATTTCATGGGACTTCATCTAGTCCACTAGAGTGTTTATTAGAAACAGTTTTGGTTTCAGTTATAGTAAATGGAGTTAGAGACATCGAAAACTGATTCATCTTAATCTTAACGTTATCACTATTTACATTCGTATCTCTACATAGTCCACAAAAAAGATATTAAAACCTTGAGCAATTTTAACGTCTTTTTTAAAAACTATATTAGAATTATTTCTCAATTCTGATGGTCGAGTAGCAGTGGCGTCTTTGGTTCCGTTTATTTTATTTATTATTTCCCACGCCGCTCTCCGGAATTATATATTTTGTTGTCATTATACCGAGTTTTTGCTTCATTGACGTTAATACTATGTTGACGTTTTTATACTGTTTTTTTTAAGTTTAAGTCTTGTGGGTTCTGTTTAGTAAGGCCATGTATATGACGAAGGTAATTATCTTCTTGTACTATATCATTTGTGATCCACTGTTTATTCTGCTTATTTCTTACTTTAATTTTCTTGTTAGGAAACGAATTATTATACGTACGAATTATGATACATAAAAATGTTTGTGAACGTAGCAAAACTCTTATTGAGGTCTGGCGAATTGAACATGTTTATGAAGTCGTTCCAGTTTTCTTTTTCCAGACTACATACAAAAGTGTGTATATTATTGACATTATGGAAATAAATAGAAAGAAGTTTTCGTTCCGTTAAAAACATTTGCATTGATGAAAGTTTGTTACTATTTAGAGGGAAGGTCTATTTCAGACAATTCATACCATCTAAGCGACACAGATTATGCACCATTTTTTTGCCAAGTTCATTATTATGCTAGTGCATTTACTGAAAAATTGAAAAAATAGAACTCACCTTTTAAATCTACTATAATTCTTCTAGCAGTTAACTGTAAAGATAAAAGGAACATTGACAGTTTGACTAGTCATATTCGAGGTGTAAAGAACGGGAAAAAAGAATCGCGAAACGGGAAGGGTAATAATGAAGCCAACCTTTATTGCAGAAGAAAGTATGTTTTTAAATACATGAAGTGGTGTTTTATCACTTATTAGACTGTCGGTATTAATTTATTTCCAACTGTACAAACAGCGCCGGATAAAGGGACGGGCAAGCCGGGCGACTGCCCGGGGAGCCAAATTTTGAGGGGCGCCGATACAAAGATATATTTTTTTACATTCATTATTTTTTTAGATTTTATAAATTAAAATTGATCATTTTTCATGAGACATCGATTTTTTTAGCAAACAATAAATTGTTTTTTCTTTAATAATACCAAATAAAGGTCATAATTATTTTATTATTGTCAACAGATTGAATAATTGTAATATTATTTATAAGAAAACTATTTGTATAGTCAGAATTCATAATAACTCAAAAAAAAAAAAGACTAATGGACAAAAACCAAAATTTACTAATAAAAATAATGAAACCTAAGAATTTTAATGGCTTTTATCACATTGATGCAGACAAATGCTTTTTAATCTCTAAAAGGTTTATTTTTATTTATTTTGAAAAGATAATTTGTAATCAGTATCACGTATCACAACAATCTACTCAAAAAATAGACGAGATCAAATTTATAAATTACAAATATCAACAAAATTATGAATAGTCAAAGTGATACTGGCGCCTGTCATACGCCTTAATACGTTCACTGCCACCCATTTTCGGCTGGTTTTAGCCTGGCGCAATTCAATTTTTTTTCCATGCGTTGTTATTTTGGTGTTAAAATGTCAAATGTAAGTGTTAAAGTTGTTTTTTAACTACCAATCGCAAAACAAAAAAACAGAACCGCCTGCGAACACTCGTAAAATAATACTTGTCGTCCTTGCCGACACAACCTATACACACAACGTCTCTCGGCAAACAACAGCATTTAACCGTGGTTCTTTTAAGAGTCAGCGGCATTAGCGCATGAGTAGCGTTGGCGCTTATAAGAGCCAGCGGCATTGAACGTGTTAACGGTTAAATAATTTTGTCTTTCTGTAAACTTTGCATTAACAACACTTGCCGTGCCTTAAAGTAAAATATAAAAAAAGTTTTGTTACGTATTCGTTGTGGAATTAATTAATAATTAAATGTATGGTAAGAAATCATAATATTAATATAATTTCAGACTAAAAGGGCTATTATAATGCCTCCAAAAAAATTATCAGGGTATCAAAATCGTAAAAGAAAACAACAACGAGAAGAAGAGTAAAAAAATACTGGGTTCTTGAAACCAGAAGAAACCCAGACCCAGTTAACTGAAAACAATTCTCAATTACAATTGAGTCTGGATTCCGGCGAGACTTCTGCATCTAGTTTCGAAGAAATACCCTCAAATCTAAACAATCATCAACCGGAAACAAATCTGAACTGACTACTTTTAGCGTAACAAAATTTTAAATATAATGATCCGGTACTTGGCCACTTGAACTAAATTCTACCTTCAGAGATCGTATCCTTGCATTTGATTTTCGATAACAAAAGAAATTGATTTATAATTTCACGTATCCACGAGATTCGGATAATCGTAATTTTAATAAAACAATGTATTATAGGATTACTTCAAATGGAGAACGTTTTCTACGTTCATAGTTATCTTATTCAAGAAGTGAAAATAAGGTATTCTGTATTTGTTGTAAATTAATTTTACACAGCTGAAGTCAAGTCGGCCTTAGCAACAATAGATCATTTTAACTGGAAACATTTAAGTGCATATTTAAAACAGCATGAAAATTCTACTGAACATTTAAATAATTTTATTAAATGGTCTGAGGCACGGAAAAGCTTTGAACTTGTACATAATTGATAAATAATATTCAATCAGCTATTGCTAAAGAACGGGAACACTGCAACAATGTATTAGAAAGACTAATGAATATTGTGTTGTGTTATATTTAGCAGAACACAATTTTTGTGGTTCATCCGATCAATTTTTACTAAAAATAATGGAAATTTCTTGGGGTTTGGTTGAACTTTTGTAAATAGCGTTACTTTGCATGAACATGTTTCGAATATATTCAAATGAAACATCAATTACTTATTGCAGTAAAACAATACAGAATGAGATAATCGCATTATTGGCATCTTCAGTTCGTGATGATATTTTGGAATGTACCCGTAAAGCGAAATATTTTAGTATTATTTTAGATTTTACTCCTGATATTAGTCATAAGCAACAACTTTCATTTACGTTACGTTTTGTAGATATCAGTGACAGCGACTTCAAAATCAAGGAGCATTTTATTAGCTACCAAGAAATTGAAGAATCAACAGGCTGCTCATTATATGAGATAATAAAACAATTAATGAATGATTTTCAATTGAACTTAGATATTGTAGAGGCCAAGATATGACAACGGCTCTAACATGAAGAAAATAAAGATGTTGTATTTGTAAAGAACATCCTTGCTTTTTTAGCCATGTGGATGCCACTCCCTCAATTTAGTCATTGGGGATGCAGCTATGATCTGAAACACATCTTTTTGGTATTGTACAACGTTTATATATTTTTTCTGTCCGTAAGGCGATTGAAAATTAACCGACAATGTGCCTTTATCTTTAAAACCTTTATGCGAAACTCGCTGGGAAAGTCGAATTGATTGTATCAAACCTTTATGGAAACTCGCTGGGAAAGTCGAATTGATTGTATCAAACCTTTGAGATTCCAAATAACTGAAATACACGATGCACTTTTACAAGTACACGAAAATTCTAAAGATGCTGGTGCACGAGATGAAGCATTTACGTTATCATGTTCTAGTATTAATAGTTATTTGGTATGGTCTGTTGATCCCACATAAACATTGTTAGTAAAGCCTTACAGGACAATTCAGTGGATTTAAATTAATGCTGTTAATTTATTACAATCTTGTTCTAAATATCTTGAAAATTATCGTTCCAATGGTTGAAAATTCTTGGTAGACGAGAGAGCTAGCTGAATTAGCAGGTACTGAACCGATCTTTATACAAAACGCCTCCGCCGTATAAAGAGACAGCATGTTTGAAGCTATTGATGATGTTGTTGATGCGAAAGAACATTTCAAAATAAATGTATTCAACATATTAGATCAAATTAAGTCTTCTTTCGTAGAACGTTTTGCAACAAACCAATGAGTTTTTGGAATAATTTTTCGTGTAATTTAAAAAGACATCTAGAATAATGATGAATTACGCAAATGTTGCATGAATTTACATTTACTTTTAAAAGACCAACAAAAATCTGATATTGATGGTACTGAATTAATGAATGAAATTATATCTTTAAAAACCTAATTCCTGGAAAGTTAACTCCTTTAAATTCAATGTAAAATTAGTAGACTAATAAATACCATTTTGCATTAAGACATCTAATCTGTACTAACTGATGAAGTATTTAAAATACTAGAGGAACATAAATGATACCTACAATATAAATGAAATATTTAAATTTTGCTGTTTTCTTTTGTGCTAAACACAGAATTTGACAAAAACACACAAAGGGATGTAAACAAAACAATGTGTTAGGTGCTCCATAACAACTAAATTTGGGACATAATAAGAATAATATGTTACGAAATTTTATATGCATATGTTATTTATTATTCCTTCAACAATGAAGTTTTTTTCTTAATTATGAGGTAATTTTACAATTTGGCCCAACATGTGTTTGAAATAAAAATCGCGAAGTTTGGGGCGCATTATATTCTCGAAAAACTCGTCATCCCGCAGAATTTTTTGACACATGAACCCCTTTGGGGTCCAGAGAACAAAATAACAAAAGTCACGTTTGGTAATGTGTAGCTGTCCCTGCACTTGGTAGAAGTAGTTGTGATTTGTTTTCAAGTGCATTTCTTCATTTTCCAGAATAACATAAGGAAGTTTTTCGATCGACTCTTTTGGTGTTAATGTTCTGCAACTGTAGGGGCATTTAATTTCAATGAGACCTTGCGTTCCGATAAGGCCGTCTGGAGTAGCTCCAAGATAATTTTCTTCTTCGTCGATGTAAAATCCACACGGTTCAATGGACGTTTCTAGATATTCTGAAATATCATTTATTGCTATACGTTCGTTTTCAATTCCGTAAGCTGTACTCTGTGACGAAAACGATGTAAGAAGAGCTTTAGCTGTTTTAACTGGATCTGTTGTTGCCCGTAACTTGCAAATTTTGCCAAACATAGAAGCGGTAATCCTTTTCCTTCTTTCTTGAAACCAAAGTGCCGATTCTCTTTGATCTTTGGTATTTTCTGCAATTTGCAGAATTTCGTCTTTATTTTTTTTAATTGAGCTTAAAAGGATATTTTTTCGTCTTGAAAATTCTTCCTCGGCCAAAATTTCCTCAACGGCGCCGTAATCTTCGTCAGCTTGAGCCGCAGGTTGGCGTGTATATTTTCTTTTTTTTGAAATCAACTGTCTTCTACATTTGATCTTATTTTTTGTAGAGATAAACCGTTTAGTATGGGTTCCTGGACTTTTCTGTGTTATTGCTTTGTGGATTATAGATTGGAATTCGGCGCCCCTATTGAACGCAATGCTTGCCGCTTGACATCTCATTCTATATCCTCCTTTTTTGGAAAAATCTATTCTCTTTCCTCCAATAAATTTTGCAAGTACACTGTTATAGGATTCAGCAGTATTCGTTGTCATATTTTTTATTAAACTTCTGCTGTTGTATATTAGTCTGTTTGCCAGTGAAATTATGTCATTATATAATCCACACTGTTTCATAGCCAAAATAAGATTTTTCATTAGGCTTGTTTCCTTTACAATAATAGCTTTCACATTTTAGATGTTCGCCAAAAACGTGACAAATACTATTTTCGATGTCCTTCCTTAAATTAGTTACTTGTTCCTGGAAAGTAACGTCCTGGGATCTTCTATACTTTATGGCGCAGTCTACTGCTGTTCTTAATCGTTGAATATTTTGTTGTACGGCTTGGCGGAGAAAAAGCGGGATGGGAAGGCCTTTTGAACTAAACTTTTTGTTGTTAAATTTTCAAGTTGTTGCAATAGTTCCTTAGTAGATGATTCAAACACTCAATCTTTTCAACGGGATAGGGTCCTTCCGTGTGAAGTTTTTAAAACACTGCTGTCACCGTCACCAACAAGATATGCATACTTTACTCCGTGCATAGCGACACTTTGTTTAAATCCTTCTAGGATAATGTCACTTTCCATGGAAGTTGATGTTCCATCCCAATTTTTGAAACATAAGTGTTCTTTTTCACCCATACAGCACATTGAGCAGAATTTATTTCTTATTCCTAGGTATAAGAGTTTACCAGTTCTTGCCCCAACTATACATGCAGCACCAGAACGTGCATTGTAGGCAGAACGGTAGGATCTTTACACCATGCTCCGTCAACAATTACTTTAATTAATGGAATACCATTTTCATCCACTTCAGCTCTTTCCTGGCCATTCTTGCTTCTTCCTTCCCAGCTTCAAGCTAACATTGCCATGACTCTTCGTCAATTATACCTTGTAAATTTTCTTCGATAGTTTTATAGCGGTTATACGAAATATTTGGTACGTTGATTGTTCCGGCAAATTCATTCAATTGTGAAAACCCACATCCAATGCTTATTGCACCTAACACTGCAGCCCCGTTTGTATTTAACATGCCCTCATTCGGATCGGTTTGAACTCGATGTTCCACTTGACATAAACCACATTTTAAAACAAATATAGAAATGAACCCTTGACGAATTTCTTTAATTATTCGCACAGATTGTTCAGGTGTTCCAGACGTGCAAGAAAATAATTGATGGTGTGGAAAAGACAAAATTTGGTTGATAAAAGATTGTACTTCGACAATTCTTCGTCCCTCCCACGAATTGCTCTTTACATTGTCTTCGATGTCATTTTTAGGTCTATCTTGGTTAACATTCGAAGATTCCGATTCATCATCATCAGACATGTTTTCAGTATACGAACAACCGGGAACTGGAGAAATCGAAGTCCTAGAAGCACTATTGAATTCATGATCCTGTTCATGATGATGACTATCGGCAGTACTAGTGGAAGGTTCCTGTTCGTCCACCAGTGCGGCTACGTTTTGGATAAATTTTGACACGACGATCTTCATTCAGAAGAATTCTGTGTTTTATCTCTGCCAGTCTATAGAAATAGAATATGAATAATTTTTGTAAAAAGATTAAGTTTTGAAGCAAATCGCTACCAATAGGTCCGTCGTACGGGAATGAGATTACTTTGGAAATTAAGGAAAGTAGAATGAGTAAACGATTTCATTTTGAAATAACAGCAGTTTCCAATGTTAGTCCCAGTAAATGTAGTTGATGTCTGATAACTTCTTTGTTTTAAACAGGTATAAGCTGTGCATGTATTTGTTAAAAAAGCATCTGTCACTATGACAACTCGTAAAGTATACTAGTTTTTTTAAGAAATGCACAGCTTATACCTACCTCCGGACACTGCCCTGGGCCCTATTCCACCATTCACTTTGCAACTTTGCAGCTTTACATGTCACTTTTCAAACTTATTTTGCGTTCTACCATATTTTTAATTTGTGAAAAAGTTAAGGCAAAATTAAAGCTAGAATTTTCACTATTAGACTATCTTTTAAAAAAATAAATAAAACGGTGAGAAGCAAAATACGTTTGAAATGTAACATGTCAAAACTGCAAAGTTGCAAAGCCAATGGTGGAATAGAATCCTGGTTTTCAACTTGATTAAAAACAAAGGAAGGAATGATAAGTATAAAAAATTAAACAATGATTTGTCATAAAAAAAGATTGTACGACGAGCCACCTGTACGTAAACAGACAAAAAAGTTGCCCTTACCTACGCTTTACCAGCAATCTTTTATTTTTTCGATGCTGGGTAAGTCCCAGCTTCTTATTCTTACTTCTTCCCATTGTTAGGTGTATAAAGGTAAATATTAAACACTCACACAGGTATCACTTCAACTCAAATTAAACAACTCAAGGACTGAAATTTTATGCAGAACTGAACAATAAACTACATAATAAATAATAAATGAAATTTGATTCTTACCATACGTATACTATTCTTTCTTTTCGATAATCAGTTTTATTAGCGTTCCGGGAACCCGCTTGTAATGAAACCGCTGACTGCTAACGGAGACGGCACATAGAGACAGAACATTTGCAAGCTGTTTTTAAAATCAATGCACGATTGTCTTTTAACTGAATTAACGGTCCCAAAAATAAAGTTAAGTAGTTTACGATGGTACCAAATCATTATTGAAATTTTGATGAATGTCGCTGCCTTATTTATTGTTACAAATTTATGACGATATAATATAAAAACTGCATGAAAAATGCAGTTTTTTTTACGTTTTTCCGATTTTTATAAAGAAAAACGAACGGATTTTTCACGGTTTCAAGTAACCAGCGACCTTCAGTTGGATGTGTTAAACATTCATGATTTTTTATTTACAAATCAGTTGTTTACTTTACCTGTTATATTTATTTAAAAATCGATAAAGTTATGCTCGATTTTACCACAGAAGAATCCTTAATAATTAAATGTATGGTAAGAAATCATAATATTAATATAATTTCAGACTAAAAGGGCTATTATAATGCCTCCAAAAAAATTATCAGGGTATCAAAATCGTAAAAGAAAACAACAACGAGAAGAAGAGTAAAAAAATACTGGGTTCTTGAAACCAGAAGAAACCCAGACCCAGTTAACTGAAAACAATTCTCAATTACAATTGAGTCTGGATTCCGGCGAGACTTCTGCATCTAGTTTCGAAGAAATACCCTCAAATCTAAACAATCATCAACCGGAAACAAATCTGGAACTGACTACTTTTAGCGAACAAAATTTTAAATATAATGATCCGGGTACTTGGCCACTTGAACTAAATTCTACCTTCAGAGATCGTATCCTTGCATTTGATTTTTCGATAACAAAAGAAATTGATTTTAATTTCACGTATCCACGAGATTCGGATAATCGTAATTTTAATAAAACAATGTATTATAGGATTACTTCAAGTGGAGAACGTTTTCTACGTTCATAGTTATCTTATTCAAGAAGTGAAAATAAGGTATTCTGTATTTGTTGTAAATTATTTTACACAGCTGAAGTCAAGTCGGCCTTAGCAACAATAGATCATTTTAACTGGAAACATTTAAGTGCATATTTAAAACAGCATGAAAATTCTACTGAACATTTAAATAATTTTATTAAATGGTCTGAGGCACGGAAAAGCTTTCGAACTTGTACAGTAATTGATAAAAATATTCAATCAGCTATTGCTAAAGAACGGGAACACTGCAACAATGTATTAGAAAGACTAATGAATATTGTGTTGTGTTATATTTAGCAGAACACAATTTTTTGTGGTTCATCCGATCAATTTTTTACTAAAAATAATGGAAATTTCTTGGGATTGGTTGAACTTGTTAGTAAATATGACGTTACTTTGCATGAACATGTTCGTCGAATAGTATCAAATGAAACATCAATTACTTATTGCAGTAAAACAATACAGAATGAGATAATCGCATTATTGGCATCTTCAGTTCGTGATGATATTTTGGAATGTACCCGTAAAGCGAAATATTTTAGTATTATTTTAGATTTTACTCCTGATATTAGTCATAAGCAACAACTTTCATTTACGTTACGTTTTGTAGATATCAGTGACAGCGACTTCAAAATCAAGGAGCATTTTATTAGCTACCAAGAAATTGAAGAATCAACAGGCTGCTCATTATATGAGATAATAAAACAATTAATGAATGATTTTCAATTGAACTTAGATGATTGTAGAGGCCAAGAATATGACAACGGCTCTAACATGAAGGGAAAAAATAAAGATGTTCGTATTTGTAAAGAACATCCTTGCTTTTTTTATGCCATGTGGATGCCACTCCCTCAATTTAGTCATTGGGGATGCAGCTATATCTTGCACACAATCAACATCTTTTTTTGGTATTGTACAACGTTTATATATTTTTTTCTGCTTCCGTAAGGCGATTGAAAATTTTAACCGACAATGTGCCTTTATCTTTAAAACCTTTATGCGAAACTCGCTGGGAAAGTCGAATTGATTGTATCAAACCTTTATGCGAAACTCGCTGGGAAAGTCGAATTGATTGTATCAAACCTTTGAGATTCCAAATAACTGAAATACACGATGCACTTTTACAAGTACACGAAAATTCTAAAGATGCTGGTGCACGAGATGAAGCATTTACGTTATCATTTCTAGTATTAATAGTTATTTGGTATGGTCTGTTGTCCCACATAAACATTGTTAGTAAAGCCTTACAGGACAATTCAGTGGATTTAAATAATGCTGTTAATTTATTACAATCTTGTTCTAAATATCTTGAAAATTATCGTTCCAATGGTTTTGAAAAATTCTTGGTAGACGGGAGAGAGCTAGCTGAATTAGCAGGTACTGAACCGATCTTTATACAAAAACGCCTCCGCCGTATAAAGAGACAGCATGATTATGAAGCTATTGATGATGTTGTTGATGCGAAAGAACATTTCAAAATAAATGTATTCAACATATTAGATCAAATTAAGTCTTCTTTCGTAGAACGTTTTGAACAAACCAATGATTTTTTGAATAATTTTTGTGTAATTTAAAAAAGAATCTAGATAATGATGAATTACGCAAATGTTGCATGAATTTACATTTACTTTTAAAAGACCAACAAAAATCTGATATTGATGGTACTGAATTAATGAATGAAATTATATCTTTAAAAAACCTAATTCCTGAAAATGTTAACAGTCCTTTAGAGATTCTCAATTCTATAAAAATTAACGACCTATATACAATTATGCCAAATTTGTGGACAACTTTAAGGATATTGCTAACAATTCCTGTAACAAGTTGCAGCTTGCGAACGTAGTTTCAGTAAATTGAAACTTATTAAAACATATTTAAGATCAACGATGACAAATGAAAGATTAAATAGCTTAGCAATTTTGTCAATAGAAAATGAAGTTGCAAAAAATATAAATATGACCGAAAACATACAAAAGTTTGCAGATTTAAAAGTTAGAAAACAGTTAATTTAAGTAACTATGTTATTGAATTTTTGACAAATAGCATTACAAAAATCTTGTATGTCACACGTATGGAATAGGAATAGCATAACTTACTTTTCAAAGTTCTCGCCCCTTCGTCGCTCGAACTTCAAATGCGCTCGTTATGCTATTCCATATGTTGCATCACTTGTAAGTAAATAACTATTGTATGATTTTTTTTAATAAATTTTTTACACAGTTCTGTATTGTGTAATTTTGATTTTTTAGCCTTTTTTTACTATTTTTTTTTAATTTGCAGTAAATTTGTATATTCTTGTATGAAAGGGCGTCAAATTTTGTTTTGACCGGGACCCTCAAAACCCTAGAACCGGCCCTGTGTACAAATACAATAAAATAAAATGGTTCTTGAAGAGTTTCATCTCAAATTTGTTAAAGAAATAATTGCAAAATAACATACACCGTTTTTACTCGAACCGTAGATAAAAGAGTGCTAGATGAAAATATTGAATTCGTCTCACTCAGATACTTTCATTTTCAAATAGTTTGAGTTTTATTTTGTAAAAACAGTTTAAATAAATCAACTTTTCTTTTTATGTTAATTTTTTTCTTATGTTTTTTATATGTATAGGATATAACATAAAAACTATAAAATTAATAGAAAATATTATTACGAATTTGTAAAACGGTCCACGGTAGACGTACATACATGGCACCGGCAAAACAATCAGTTGCTCAGCGACGGTGACGAATGCGTTCGACGTAGCGAAAGGATTAAACAGTTTTATTAGTCAAAAACATATTTACTGTATTAATTTCTACTGAAACTAAATGTATGCAATAGGGGTTTAGTAACATCACAAAAGTAGCATTGATCATGAATAAGAATATAAATACAATTAATTTTGTCAAACTAGTATTGATATTGTTTTAATAAAAAATAAAAATGTATTATATTCAAAATTAAGTATACTTCACTGCATAAGTGTTCTTTAAAAGTGTCTCCTATATTATGAACTAGAACACTACTGTGTTGTAATGTAATAATAAAATGTATAATCTGTTCATACTGTTTCTAAACGTCGGCCAACCATGAAAAGACGACAGTTTTGCTAATGTAAATGTGACTGTATTATGTTCAGCTTTTTAGAGCGTCTTTTACATTATGATTTGTCTTTGGTAACGTTGCGCACTGCTCATTTGCAGTGATTATGCAGTGTAGTCAATATTCATTGATCAAAGTCGCCGCGCGAGAATGATTATCTGTTTACTTTTTATTCTGTGCTTCTACAGAAAGCGTTTAACATGTAATACGGTTAAAAATTCACTATAGACATTAAAACTTTTTCAAAATGAAATTACACAGTTGAACTGCTTGAAAAAACCCTATCATGGAATAAAGAGATTCCAAAACAGTTGGAACAAATAATAATGTATTGAACCGTTATTATGTTTCTAATAAGAAGGCCAAGTTTTTAATGATTTTTCAGAACCGTGGTCATAGATCAGGGAGTAGACGTTACTTATTTTGTCTGCTAATGACACTAATATTCAAATATCTAACCAAGAGAAAATAGGCATGTACAGAGCTAACATTTTTTTACAAAAAAAAAAATAAATAATACGCTTCTCTTTCTATTTATAATAACAAATTCTCAGGTTGGAATCCAAATTCTCTCTAAGCTGCGTTCATGTTTTACTAATAATTTAATTTGCGCTTCTTAGGCTTAAGAAAAAAATGGAAACGAACTGATGAATGGTAAAACTATTTTCGTTTCATTTAATAATCTCTGTACTTAATTAAAAAATTATGAATTAGATGCACAAAATTCTAGGGCTACAAAACTAGGAAAACTGTTAATAATAGACAATTAGTGAATTGCAAAGAAGGAACAGTACCATCTAAAATAAGTTTAACAATAACGGTAAAGTTACACATTCATGTAACACTATAATTAATTTCCCTTTCTTTTCAAGGCGTGACCTCTTAACCAACAAATGTAAGTGAAAGTCCTAATTTTAACTTGCAGGAGTTGACATTGAACAATATCCCACCAAATCAATAATTAAGTTGCTTTATAAAATATCCACCCTCACCACAAGATTTTATTGCAAATGATTTCAACAAATATCCATGACATTTATACCTTCAATGATTCAGTAACTTGAAGAATGCAGTAATGTTTGTTGTTAAATAATAGTGCAGATTTTTAATTAACTTGTGTGACTCTTTTAAGGAAGAAAAATCGGAATGATATTTAACTTAAATTCGCAGGTATTTATTATAATTATACAAAAAGATACAAAATACTATTGATACATATATAGTCTAAAAAAACAACTTAATTAATTTCGCCGCTAGGCATTACATTTTTGATGTGATTAATGTCAATTCAATTTAACAGACATTAGTTAATAAATCAAATTTGGTCGAACGTTTTGACCTTTTTACTAAATGATTCCGGTTTCGAAAAAAAATATGTATCCACCTCGGGACTAAAGTTATTTTTAAAGACTTTGTGGTTGCTTTACCTCGACTGAGAGTCTCGGCAACTAAGCTCCACAATCGTCGTAAATATTACACTTTATTGCCTTGATGCGTAAACTACTATTATTAGAGTATAACAATGCAATGACAAATCAAGCATTTTAATCACATTTACAGATTCGTGATTCAAACTGGTTTTATATATGGGGATAATTTTAAAATGTTGGTTGTTGCAACACGGCTATTTTTGTATAATTGTATATTTAACAAAAATATATAAATTTTTGACCCTTTGTACAATAACAAGCTCAAGTCATTTATTAAGATTAATGATGGGCATTTCTATAATAAAAATAAATTCGTAAGCGGCTGATTATACCGGATCTAACCATTCAGTAAAAGTTACAGCTGTACATCTTTTAATCTTTAGGAAATAATTGAAATAAATTATTTTAATGACATATAGTAAGATCATTCCTTATTATACTGATTAATGGGTGTACTTTCTCCAAATTTTCATTGTCACTAATTACTTTGGTTTAATTGTTACGGTATTTCTGATAACTCTATCAGCGTTTTCATCTTAATTTGTGCTCAAATTGAAACGGTTTTGCGTTCATGAAATTTTCAATACGTGTATTTTATTTACTTATTACCTAAACTACAACGTGCCCAAGATAAGGATGAACAGCGTGGGGATCAAAGGTACTTCTTCATAGTCACTTTTTGAATTAATTCTATTAGATGGCGTTTTCAAATTTTTTATTGGTCGTTTCGACTCCGAGAAATCATCAACTTTATTTTTTATATCGCCGCAACCAACGAAACACCCTGTATTCGATAGTATTTTTTTATTACGAATTTAACCATGTATTTATGGTTTTGAAACTAATTTTTAAGGAAAATTCGGATTAATATTAGTATTGGATAATATTTTTTTATGTACAAATTTAGCAACTCCCAATTTTTAAACCTATTTAATTAAAGTTAAATAATTGCAATAACTGTTCAAATAGGTTGCCGTTATTTTCTAGACGCAGGTAAGCTCTCTTTACTGAAGAATTTAAAACACGGTCTAGCATTTCTGTCGAAATTGTATTAACTGCTACCATAACCGATACTAACAACTGCTCTTCATTTTCAAAACTCCCATCACACACTTGGTTTTTCAGGTAACCCCACAGAAAAAAAATCCAACGGACTTAAATCGGGTGATCGGGCTGGCCAAGCTACTGCACTGTAAGTTCCAATCCATTTTCCTGTATACCGCAGTGACAGATAGTCCTGTACATTTTTGAGTTATATGCTGAGGCACCATTTCGTTGAAACCAACAGTTGTTAACAAGTGCTAGAGGTAATTCATCCCAGACATTTTCCAAATCAGTCCTTAGCAAGTTCAGATATGAAATGAAATGTAAAAATGAAAATCCGAATTTTTCAGCTTCAAAACCATAATAGGTAATACATGGTTAAATTCGTAATAAAAAATACTATCGAATACAGGGTATTTCATTGGTTGCGGCGATATAAAAGAATAAAGTTGATGGTTTCTCCGAAACGAAACGTCGAATAAAAAATTTGAAAACGCCATCTAATAGAATTCAAAAAGTGACAATGAAGAAGTACCTTTGGTTTTTAAAAATCTTTTAAAATAAATGAAGGAATTATGAAAAAGGAAAAACCCAAAAATCGCATTTTGTTTTAAATCTCGAAGACGATAAACAATAATGAACTTTTGCAAACTGCATATGAACATGCCCTAAATTATACAACATTTCTCTAATTTAACCGCCTTCGTATTTCTTATAGTTTTCAAGATCCCCATGCTGTCATCCTTATCTTGAGCACGTTGTATACTAAAAATTGATATTGAATTTACGATATTTCAAAAATCCTGTACAATTATAAAAATACGAAAAGTCATTAAGTTTTTTAAATTTAAGATTTAAAGATTTCCTCTAAAAATTAGACACTATGCATACGTATTTATTACTACGAAAGCTCTCTATTTCCATCTTTCTCTCTAGTAAAACGTAACCGTAACTTCTACCAATAACATTCAATTTTTTAATGAATTTTTCAGATATTTACAAAAAATACTTTATGGCTCGTATAAAGTAGTTTCTAGGGAATATTTATTAGATACCTAACAAAAACCTAATTACAAAACTTGCATGAAATTGCATCGGCTTTAAAGTAGGTCTCTGTACTTTTGCTCCAAATTGATACTTTACAAGACATTCACAAAAAAAGTACTTTACCGCCATTTATGTAGTACCTTTACTTTTCAACCAATTTTAACCAAAACAGCAGTAACGGTATAATTATAAAAATCGTGATTAAATCCGTTGCGTATTTCTTAAGTTATCGTGACTACATACACACAGACACAATGTGTTTAAAATGGTCTAGATCGTTTTAGAAATGATGAAAACGTGCAAAACGGTCGTAAACTCTACATAGACTTTTTCACAAAAACAATAACTTTCGCGTATACGATTTTAAAAATGCACGTCACAAAAATATCAATTACAGAAGCAAAATAACTACCGCGATTGTCCAATGTGACATGTGACATACCAAACTGAAATAAATAAATACGTAACTAAGGCATTTTTTAACGATTAATTTCTATATACGGTGATAGATTTAAGTCAAACTTGGTACACGTCCAAACCGCACTAGGCGTCGTTCAGGCTTACCTAAATAAACGGGTTGCCAAGCCAGCTACAGTGGAAATGGGCAGGGTCGATATAAGGAGTAAAATGATTGAAAGGTAGTTTCAAACACCTTACACTTATCACAAAAATAAATAGTCTTAGGCGGGATGTTAAATTAATTCTATCTGACCCTGGAAAACAGGATTGTAGCCTACTTAGTAAAACCATTCACAACTCAAATTCAATCACGCTATGTATGCATGCATGTATGATATATATATATATATATATATATATATATATATATATATATATATATATATATATATATAATAAAAATCCAAGTTATAAAACTTTTACTTTTTAAGTATCCTAGTATACACATAAATGTATATTTCTGTTATAAAACTCTGAATGAAATAAGTAATACCCAATTTATAAAAATCCAAATAAAAAGTCGTTTAATAATTTTTTTGCACGATTGATCTTTTTCGTTTATTTACCATATCTGTTTCCAAGACAGTAGGATATGTTTACTGGTTGCGAGGCCCAACTCGTCGGTAAGTATTTTACTTACCGATGTCTTTTACTTACCAACGTATAATTATATATACTACCTATATTTCACAACAATAAGAACAAAAACGTCACTTTTGACTTTTCGTTTATTTAATAGAAATTAAATAATTTCAATGGTGGTAAATTTAATACAATCGTGCAAAAAACAGTAAAAACAGTATGAGCATCACGAACATTAAGGGTTGTACCGGCCTCCGGCGAAATTGGAGGCTTCGCTATCGCTCAGATTCCAAACACAGCCGCCGTCCCTTACTGTTCTTGATACTTAATATACTATTATATCAACGAAACATTCGTTTGTTGCTAAAAAATTTAATATGTAACGATCAATGCTTTTATCATAAATAACATCTATATACTTTCTGAATATTTTATCTTTAAAGTAATCGTATTTAAACATCTGTCAATTTGAACGAATTGTAATAATTTAAATCTGGAATTTCTACTTAATGAAGATATTCTGTTATCAGTGTTTTGTATTTGATTGACTGTAAAATAGTTCAAAATAATAAAATTTTGGAACTGACCTGGCTCATTACGCAATTTCACGTCGATCGTTAAGCTCAAAAATATTCAAAGGTCACTTCAATCACCAATAGATGTAACCCGTTATGCAATTTTACATAGGTTAATGAAAAATATTATCTCAGCCAATTTGCAAATGTAAATATGTACAAACACGTGGCTGCAAAAAGCACAACAAAAACCAATTCTTACAGATTAAAAATTCTCCCAAAATCTTATATGCTAAACACATTAAAATAGATAAAGTTCGATTATCCTTTTACTTATAATAAGAAAAAAATATCAATTCAACAAGCAAGAATGAATTTAAAAGGTAATTGTACTTTTATCTTTTAAACAAAACCTAAAACTATTTCTTACAAATTACGTTAGCTAATCCTCTGTCCGTGGTATAGTGAAGTCGATATGGTCTGATTCCCGTAATCCTTTTTAAATTTGCACCCACGTTGGCACAAAACCCAGACGGCCGTACTGGCTGAATAATCCAGCCGCTAAACTCACTAACGAACGCAAATGTCTGTCGTTCACACGCGTGTTTTACATGGGCTCTTTGCTTTAAGGTTTGCCCTTCAACGTAAACGTTTATCACAATAACTGTTTCCACATAAATATTAAAAGTCTTAGTTGCCTTTATACAATCGATTTTATATTACTAACGATTGCACACATATACTTCATTCAAAGTCAATGATGACCACCAATCTCTTAACTAAGTCAACAAACTTTTAATTGTTACTTAAAGGGTTACTTCAGGATTTCTATTTATTATTATCACGCGCTCTATTACTGTGAACAAAATATTTGCTGTTTTATTTTTTAATCTGCGTTTGCACTTTTTAAATCCTTGAAGAAAATCACTATTCCTTTCTTCAACTCACAATTAAACTGTTTTATTTGCAATGTCTGTATACGATTTATCCCCAAGAACGGTTATTGCAGCCATTTATATATGTACTGCAGAACTGAATTGTTTACAAACAAAAATCTGCACTGACTGCGACTCGCCTATCACAATCGTGTATTTCGTGCGTCGCTTTGCCAGATGGACCCAACGCAAACGAAAATAAGAACAACGTAGTCATCTTGATTTACTTTGTAAAGTCACTCACGTCTCTCCGAAAAAAAAAACATTAATTGTAATTATATTCACTGTGTACATTATTCAGACCATAACTCAACTTTCTATGAAAACCTCTCAAGTGGGCGATCTCTATTTCCGCACAATTTAACCAACTCCAGTACATTCTAACAACTTTATTCTTGAACACGCATTTTCCATTATAACACCATATTACAAAATCTTTCACCCAAAACATTTTCTTTCATCCAAATTTAATGTTTTCAACAAAAAAATCTTTCTACAACATTCAAATATTCTTTCATATGATATCTAATGCTTCATTAAAAATTCCAGTGGCATATCATTTACACAAATTTATATTCTACATACACAAATTTTTTTTCGTGCAAACTCACTTCATTCATACTCAAAATACGTTCCATACGTTATCAAAATACTGCATATACACGATGCGTCAAAATAACCTTACAAACTTTGTACACTATGTCCCTGGTGGCATTTCATTATTATATTTTGTGCACAATATTGAAAATTTGTGTTTTACTTTATCTCTGAGAAAACGGCTTAAAATATTACATCGAAGGCCAAGAACTAAATTTGATCGCTTTAAAGTCATTAAGACCAGTTGTCTCCAAAATTTTCTTTCATACACCAATACGGTTGAGGAAAAATCAAAAGTATATTGCCTCGATCAGGTATAAAAAAAATTTATGGTTTTACACTGTAGGTTATCATTTGGACCAGAGATGACCAAAATATTTATAAACCACTGATGTTCCGAAAACGGCCAGTAGTATTGCCCCGACTAAAATTAATGACTTTGAATAATTATCGTTATTTTAGAAAGTTTTATGGTTTCACGAGGATAATCATTATTTGAGAAACAATACGGTTACAGCACTCGATACAGCTAACTGTCTTAACAATGTACCAATAGTTTAAAATTATACAACGTACAGGGTGATTCACGGTAGATGGCATATAAGTTGTACCTTAAGAACGGATAACGCATTTTCTAGTAGGAATAATCAGGGGTCTTATACTAGAAACTGCTGACAACATTGTCTTTTTTTTTTAATGGAACACCCCATATATTTTGAAAATCTACATTTTTTCTGAACAACTTTTGTTAACATACTCTTGTTATATCTGTAACCGTTTTTGAGATATACATTGATTTTATTTTTGTTACGAAAATATGCCTTCAATTAAATGCTAAATATCTTCCAACTATGAACAGTACGAAGCTGAAACTTTCGCGACATAGTTCCATGATACAGGTGGTCTAAAAATAAAGTTAAATTTGTAATTAGCAAAGCCATTAAATCTTTATTTTTTAAGGGTGCTCTAAGTAAAGAAGATATAAAATTTTTTTTAAGTGTGGTCTAAAAATAAAGTTAAATTTGTAATTACTGCTTTATTTACGAGCTAAGGAAATTACTTTGTACATCGTTTCACTGGTACTTGAAAAAGCTATTCAATATACAGGGTAGCTCATGTATGTTTCTACTGGGAAAAGTGAATCCAAATATGTAAAAATATACAGGGTGTTCTATTTAAATTTACGACTTTTACGTCATTTCCGGTGAAACCGAAAGTCGACCATATTGTTTTTTATGTAAAAAATCCCAAACTGGCACTAATATTGCCCACCAAAATTTGAACAAAATCTAACGACCCGTTCAAAAGTTACACCCGGTATACCACGATAAGGTGAAACTAATTTAAAAATAGTAATATTTCCGCTTATACCGGAAATCGATAGCAATTATTTTAAATGAGACTATGTACTTATTTTTCATTTTTTACTTATATCCGTTATAAAATTCTAAAACTTTTGATGCATCACTTTTATATACCAAACATTTACCGTTTCTGAGAGAAACAAAAAATTTATCTTAGACAGATTTTGGGGTACGGAAAAATGGACAAACCCTTTTTTTCAAGTAGAACTTTAACCATTTTCAAAATAATACACCTAAGAGAGATTCATTTTTAAGTGGAAAACAATTTTTCATTTAAAAAAAGACCTACAAAACGGTAAAAGTTGGGTATATGAAGTGTTGCATCAAAAGCTTTAGAATACTATAACGGATATAATAGTATAAGATTCGACTTCGATTGACCTTCCCTCATCGAGTTTCTTAATAAAATGAATATTTTATGCAATATAATGTGTAATTAAACAAAACGTAATAGGGTTGCCGCCTCATAACCCTGCACGGCTTTTTTAATTAAATATTAATTAAATTTTTTTCGTTAACTACTGTCATGTAGTTTCTAAAAAAAATGTATCGCCAATCCAGAGTAAACGACGTAAATAAAACGCTAAAGTAAGGTTGCCTACCTTCTTCCAGGCAATAATGAAAGATTGCCAGGTGAATTAGTAATTTATCCTCATCGAGTTTCCTCACATAATTAAATTAAATGTGTAGTTAATGATATTACCAAAGAGTGTATACTCTTTGATATTACAAACACGATGGTATCGGGTTGCCTTAGCAAAAGTATGCAAATCTTAGGGTTGCCACGATTGTAAGTTTCAAAAATTAAAAAAAGAGCGTGGTGCGCGTGAGACAACTGTCGAGTAAAACAGAATGCGTATGCTTATTTCTACGTGTAATAGAGAGAAACGCACAATAGGTGTCGTACATGCTTTCGTATTGGAGTAATTCAGTTTTGAGCGGCAAATATATTATATTTTAGTTGCTTCAACATAAACTTGGAACTTTAGTGTAAAGTTTATAATAAAAAAAAATTGAAGAAGTGTTTTATTATGTGACGTGGCGATAACAATACACTTGAATCATTTTTTAATGTTATTAATAAAATACGTTCAAATTGAGAGATAAGTGGGCAGTAATTATATATTGTAGTTGTATATATGTAGTAAAAATTATGATCAGTGTTTCTCCGTTACACCACGCTCTTTTACTTAATTTTTGAAAATTAAAATCGCGACAACCCTAAGATTTGCTTACTCACTTTTATATGTAATATAATTATGTGGGGAAACTCGATCAGGGTAAATTACTAATTCACACTTTCCTGGCAAACTTTCATTATTGCCTGGGAAAGGGGAGGCAACCTTACTTTAGTGTTTTATTTACGTCGTTTACTCTCGATTGGCGATACATTTTTTTCGAAACTACATGACAGTAGTTAACGAAAGAAATTTAATTAAAAATAGCCATGCAGGGATATGAGGCGGCAACCCTATTACGTTTTGTTTAATTACACATTATATTCCATAAAATATTCATTTTATTAGGAAACTCGATGAGGGAAGGTCAAACGAAGGCGGATTTTAAGGCTATAAATAAAAAATTAAAAATAAGTAGTCTCGTTTAAAATAAAAAAGTTCCCGACATACACCACGCTCTTTGACTTAATTTTTGAAAATTAAAATCGCGACAACCCTAAGACTTGCTTACTCACTTTTATATGTAATAACGGGTGTTTGAAAAAGGACGCAACCCTGAGTTTAAGAAGGTTGAAGTCACGCATAGAAAAATTGTCTTTCTCTCTACTTGTCAGTTGGCAACACTACACTCATTGTTAACTCGTAATGGGTTATTGAAATGCACCAGTGCTATTCCAATATTCATTTGTCTCTGTAGTGTCTGTATACGTTCAACTATGTCTTTTTTTACGGATGAACGTGTGTTTATTATTGAGAGTGATTGCGCACATAAACCTTACGAACGAGTTAAATATGAGTTCCAGTTCAAATTTCCCAATTCTTCAGTACCTAATAAGTCCACAATATCGTGTCTGATTAATAAATTTCGTGAGACTGGCAGTGTAGAGAATCGGAAAAGCACAGGTCGACCGTCAGTGTTAACAGACGAAGTTATGGGTGTGAAACAACGTTTGACTAACTCACCGTACAAAATCACTTAGAAAGTTATCTTCACAGGCTGGACTTTCACTATCTACCGCTTTTCGGGCTACTAAAAAATTAAACCTGCATTCTTACCGCATCGGTGTCGTTCATGAACTGAAAGAAGTTGACCACGACAAACGTATACAATATTGCCGTTGGATTCGTTCTCTTGTTAATGATAACAGTATTGAAATATTAGATCGTGTTTATTTCAGAGACGAAACATAGTTTCACTTAGATGGTTACATTAACAGCCTAAACTGCCGAGTATGAAGCGCTGAAAATCCTCACTCTTTTCAAGAACGGCCAGTACACGCCCGTAAAATTGGTGTTTGGTGTGCGATCTCCCGGCGTCGTATTGTAGGGACTTTATTTTTTGACACATCTGTAGATGGTGTGGTTTATCGCAACTTAATTGAACAATGTATAGCCTTGTTAGATTTACACGATCAAGATTGCTAGTTCCAGCAGGATAACGTAACGTGCCATACTTCTAGTGAAACGCCGGATATGTTACGGGAATTTTTTGGCCATTGTGTGATATCAAAAGGATTGTGGGCCTCAAGATCCCCAGATCTTGCCCCTGCTGACTTTTTTCTTTGGGGTATTTTAAAATGTAAGGTTTATAAAAACAATCCTCATACACTTCATGAATTGAAGGCAAACATTGAAAGAGAGATTTCGAACATTACTGAGCAAACACTACGAAAAGTGGCTGCAAATGTTATGAAGCGTGTCCGAACCTGCATTGCAAACGGTGGAAGTCATTTTGAACATTTATTGTAAAATTTTAAAGATAATTTGAATATTGTATAATTATTATTTAATTACTTAATGTTATAGGTTTTTTTAATTCAATAAATTCACGTCATCAAACATACGGTTGCGTCCTTTTTGAAAGACCCGTTATAATTGTGTGGGGAAACTTCATCAGGGTAAATTACTAATTCACACTTACCTGGCAAGATTTCATCATTGCCTGGAAAAGGGTAGGCCTTACTTTAGCGTTTTATTTACGTCGTTTTGTTTAATTACACATTATATTCCATAAAATATTCATTTCACTTCCTTTGCAATATTCGTTTAATAAATAAGAAATTTAAAGAAGTTACTCTAAAAGTTTACTTTTTTTCGACTGAATTCAAATACCTTCAATTTACTTGCAAAACAATAAAACAAGAAAGCAGGTAAATTGTAAATTTTTTTTTGTAATATAAATTTAAACATAAAAGATTATTGTACTTTTAGTTTAAAGTTAAATAAGTAGCTTTATTTCGGTGCTTTCAGTTAAATACATGTTAATAAATGTTAAATGACAACTTCTAAATCAATCAAATAAGGGTAAGCGTTTGAACAGGTTTTTATACCCAGCGGTTTGAATTAATAATAAACGAAGATAATGATAATCTAACCAGTAAAAGGCTCTTTAATTGAAATAGGCGCGAAATAACATTTAGGATCGCTACAGTATGTACGAAAAATAAGGCTCTATTAAACCCATGTGATTGTTAATACTGTAACTTAAAAAGTATAAAGCAAACGTAAACCTTTTGTCTAAGGATGGACCCGAACAGGTATACATTGTTGCAGTAACGATGAATTCATAGAGAACTAATAAATATTTATTTAAGTAACACGGCTCGCGACAATAAAACTGATTTGATAAATAAATATTAAATGACAGCGAAATAACTATAACTCGAAAAGCTACAAAAATAAATAAATAAACAAAATAAAAAAATAAAATATATAAATAATAATTGAATCATTTGGTCGCTAATAAATACCAGCAAGTCCGGTGAGGGCGCGGAACCAGGAATCGCGTATAGAGCAGTACGGTTGAAAGCGTGATGTGATCGAAGGGCAGGTAAGAAAGAAACAAAAAAAAAAAAGTACATGTATATGTACATTTTGAGATTCATACAGTAAGTATACGATCTATTATTTATATCTAGCTTGTATGTCGTGACAGTAGACATAACTATCCGGTAGTAGGACGATACCGTTAGTAGGGAATGCTACATCGTCCGGGGCACGATTTGGCCAGTAACCGGTCTGCTCGCTATGATATTACTCAAGAAAACAATACAATTGCCTCGGATCGACCTGGCTACAAGGGGCGGTCAAGGTCGAAACAGACAGGCCCGTTGCTGACGACTGTGCAAGGAATGAATGGCGAGTCGGTACGTGGAATGTTAGAGGTATGCATGGTAAAGAATTTGAAATTGCGAATGTAATGTACGAAAGACACCTTGATATTCTATGTGTATCGGAGACAAAGCGCAAAGGAAAGGATGCTGTGGAGATGGAGGATGGCAGCCTGGCACTATGGTCAGGAGTTGAGACGGAGGTGCATGGTGCAAAAGGAGTTGGGGTGATCATAAGTGAAAGAGCGAAAAGATGTGTTAAACAGTACGAATTAGTATCTCCCCGGGTAATATGGGTTAGAATGAAAGTGGAGTTTCGAAGAATTTTTCTTATTGCATGCTATGCACCGGTGAATGGAGAAAGAGACCAGGAGCGTGAGAACTTCTGGAATGAAGTAGAGAACGTGCTGAACGTATGTAAGCCAAACGAAAGAGTGATTATATTGGGGGATATGAACGGATGGGTGGGTGTACAGAGAGAACATAGTGAACGCGTTCTAGGAAAGTTCGGAGACCAAAGAACCAATGAGAACGGTGAACACTTGCTGAACATCTGTGTGGAGAGAAGCCTGTTTGTATCCAATACGTGGTTCAAACATAAAATGTGCATATGTATACATGGCAAAGAGGTGAATCTAAAAGTATGATAGACTTGATAGTGTATGATGAACGGCTTAGAAACCTGGTGAAAGACACAAAAGTAATGCGCGGAGCGGAGTGTGGATCGGACCACTTTTGGTGGTATCGAGAGTGTGTTTAGGGCAAAAGTGGGTCTGGAGAAGGAAAGCAAACGTAGTGCGAACGTCCAGAATTAGGGTTGACAAACTAGTGGATAATGGTGCGAGAATGAAATACGTAGATGCTGTGAATAAAGAGTTGAATGTGAATGAAACAGTGTGGAACGAACAAATAAAAGACACTGACGTTGAAAGTGCATGGATAAGCTTGAAAAACTCTGTTGTCAATTGTGCCGTGCGAATATGTGGAAGAGTCATTGTAGGTACACAGAAAAATGTGCTTGGTGGAATGAGTCGGTAAAAAGGCAGTAAGTAAGAAAAAGATGCGTACATGGCAATGATTGCTGCAAAAATGAGACTGAGAAGAAACGATTGTATGAGGTGTACAGATTAAGAAACAAAGAAGCGAAGGAGGCAGTGAGAATAAGTAAAGAGGAAGTGATGGCTGTAGAAGGAGAGAAAATGCAGAATGATTTTGAGGGAAACAAAAAACTCTTCTGGAAATGGGTCAAAAATACAAAACGTGGCCCAAAACAGAACGCTGCAGGAGTGATGAATGATAGAAACGAAATAGTATGGGACGATTGTGAAGTGAGGAAATGCTGGCAAGAATATTTCGGAAACCTGTACAGTAGTGAGGAAAGTAAGACTGAAGGGTTAAATAAGGAGAATATAGAAGAAATGATGAATGAAACTGAGAAGGATATTGGAATAAATGAGGTAGAGAAAACGGTAGGAAGGTTGAAAAACGGCAAGGGAGCAGGCGTAGATGAAATCACTGGTGAAATGCTCAAGTATGGTGGTGCAAAGCTTATACGAAGATTGCGTGAATTATTCAATGTATGCCTTATGTGTGGAAAAGTGCCGAGTGATTGGAAGAGCGCGATCATTGTACCATTGTATAAAGGTAAGGGGAACAAGAGTGATTGTAAGAACTACAGAGGAATAAGCTTGCTCAGCGTACCTGGTAAAGTTTTGGAAGAATACTGATTGATAGAGTACGAGAAACTACACAATCTAAGATGTGGGATGTGCAAGGTGGCTTCATGCCAGGAGAGGATGTGTCGATCAGATGGTTGGTCTCCAGCAGGTGATCGAAAAGTGTTTAAAGGTAAAAAAGAAGTTGTACTGTGCGTTTGTAGATCTGGAGAAAGCATATGACAGAGTTAATAGAGAGAAGATGTGGGAAATATTAAATGAATATGGCGTAAATAAAGGTCTAATAAATGGAATAAGGGCAGTATACAACGGTAGTCGGGCATGTGTTAGGGTGAGAGGAGGTGTGAGTGAATACTTTAATATTGAGCAAGGAGTGCGACAAGGCTGTGTGATGTCACCGTGGTTGTTCAATATATACATGGATAAATGTCTTAGACAAGCATGTAACGATACAAATGGTGTAATGGTTGGTGACGTAAATGTACGACTCCTGGTATATGCAGATGACACAGTCTTATTAAGTGACAGTGCGGATGAGCTGCAAACCGCTCTGAGGAAGTTTGATACAGTCTGTGTGAGCATGGACCTAAAGGTAAACGTGAACAAAACTAAGATTGTGGTGTTCAATCGGGAAGGTGGAAAGGAGAGTAGAGTATTTACTCTGTAAGATGAAATAGTGGAGCAAGTGGACGAGCTGGTATATCTCGGTAGAATGTTTACTGCAGATGGTACAATTGAGAGCGAGATTGGACGAAGGGTCAATGCTGGAAGGAAAGTGATTGGAAGTATGTGGACGATAATGAGAAATGAAAGCATGAGTCTAGCTGCGAAACGAGCAATCTATAATGGCGTATTCGTCCCGTCAGTACTGTATGGAAGTGAGACATGGGTATGTCAAAAAAAGCACGAAAGAAAAATAAATGCCGTGGGTATGAGATTTCTGAGAAGCGCATGTGGTAAAACGAGACGGGACAAGATAAAAAATGAATGCATAATGAAGGAGTGTGGTGAGGAAAAGACTATGATGGATAGATATAAAAGTTGTACATTACGTTGGTTTGGTCACATTGAGAGAATGAACAACGCAAGATTAACGAAACAAATATATGTGGGTGAGGTTAGGGGAAAGGCCAGGTCTGGTAGGCCGCGTAAAACTTGGCTGAATGTAGTAGAATCTATGATAAAGGAAAGAAAGATAAGGAGTTTTAAAAACAAAAGGGCATGTTAGAGACTATGTATGAATCTTGCGGAAGCTAGGGAGGTATGCGGAGATAGGAAAGCATGGAGAAAGATTGTGAATGAAAAATAAATAAGAGGCAGGGATTGTTTTGCCTACCCCGCAAGGGAATGGCGTGAAGGTTAAGTAAGTAAGTAAGTAAATATTCATTGTTAATAACACTTGCACTTATATCTCTTTGTTAGATTTAACTGGATTATTTTATTTGATGTGATGTTTAAATTTGTGAATGCTTCTATCATTTTCAAATTGAAGTTTTTCACAACTTTACACTTACATCATAACTTGATTTTGTTAAATGTGTTTTTTGGTTGACAAATTTCATTATTAGCTTTCGCCGTAGAGTGTGTTCTGATTTGTCATCTTTAAGGCAGTTTAACAATAGTTAATTTTTAATGACCTACTTATTCTTTACTAAAATTTAATTTGATAGTTGGCTTTATACGTTTCTCAAACTGTTATATTAATAGCATTAATAATGTTTATGTTTTAATTTTTCAACTTTGACAAAATTGTTTACAACATCTTTAACAATTTTTAACAATATTACTAATGACGAATATAACTAAGTGTTATCGAAACGTTTAGATTGTATAATTTAAAATACACCATTAAAAAAACCCAAAACAGATAAGTACTGTATTATGTGTGATAATGGTGAAAGTTTACATTTTCATATTTTATTAGGAAGGTCAAACGAAGCCGGATCTTAAGGCTACAAATAAAAAATTAAAAGTAGTCTCATTTAAAATAAAAAGTTCCCGACACACACGCACGCACACACGCCCACACGCGGTTTCACGCACGCACACACACACGCGCACACACCGACACACACACACACGGACACACACGCACACGGACACGGATACGAACACAGAGACTGGCACGGACTGGGACATAGGAACACAGATACATATGGACAGACGCGCGCGCACGCGCGCACGCACGCACGCACGTACACACCCAGACACACAACACGCACGCCCCCGCCCACCCCCAACAAACACACACACACACACACACTCACTCACTCACTCACTCACTCACTCACGCACCCGTCACACGCACGCACGCACGCACTCAGTCACTCACTCACTCACTCACACACACACACACACACACACACACACACACACACACACACACACACACACACACACACACACACACACACACACACACACACACACCACACTCACACTCACTCTCACACTCACTCACACACTCACACCCACTCACATATGTTAGATAAAGATAATCAAATAAAAAAAATCAAAATGTAGGTATTCAACAGCAACATGTCCAAACCCCAATTTTCTAAGTTAACGCACCTATTTGATGATATTCAATTTGCGATTAAACGTTTTTTTTTGCAGCTCATTTTACACAAATCTTTATAAATCATATTCCATCAAAATCTAATCTAAATCTATCGCATATTTTTTTAAGACATCACGCGCGCTCTCCCATCCATCCAAAGCTATCTATAGGCAGTTGACGTATAACAAGTTCCAAGGAAAAGATATAACGAAACAAAAGGCAAAATATTAATGTTGTTTCCAATTTGTTAATCTATTTTCCTTTTCATTCCAGATACGAATAAGACTGTACTATTTGTTATCAATATTAACGATTTCTAAAAGTGCTGTTGCGCCACCACCATGGGCAGATCCTAAATTGAATCCATGTGCAACTCGACCGAGAGGATGGCAAATGTTATATTGGCCACCCGATGGTCAATGCTATAAAATATATCAGGTTAGTAGATAATGAACAAGAAACCTAACGCAATTTGCATTTTAATGGATACACGTTAAGTCATTGAACACCATGAAAAAGAAACTAGAAATATTTCATAACAATCCCTAAGTCTAAATGACCCAACAATAAATAATAACATGAATGTACACAATTTATTTATTTTTAATATAAATATATACAGATTAGGTGTAAAGTGTATTGAAGATCCGGTAGATAGAAAAAAGTATAACGGAAAAATTGACTTAATTTCTAGGAATATATTACACAAAAATATTTTTATTTATACAAGACCCTAGTCAAAGATGTTTTAAATGAACACTGTCGTTTTGACGTTTTATGAGGTACACACCAAAATTTACTTTCCAATTCGAATTCCTCTGTAAACATAATTCTAAAATGACAAATGTTTTTTTAAATTTTTAATTACATATTTACCTTTGAACTTATTCGTTCACAACAAAACTTGAGGAGAAAATAATATTTAATAACGCAATAGTTTAATTGTTCATTAAAAATGAATTACCACAATGACCATACACATTTTTTTCCGTTTGTTGCTTAACAAGGATGTTTATTGCCATATATTTTTGTACATTCCAACATACATATACATATATAGGTATAAAAGGTTAAGCAATCGTCTTTTTTTTACTATCGCTTATTACCTCATTTTACAACGTTTGACAAAGTTTTCCAAATATCGACCAAAATTGTGTGCGTGGGTGCGTGAGTGCGAGAGAGCGCGCATGCGTGCATGAGGGTGAGTGAGTGAGTAAGCGAATGAGTGAGTAAGTGAATGAATGCGTGCTCTCATGCGTGTGCGCGCAAGAACGGGTGGGTGTGCGTGCTCGCGAGCGTGCGTGTGTGCGTATGTGAGTGAGTGGGTTAGTAAGTGGTTAATGAGTGAGTTAGTGAGTGAGTTAATGAGTGTGTTAGTGCGTTAGTGAGTGGCTAATGATTGAGTGAGAGTGAGTTAGTGCGTACGTTAGTGAGTAAGTTAGTGAGTGGGTGAGTTACTGAGTTAGTGAGCGAGTTAGTAAGCTAGTAAGTTAAATAGTACGTTAGTGAGCGAGTTAGTGAGTGAGTTGAATTAGTTATTGGGTGAATGAGTTCGTGAGTGAGTTAGTGAGTTTGTGAGCGAGTGAGTGTGGTTGTTATCAAATATGGCTGAAACAGCCGTATATTTCAAAGATATAAACGTACCAATATATAGATCTTAAACATATCAATTATGTCCTATGCAATTTTTTGATACGACGTGTATCGAGCGACCAAAAATTACTAAGGTAGAATTTTCTTTATAAAGTTTCGTAATATACTGCCAATTAAGTCTAAAAATTAGTTAAATAAAATTAAAAATGCTTAAACTGTATTATCGATATTTTATAGAAATGGGCGGCTTTGAAATTCTTAAGTTAGCATCTACATGTCTATATGACATGTTTTAAACGTCCATCTGACAGAAATTATTATTTTTGTAATGTTGCCAATTTTTGTAATGAACGTATGAATAATTATCCTAAAAAATTATTAAAATTATTTCATTTCTTCAATTTCCACTTTATAGGTTGGAAGGTTGTGTGTTGTTCCACACCAGTTATTTTCGTTGAAGTTTCGTGTAATCTCGACATATAAAAATTAATGTCAGTATGGATGTTTGTTTGTTTGCCCTTTTGTGCATTCCTAAACATTCGGCTTTTGGGTACAAGGAATGCCATTAATATCCATGTACCAAATCAAATTAAGATTATACAGGGTTTCCCAACGAAAATGCCCCCCCCCCCCTCAACCAGAAAACCGAAAAATATTTCTAAATTCGCCGGGACCCGTCGATTTTTGTTCTTGAGGGGAGCTTTTTGTACAGTGAAGTCAGCTCGATATGTCCATCCCTCCTTCCCCTAGCAACCCCAACCTTAAAATTTCAAATGCAACTACCCCACTTGTGACACATCATTTTAAAGCCATTTTCATTGCGAATACAGTGATGGGTCGTTTTTAGAAATCGGTTGAAATTTGATAGAATTATTTGCCAAAAACGAAAAGTTCACAAACCAACGTAGGCGTTGTAATTTATACACAAATGCCCTGTTTCTTTTAAGTTTTGTATGTACTACACACGACCTCATCACCTATTACCTTCCAACCTACATACATACGTACCTACATGTGCAATCGACTTTTTTTCACTATCCCTAAATCGACTTATGTGTGTGGATGTATGTTAGTATCCAAGATAACTGTAGAATGAAAATACCTACATACTTAAAATTTTGTATTTAAGCTTGTTCTCATTAGGCTTAGAGCTGATAAGATTTTGGGAGAAATCCAGCAGCGGTAAGGGGGGTTTATTAGGGGCAGTTTTTGGTTTTTATCAAATATTTCTAAAACAGCTGCATATTTCAAAGATATAAAATACCTGTATATATATATATATATATATATATATATATATATATATATATATATACCCTAAACATATCGATTAATTATGTGCTATGCAATTTTTTTGATATGGCGCGTAATATAGCGGACAAAAATTCCTAAGGTAGAATTTAAGTGTTAGTTAAATTTTTTCATTATCGATTAATTTTATAAGAAAAAGTGTAGACGTATTTTTAAAAGAAAATTTAATTTAATTTTACAAAGTTTTTAATGTAAAGCATAATAAATGTAAAAATTTAATAAATATGACTGAAAATGTTGAAGTAATATTATCGGTATTTTTGTCTGTTTTCGTTATGAACGTATAAAAAAACGTATCCTAAAAAATTGAAATTAAAATTATTTCATTTCTTTTAATTTCAATTTTGTAGGTTGGGAGGTCGTGTGGTGTTCCACACCAGATATTGTTTAATGACGTGGCGATCAGTTTACAAAAAAGTCACAAATAAAAAAGTTGAAGCAAAACAAATAAAAGTTTATACGAATTCAAACATTACCTCTTTTTAAAATAACAAAACGTCACTGTCACAAAAGTGTAAACGTGTTTAACTTAATTGTTGCAATTTATTATCGAAATCATGATTGCGCTAAAGCTACAGCACGAACTTTCAATGCGAATCATCCAGAAAAAAAAAACGTAACCCACCAGTACGTTAAACAACTGATGGGCAAGTTCGTTGCAACGGGTTCGGTTTGAAACAAGAAACATGAAGCAGTTGCAGTGGCAGTTTTGGGTCTCGTACAGGTGGACAATAAGCAGTCGATTAAAGCTGTGTCTCAAGCTTCTGGCGTATCCCGTTCCAGTGTTCATCGAATTTTGAAAAAAATATGTTTCATCCATTTAAGGTAATACTGGTTCAAAAGTTGCATGAAAATGACTTTGATCGTCGTAACCAATTTTGCGAATACTTTAGTGAACAACTTCTACTGAACCGACATCTTCTCTACAATACAGGTTTCTCCGACGAATGCACACTTGTGTTGAATGGCGAAGTGAATAGACACAATTGTCGTTACCGGAGTGATACTAATCCTCATTTAATCAGGGAATTTCATACTCCGACTCCTGAAAAATTTAATGTTTGAGCAGGAATTTTGGGCGACCATATTGTTGGATCATGTTTCATTGAAGGTAATCTCAATGGAAACACCTATTTAGAATTATTGGATAGTACTATTAATCCTATGATAACAGACTTATTGGAAAGTGACGACAATTTAATAGAAAATGAAATAGCTTTCCAATAGGATGGAACGCCCCCCCCCCCTCACTATCATGTTGCTGTGTGGCATGGATGACCATTTCCCGGAACATTGGATTGGCAGAAGAGGTACCGTCGAATGGCCACCAAGATCTCCGGATCCATCCCATTTAGACTTTTTCCTGTGGGGTCATTTAAAATCACGAGTGTACGCCACGCAGCCTGAAACACTAGAGGTGCTACGTCAGACAATTGTAGAAGAATGCCGATTAATAACAGCGTATGTCTTGAGTAATGTTCGAACAGAATTTGAAAATAGGCTTCATTATTGTATGCAAGTTAACGGTGGTATTTTGAGGAATACATTACATAGATCTTGTTTATTATTTGCTGAAGCTTTTCATTTGTGACTTTTTTGTAAATTGATCGACACATCATTAAAACTAGGTGATGAGGTCGTGTGTAGTACATAAAAAGAAACAGGGCATTTGTGTATAAATAACAACGCGTACGTTGGTTTGTGAACTACTCGTTTTTCGCCAATAATTCTGTCGAATCTCAACTGATTTCCAAAAACGATGTATCACTGTATTCGCAATGAAAAGGGTTTTTAAATGATGTCAGAAGTGGGGTAGTTCCGTTTGAAATTTTAAAGTTGGGGTTGCTAGGGGTGGGGGTGGGCATAACGAGTTGGCTTGACTGTACAAAAAGCTCCTCCTAAGGACAAAAATTGATGGGTCTCGTCTCGGCGAATTTAGAAATATTTTTCGGTTTTCTGATTGTAGTTTACATAGCGAAATTTTAGAGCAACATACATACAAATACATACAGTTTGATGTCATAGAATTTAAAAATCAAGAACATTTTTCCATTACACTTTTTTCTGTTTTGGTTTCGTCGCAAATTTCCGCCCGAACTTTAAGGCGCCACATTATAAAGTTTTAACTTCATTTAATAATCAATGTTTAATTTCATTTACTACTAATTCATGTCTTTTTTTAATTATAAAAGCTAATTAATACGATCAGTGACGGTGGACGTTAATATATTGAAAATATATAAAATATATAAGGTGAAAGTACTTTCTAATAATTACATGTATAACAAATACCACTATCTCATAATAACTTAATGTTGTTATGCAATACAAGAATGTTAAATAATATTTATAATAAATTCACAGGAACAATGTTTTTTAGTGTACACACAATATTTATACTCACACTTTCATAATTTATTTATTTGAATTTACGGAATGAGATAGATGTGCCTATATACGTAATTAATAAAGGAAAAAAAATGTTACATTTATAAACTTTCTGTAAAAATAATCAGTGGTGCACAACTTTCACGCTATTGTTATAAATGCTCTATTATGATTTATGTAACACTAAACAACTGAAATTAATTTCCCTGTCTAAGGAACTAATTTTTATGTAAGTAATTAAAACAAAAATAAAGAAACAATGAGTATAAACTTACATTTGCATCTAAATGTTGTACAGTTTCTTTATAGGTAGGATATCCATGCCCTGAGGGAATGGAACTTACGCCAAGTCCTATATCATCAAATGATAATGAAAAGTATATAGCAGCAGAATGCAGATGTCCACCACAAACAGCACAATTTGCAGATGATGGTCACTGTTATAAACTTTTTACAACTGGTCCTTGCAAGAGAGGGCAATATTTTGCGCCTGAGACAATATACAGTTCAGAGCAACAGTAAGTACTATATACATGTAAATGAAAAGAATCATAATCTATTTTTTTCAGAAACAAACGTCGCTGGGGTAAATGTAAACAGTTAGAAAGGTGTCAAGGTGTTAATGAGCTATATCGGCCTGAAAATAATAAATGTTATTTATACTTAACGCAAGGTCCATGTCCTAAAGGACAACTTATCACCGTAGATTCCAATGAAATAACTTTATGTAGCTGCGACAAATATAAAATGCAAAAATACTGGTCAGATGGAAGTGGTTGTTATGAACATTACACGAAAGGGCCTTGTAAAGAAAACGGGCATTTATTTCTACCTGATCAACGTTGCGGTTGCCATAATTTATTACCTCATTACCACAAACCCACAAATATGTGTTATGAAATCGGTGAGAACATTAATTTATTTCAGTATGGAGCATATTGCAAAATTTCAAAGATATTGAAAAAAATTTAATTCAATTACAAATAATAAATTGAGCATATTCTCATCTACTTAACCACTTTCTAATTTTGGTAATGCAAGAAATTCAAAACTGTTCTTCATATTTCTGCAATTCGTTGATAAATCACGTTACCAAAATAATTATAAATACTTATCTTTTAATATGAAAATGTAAATTTGCACCATTATCACACATAATAAAATACTTATCATTTTTGTTTTTTTTTAATGGTGTATTTTAAATTACACAATCTAACGTTTCGATAACACAGTTATCTTCATCAGTAGTAATATCTGTTAAAAATTTTAAAGATGTTGTAAACAATTTTGTCAAAGTTGAAAAATTAAATGTAATCGAAACGTTTAGATTGTATAATTTAAAATACACCATTAAAAAACCCAAAAAAGATAAGTATTTTATTACTTCTCTTTTAAGTTTTTAAAATATGAAAATGCAATAGGATTCTATACGTTTTCATAACAATTAATTAAGGTGTTTAACAAACTTATAAAATATGAAAATGCAATTAATAAGCCAGCTACAACAATTAGGTACATGTATTTGAAAGTCAACTATTGAATGTTACTTTAATTTAGTAACGATAAATAGCCAGATCTTTAAAAGATTTTCATCCTTGGTTAGCGTAGGTTAAACCTAATTAATGAATAATATAACGGCAATAATTGTTACAACTAGTGGTTATGTTAATCAATTGATGAAAGTACAAGCCCTGAATATTATTAAAGTATTTTTAAACCGTCTTAAAAACATTATATTCCAGCACACCCCCTATGCAAGTTAACAATCAAAAATGTCACAATTAAAACATAAATTTAGGTAAAAAGTTCGGAAAAACTATTTGAAAGTGGTAAAAAACATGCAGAATTAAAAACATAATTAAAGACATACCAATTAAAACATCTAGTGCAATAAAGCCCGTTTTATATTATCCTATAAAATTGGACAAGAAAATTAGATACTATTTTTTTTGACATTTAACGAATTTATTGAACAAGCTTGTACACGAATTTGTAAAAAGGACGCTTTATGCAAACAAATAAAATTGTTCAAGAAATTAGCTTGGGATTTTGCGTATTTCAAAATAAAACCAGCAGATTGAGAGGCCAGCTTATTAATACAGCGTCAACGTATAGGTTATTTTTATTGTTTTGTGTGTTACAAACATATAAAAAGTTTATAGACATTTGTAGAAACCTTAAACTAGCAGACTTTCAAACACATAGAAAATTTCTCTTTAAGCCTTGCCTTAAATTTATTTTCCAAATAAAATTAAATGTACATTAAATGAAGAAAAAAAATTACTTAAAACAAATTTAATTCTCATTACAATCAGTTTTGAGTAAATTTTACTACCTACCTTTAAATTTGCAATTTAAAATCATGTTTGACTACAAAACTTTAGTAAAAGGATTTAATCCGTAAATAAATTTACAATTTATCACCTAACCTCGGCCATTTTACTAAATAAATGATTATTTTCAACAAATCGTAAAAATATTGGAACATTACATTTTAATTCTATAAAGGAAATATATTCAATGCCAGTTTTCTAACAAATACTACTGAATAAACAAACCTTTATTCTCAGGAGAAATGCATAGGTTAGGATGTCGTGTCTCCGATACGAAATGGGACAGGTTCTAATTTCGTCCAATAAATTTGGAAGGTCATTTACATTATATAATAAAATAGCACCCAATTTTCTAGTCCTATTTTATAGGATAATATAAGACGGGCTTAAGTCTAAAGAGAAATTAAAAATGTTATGTTTCTTAAACACTTCCAGTTGTAAATGCACAAAATAATGAGTTTAGCTTGATACATTTTCCGTATTAAATTGAACGCCATGATTCAGCTATTTCAACCTAAGTTTTGTGGTTCCTATGTATACTTTACCCCAAGAACAAGACAAACAGTGAATTGAAGGTGATCTTAAAGTTCTTTAACCTTTCTTGTAGGTTTGAAAACAGTCCATTATTTTTTCAATTTTATCCGTTCTTATTACAAAAGGAAGGAGCCTTCCATTTTATCATCAAACTGTGGAGCAAAACTTCTTTATCAAACAATATTAAAAATAACTAAGAAATGATTACAGTTGGGTATGGGACAATTATATTTTCAAGGCGACCGGGGAAAATAGTAATTAAGGTGTATAGCGAGTAAAGCTTCATGACATAAGAGTAGGAATGTTTCGCGGCGTCACGAAACCCAGGCGCAAATATCATAAAACCTTTGTACACACGTGATGCATATAGTGTTTTATCCCAAACTAAGATTTAAAAAGTCAACAATAAATCATTATTTAAGCAAACAATATAAACGCAAGTTAATAAACGTCATAAACGACATCTATTACAGGATAAAAGTATTTACTTTTATGGAATAATGTAGTATTATAATAATTTTGATTTTAACATTTAATCATGACAATAAGAATTTGTTAGATTTACGTTATCAATGCGAAATTTTAACAGATTGATTGGAGGTAAGATTAACGTGTAGGATTAAAGAGAATTAAGTTCTAAAAACCAATAAAAAATAAAAAATTACAAACAAGATGTACAAATGACAAGATTAACTTTAAGTGAAATAGTTTGGAGCAATTAACAATAAAAAGTCAAGAATACTTAGTTGAAAAATTATTATTAATAAACTGACACACGTTTGCATACATGTAAAAGTGATATAAGAATGCAAAAACACTTTTTAGTGTGAGATCCGGCTGCACAATTGTGTGGTATCTGTTTTTTTTAATACAACTCAATTCATATGAATGATTAATGGCAATGTAATGTATTGCTTCCGGCTTGCCTATAAAAAATTAGCAGCAATTATTTTTAATTAAATATACACTACGTTTCAAATGAAATGCATCACTTAGAAATAAAAATGCTACGATCTTGAACGTATGGTAAAATAATGCTTTATTAACATGTACAAGATAATGAAATTTTGAAGGCAAAATATTAAGTTAACAAGAAAATGTTAATAGTGTGTAGCATCGCCACGCACAGCAATGCGCGTTCATTCGCCGAGGCATGCTTTCTATGAGATGGTCTATATCCTCCTGAGGGATTTCATCCCAGGCTACCTTCTTGTAACATGTGCGGTATATGGTCTAGCATTATCTTGTTGCAAAATACTATTTGGCAACGTCTGCATTAACGGTACTACCACCGTCTCCAAAACATTATCAATGTAACGCTGAGCACTTAATGTGCCTAGAATGAACACAAGAGGAGATCTTCCATCAACACGTATGGCGCCCCAAACCATGACTCCAGGTGTTAAGCCTGTGGGTCGTCATTCAACAAACTTTAAATTTCCACGTTCTCCTCGAAACCGCCGCACCTTCTGACGACCATCGTTTCGCCACAAACAAAAACGCGATTTGTCGCTGAAGACGATGTTATTCCATTGAAAGCTCCAGTCCCGCCGCTCGTGACAGCATGCCAATCTAGCAGTCTTATGCTCTTGAGTTAACTGGAGTCGTCGGTACGGACGATACGAATGTAAGCCAAAAGACTTAATTCTCCTGTAGATTGTCGACATTGATAGGTGACGACCAAAGCTCCTGTCCAGTTCATCGCAACAGACCTTGTTAACTGAAACCGATTTCTTGTGGCCATCCGCCTAAGAAGTCGTTCTTCACGATCATTGGTGCTGCGTGGTGGTCTTTCACTGGGACGAGGTCGTTGAATGCCTTCTTCAGACAAAGAAGACCAAATGCGGGCCACCGTGGTGTGGTCTCGATTAAGTCTTCTGCTGATTTCTCCAAATTACAAACCTGCTTCTTTCATGCCGATAATATTCTACCCCTTTCAAAATCTGAAACTTGGGCAAAGTTTCGTCGTTGTGTTACTGGGGGCATTTTTTTCAGAATAAATGTGTCAGTTACACAACAAAAGATTGACACTAAGCGACTAGATTTCTTAAGATGTATAAATAAAAATTGTTGATAATTGATGTTAACAGTGGTGCAAAGTACATAATGACTTGTTCTTTTTCATTGAAACTTCCATCGTTTTTTATATGATACTGAAACATTATTTTGCCAAAATTTCAAAATCATAGCATTATTATTTCTAAGTGGTGCATTTCATTTAAAACGTAGTGTATGGATTTCAACTATATGCTTTTTAAGCGAATGAAACGTCATTTGAAAGGAAATAATGTGAATAATGTAAAAAATACGGTTGCCACCTCCCAGTCAGGTGCAACCTCTAGGCAACTAGGTGTAAACAGGTACCTACATTATTGTTGATTAATAATAATAATATAATATTTATTTAAAACTGCTACATAAAAAAATACATACAGTGGAATGTAGGTTGAAATAGGTCAATTTAAAAAGATATTAACAAGAACAAAAATATATAAAATACATAATAATAGAGTATATAACAAAGGACTCAAAATCAACACAACACCAATAAGTAGAGCATTAATTAAAGCTAGAATGAGTTTCTTGTAAAAATTCACGTACAGAATACGGTTCTACATCAAGAATAAATTGAAAAAGGTTTGCTTTAAAAACAGTTTTATCTTTTTCATTTTTAATTCCTTGCGGGAATGAATTAAAAAAAATTTTAGGCAAGCGTACATAGGGCTTTTTTTACGCTCATCGTTTTTTTTCAAGCATACATTATACCAAATTGAAGTTCAGTTTGTGCTGAACAAAATAATCCATGTTTGCTTGTAAAAGAGTGGCCGAAAGCGGTGGTTACCATGATTTGAATTATTTACTCCCACTTTAAACAAGTGTGAGCGAGATGCAAGGAATGCGCGCGCTGCTTCGTGCTGTATACGAGATATAATGTAGTGTAGTCAACGCAATGTTGTTTTTCAATTTGTTATGTGTTAGGCATGGATTTTTTAGGATAATGGAAATGTTTATCGTATAACAAAATAGTCATTTTTTTAATTGTCTATTGAATATTTAGAAAAAATCGAAGTTCATTTATTTGTTCTTTCAATGTTAATGCATAGTAAAAAAATTGTATTATTGTCTTAAAAATTATTAATTTTTTTAATAAAAAATGTTATCAAACTTAATCGTATTTTAGTTGCAACGATTGAAAAAATAAAAGTTGGTCAATTAGGGAAACTAATGTCCCTATTTGTGTATCTGGTATAACTGTAATTCTTTTTTTTTATATGAACTATTACAGTTGGTAATAGTATATGAGATATTACTATGATAATGGTCAACGCATTCTTTACTCCAAAAACGAATGGCCTGTGTCTTCATTTACAGCACGAAGCAGCCCGCACATTCCTTGGCTCTCGCTCACCCTTATTTAAAGTGGGAGTAAATAATTCAAATCATGGTAACCACTGCTTGCGGACACTTTTTACAAGCAACCATGGGTTATTGTGTTCAGCATAAATTTAACTTCAAGTTGGTATAATATATTCTTGAAAAAAACAATAATGTACCTGTTTACACCTGGTTGCCTAGAAGTTGCGGCTGACTGGGAGGTAGCAACCATAGTTTTTTACATTCCTTTCAAATGACGTTTCATTCACTTAAAAAGCATAGTTCAAATTCATACAAATACATTAATTATAATACATTTAATTAAAAATAATTGCGGTTAATTTTTTATAGGCAACCCGGAAGTAATACATTACATTGCCATTAATCATTCATCTGAATTAAGTTTTATTAAAAAAACAGATACCTATACAATTTTACAGCCGGATCTCGCACTATTTAATCTATTGTTACAAGGTCAAATTGTAGTAAATAACACACGGTAAAAATAGAATATTTAACAATATTATAATAATTAAAATAATTAATAATACAGAGTGAATATTTATAGATAAATTATTAAGGTTATTAGCAGTAATAACACAATCGTGTTTGATAGATACAACCACAGACTAAACTATGGTAGGTACATTAACTTTTACTCGTTCAAATTCAAGCATAAAATCAGCGCTATAATCAAAAATAAAAGCAAAGAAATGTGCAATAACGAATTCAAATTGAACACTTTAAGTAAATTAAAAAACATTTCCAAATACTTATAGGGCACGCTTAATCAGACAGCACCAAGTAATTTTACGAGAGCCCAATAACTTGTGTTTGTACTTACTAAAGAGCAAGAACATACCTCCTTATGTTGTAGTAATGACATTTTTTTTAAAAAGCGTACTGTAATGTCATTATTTTTTCAGAACAATCAATTTATCTCTAAAACGATCAATTTTTGGTATACAGTATGTCATAGAAAATAGTCTTAAATTTCACGTAGTCTAAAAATGGAATAAAATATAGGACATTCTACTTATAATAAGAAATATGATGACAGTTCCAGTCCCACAGGAAGCTGGAAATGTATTACATAATAAAATTGCTATCCAAGATTGCTAACTGCACATCTTGAATAACTTATATAAATGAAAAGTTTATAAACTTCTAACAAACCCACTGCATGAAATACCCTGCATACATAATATAAATGGGTTATGCAAATTACGGTCACTTTGTCGCGACAAAAGTAATTGCAGAGTTAATAATTACGTGCTTTTGCACAACATGTGCACAATACTGATCACAAATTTGATTTTGAAAAGATAACTATTTTCGATTCTTTGCTTAACTATCAAAACAAGTTATTTTTGGAAATGTTTTACATAAAAACAAAAAACGAACATGGTCAATCATAAGTCTGGCATTCAAAATGTTAAGTATGCTTACATAATTGAAAGTTTTCGTGCATTCCTTAATCACTCTCACATTTATGCAGATATGCGCCTGTTCATTAATTAATGAATAATATTACAATTGTTGGCTTTATGTTGTTAATTGATTTTAAACAATTTTGCTTCGTTTCATATCTACAAGTAATTTTTTGCAGCGCAGGGACTACAAGATACGTTTTATTCCGTCATTTTAGGTACTAAAATGCAAGAATTTTTGTAGTCCCAAGGGATTAAAAGTAACTAAAACCAGCAATCTATTTTATTTAAGGCTCATTAACTAAACCAAAAAAGATGGAAGGCAGCAGTTCTGTGAAAAATAAGGCAAGGCGAAACTATTTTGGGATTAAAATTTATACTAATGTTAATTACTGCTATTTGAAATATTATTAAGTTTAGTAACATCAAAATCTGAATAACTCACATTGTTATTTACGGATGTACGGGGGTTCCATTATATTTTGACACTCACTTACAGGGTTTATTATTTGAGATATAAAAAAAAACATTAGATACAAAAGGTGTAGGATTCTAATTATATTATCTTTTAGAAAATGAACCCAACTTACATTTTTTTAAACGGAACACCCTAAATTTTATTCAATAATTAAATAGATGTTTTTAAGCTGATTTCAAAAATATATAATATGTTAACATTTTGTCCAGCCAATTTTTAAATAATAGAGTTCAAAGAATACCATAGACTTAAATTATTTGTATCCATGGAAAAATTAACGTTTGACATTATGATATCGTTAATGACTGTCACAGCATTGGTAATTAAATTGAGCCTTTCATTTTTAATCAAAGTTAGAACTTTAAAACCTTAAAATGGGTTATTCGGAAGAAGTGAAATATGAAATAATTCAGTTGTATTACTCTAATGACAATAACATTTCGAGAGTTAGAAATGAATATCACCGGATTTATACCAGAAGGAGAGTCCCCTCAGTAAACACCGTGAAAAAAATTGTTAAACATTTTGGAGAAGGGAAGAGTGTTAAGCGAAAAAATAGAACTACGTCAAGAAATGCTGACGATGTTCTTAATATTTTACTTTATTTTGAAGGTATTCTTTACCATGTTCTTTATTTGAATATAAGAACTGCTTAATTTTTTTAAGAAAATCCTAAGGTATCTATGAGAGATGCAGTAAATTATTTCAACACATCGTTGAACAAAATTGATAGAACTTTACGCTTTTACAAATACCATCCCTAAAAATTTCTTCCCGTCCAGGGTTTAAGCAAAGATAATAAGAGGCAACATTATTGTCAGGAAATTTGGCAACAGATTCTGGAGGATGGCGACTTTTTAAATAAAATAGTTTTTTCGGCCGAGGCAAGTTTTACTATGGTAGGAATGTTTAACAGATATAACAAACACTTTTGGGCCAAAGAAAATCCGCATAAAATTCAAGCTGTCAGAATACAGGGACGTAGGTAAATAAATATTTGGTGTGGTAAGCTACAGAATAAAATCATTGGACCGATTTTTTATGTTGGAAGTTTGAACGGCCAAAGATATTTAAATTTTCTTCGAAATGAAATAGAACATTGTTTAGAAGATATTCCCGTTATTGAATACGCAAACCTTATATGGCAGCAGGATGGAGCACCGCCTCATAATATTTTACCTGTTACTGAATTTTTAAACGATAAATATAAGTTCTGGATAGGCAGACAAGGATTTCTTAGATGGCCAGCTAATACCCCGATTTCGGCCCTCTGGACGTATTTTTGTGGGGATACGTTAAAAATAAAATATATTACAATAGACCCGAAAATTTGGAGGCTACGTAGAGAATCGATAAATTTTAGTTAATATTCGTTGTTATGTTGCTCATTTTTTTTAGTTATTAATTAATATTAGTTAAAATATTAGTTTTTGGTTTTTAACCCAACTATTCTCTCAAATATTCAGCACATTCAAATATCCATTCATTTGTTTGTCTATTTATTATAGGTGTTTCACGTCCCTAATATTTAAATTTTAAACTCGATTGTGTATCTTAGAAAAGTAGAAATCTAAAATAAATAATGAAACTTTTTATTTCAACACAAACACAGAAAATCGTATATTATTTTATCAGGAGCTAAAGTGACACTTTTTGTGGCGAATCTGCAGGTTTGACGGACGAACGTGGTGAGTCCGGCAAATACAGATGAGTCACAAAAAGTCACTTTGCTCCGCATAAAATATACTATTTTTTTCTTCGGACGTTTTTTACACTTAAATGTGAAATAAGGAAAAATAATTAGGTTGTGAAAATGAGGAATAGTTAGATTTACTTAGCGTGCTCTGGCAAGCAACAGTAGACGTTGCTAGGTTTCGTTGAAAACAATGCATTAAACAAGTTGAAAATTGTGAAGATTCTCCGTGATATTGTAAGTATTTTATTAAACTTTTTGTTCCTATTTGTGTAAATTAAAATATTACATTGTTAGGAGTATGATGCCGAATTAGCAACAAAAATGAAAAGCTCGACAATGTGCAATATTCGATGACAAAAAAAAATCATTCGACATGGCGTAGATATAAGCAAATACTTGAAACACCCCAAAGCAGACCAATTTAACAAATTTTTATCGGAAGCGTCGGACTAAAAATACTTGGCAATGAAGGTAAGTTTTGGGAATAGAATGAAAACAAGTCTTTATATATTTTTTTTTTTAGATAGTTTTGATTATTGGTATCTCAGGGGCATGTCGTTGCGATGTATTGGTGAAGATTAAGGTAGACGACATTGAGAACCTGAAAACTCTGCTACATATTAAAATTCCAGATAGCAAAACAAAAAAAATTAAATCATTTACAGTTGTAGGGGAATCTTTCCTAAATTTATATAACAAATATGTTGCTTTGCGCCCATGAGATATGAATGATCGCCGATTTTTTTTGAAATATGGAAATGGAACATGCTCAAGAGCGGTGATGGGAATCCATAAAATAAGTAGTGTTCCTAGGGAGGTAGCTTTTTTCTTAAAATTAGCGAACTATACAGAATACACACGGCATTATCTAAAAAGAACCTCAGATACACTGTTGGTGGACGGCGGCGCAGATTTAATGTGCTTGAACCGCCATGGTGGCTGGAAATCCAGCACTGTAGCTGAGCGTTATATTGAAGACTCTCTAGCAACAAAAAAAAAGGCAGCCTTGAAAATTATTGCACATAGTGCAAGCGCTACGAGTACAGAAGATCATGTAGAAGAGGAAGAATTAAAGACCATTTCCTTAGAACTCAGCGAGCCCTCCACTGTTACTTCTAGTGGATTTTATTTTGGAGAAAATGTTAGTTTTAATCATAGTACTTTTAATCTTTATAACTCTAAACAATAAATTTGTTTTCGTTGTTTTCCAAATTGGGCGTTTGAGTTATTAACTTACATAACATTTGCATCCGCTTCGAGGGGATGAAAAAGACTTTTGCAGCCGCCGGTGAAAATGTCAAACTTTAACGTTGTCAGATGAAGTTTAAAATGTCATCTTTTATTGACGTCTGAAGAAAAAAATTATTATTTATTATTATTAACAATACTAATATTAAAAGTACAGCTAGTTGCATGTTGAAGGTTTATGGCTGATTTTTAGCTGATTTCTTGGGAACGCCGATGATGATGGTTCGCTGCTCGTTGTTGAGATGGTATAAGTTTGCATTTCAACTGTTTGAACAGCGCTTGACGAACTGGGCATTTCGTCTGGTTTCTTGGGACTGCAGTTTGAAATTTTGTTACTTAACCCCCTTAGCTAGTTGATTCTTTAATGTATCCCTCGGCTACCGTGGTCGATTTCCAGCGGTCCAACCGATTTATATCCGTGAGTCCCTCTCCAAAATTTGCAATCAACGTTGCGGAAGATCGCTGAAAGCTATGGCCGGTGTAAAGCTCTGGATTCAGTAACTTCAAAACTGTTGCGATCTCAGAAGGCATTTTCCCGAAGTTATTGATCCCAACGCATTGTTTTGTGCATTTTCCTCTTTTGTAATTTGCAAAAAAAGCGATGCGGTGTGCGTAATGCTGTATACTTCCGATAGAACAGCAAATATTTTCCATCGTTTATTTCTTCAGATATGACGAAAGAACGTGAAGTATAGCTTTTTGAGTCTTAAATTGTTACCACAATTAAGTTGCCTTTGTCTTCAATGCCACTTGTCTTCATTTTTACGGGTTCTTCTCGTCTGCAGGCGCCAGCCAGCCCGAAAATAGGGGCAACTTTTATTAAAAGACATATATCATCTGATGCCTCATTGATAAACGTGGATATTTCTTCTTTTGAAAAATCTTTGATTTGTTTGACCGAAAGCCGAGATTTTGTTTCTTGAAAAATGCCACCAGTTTATAAAACTTGCCCATATCTACATTTTTCTTGCAAAACATTCTTGAGTATGGAATATTTCGACCATAAGGTATTTGGATTGAATTCCTTGTTTAATATGAAAAAATATGCTAGGAGTACCTCCTCTTTCAAAGTCTTCACACCTTTTTCTTCACACCATTTTCCAAATAAATTATATTGTTTCTCATACTTGTGTTTCAATGTCGCCGACAGGAGTTCTACGTTCGCCAAACTTGCGGCTTCTGAAACATCATCTAGCAGTTCTTCCTCCATCGTGAAAAACTTCTTTTTTTCGAATTTTCTGATACCTTGTGGACGTTTCTTTAACGTTAGAAACTGTTTGTACTTGGGCGCTACAGCAACAACTTGACAAACACCATGGTATAGTACGCATGGTGGCATCATTGTTGCCTATTCATGATGTGGTTTAACAAAACGGGGTATTTACTAAACGGTAAATTCAGCTAAAACCCTTCTTTTTGAATATTACTTTATCCAGACCCCATCAAAACATTGAAAAATCGAGTATAAATACGATAATTATGCGAAATAAAAATGAGTACGCTAAGAGTTTCCGTGCGCGAAGTTCAATTTTGCGAACACAAATGAGTGTGCAAAGTAATTACTTTGTGCACGCGAGTATAAACAATTATTATTAACACTTAAAACATATAACATATTATTAAGAATTGTAAATAGTGAAGTGCGAAATGGACTTTCACTATTTATTAAATGCATCTTCCGACGATAGTGACGATCCAATTAGACGTTGAAAAATAGTTAAAGAAGGAAATAATTTATTTGAAGAATTGCATGATTTATATTTTAAAAAACGATTTCGTACGCATAAAAGTACAATTACAAGATTGTCTAATATGCTGCAAGGGGTGTTAGAATCGGTCGATTTTATGCTTCTTCTTCTTCTGGCCATTCCAATCTTGAGGATTATAGCCCCTTCTGCAGAGAACGTTTTAATCCATTTATTGAGGTGGATCATTCCTCTATTCTTGAATTTTTGATTTGCCTTGGCTTCGTTTTACTAGTTTCTACAAGTTCATCCCACCTCGAAATTGTCTTGTCTAGTCTTGTATACCCATGGTTCTTAAGTCTGTCATAACCGCGTCCCACCATCTTATCCTGGGTCTGCCTTTCTCTTGTTCTGTGCGGTTTCCCTTTCGTAATCGTCTTCAACACATTTCCATTTTCACTTCTCATATGTCCAAACCATTTGATGTCTTCTCCTTTAACTTCTTCGTTTAATTCGTCGTTCATCATGCTACTATACTTATCTTCTTCTTTGTGTGGCCATAATATTAGTCTTAGTATTTTCCTTTCAAATCTCCGTAGTTCTTCTTCTTTCTTTGTGAAGGTTACTGCTTCTGCTGCATATGTCACAACCCGCCTAATCAGTGTCTTGTATATTTTTATTTTCGTTGTTTTTGTTATTCCTTTATTTTTTAATATTGCCTTGTTTGCAAAAAAACGGCCTGTTTCCTTTATGTATCCTTTCCTTTACTCCTCCATTCTGTTTCGCCGTGATTGTTATTCCAAGATAGTCTATTTTATTTACATTTTCAAATCCATAATTCCTCACTTGCAAGTATCCCTCATCGTTTTCCACGTTTCTGCTGTATCACATGTATTTTGTTTTGTTTTGATTTATTCGCAAACCGTATTTTTTTGCGTCGATGTCAATCTTGGTTACTCACCTTCTTAGCCCTTCTTCTGATTTTGCTATAATCGCCAGATCGTCTGCATATGCTAATACTGGGGATTCTTCTCTGATTATTGAGTCTTTTGGATTCGCTTCTCTTATAATAGCTTACATTCCTAGGTTGAATAATGTGGCTGATAGAGCGTCTCGCTGCTTGATTCCTTTGTTGATTTGAACTCCTTTGTTCGTATTCCTTTTATTTCTACCTCAACTTCTGTGTTTTCGAATGTCATTGTATTAGACTTATAAGTTTTTTGGGTACCTCTAGCGCCGTCAGTCCGTCTATCAATTTCCCTCTGATTACTGAGTCAAAGGCGCGCTCAAAATCTATAGATAGCAGGTATAGGCTTACCTTATGTTCTCTCACTTTTTCCAGGATCTGCTGCATATGTATTGCTGCATTTTATGCTACAGGAACGTTTCAAATTAATGTCGGTGACCACTTCAATGTGTCCCAATCAACTGTATCCCGCATTGTTACAAATATCACTAGACAAATTGCTATCCTACGTTCTGAATTTATAAAACGAAACCAATGAAAAAAAACTAAGAACAATATTGGGATTCTACATAATTGCAAATTTTCCAGGGGTGATTGGTGCAGTAGATTGCACGCATATAAAAATTCAGTCCCCCGGAAGCAATCAAGGAGAAGTATACCGTAATAGAAAAGGATATTTTAGCATAATTGTTCAAGCGGTTTGTGACTCCAATTTAAAAATTAATGGTATTGTTGCTCGATGGCCTGGATCAGTTCACGATGCTACTGTATTTAATGATTCTCATATAAGAGTACAGTTTGAGAATGGAGAATTTGAAATTATTACCTTCTAGGGTACGGTGGTTATCCCTGTAGAACTTATTTATTAATAGAAATTTATTCATAACACGAAATGTCATACTACATTTTTAAGGTTAATTTATACCAATTTTTACCGGTGAGCGAGTTTTACCAACATAATTCTAGTAACTTTTGAATAACCGCTAGTTTGAAATGGGATGGTGAATACGAATTTATTTTAACAGACTGTCAAGAATTAACAGTTTGTACTTATCAAACTGTTAACTTAAAAATGGCGAATACGGTTGTAAGAACAGGAGTTGGAAAATTACTGGTCACACAAAATGTACCTATTTGCCTCAAAAATGTAATTAGTCAATAGATAAATAATAGTGGACAAGTAATTTATGTAAAGTTCGGCTATATAAAATGAATGATTCATGCCAGTCATGAAATCCTAGCAAGTTGATTCATTTGTTTAAGGCGAAAATTTGTGCGACATACTGGACAAATTGATTCTCATGATTTTGAAGTTCAGTTCTCTAGGTGCACATTTACAGTGCATCTTTTTGATTGATTGAAATCAAATAGAAATTTTGTTAATACACATGGTTTACACGTATAGTTCCAATTCACAGTATCACAAATGCGTGGCATTTTGTTAACGCATCCAAATCAGAAGTCAGTGTAGTAACATAATAACACGAAGTCACTGAATATTTTTCAGGTTATAAATAATGCTTGTTTTTGATTATTTCCCGCACCAATCGTTTTGACAAATGTCTAACTAGCATGAGCTCAGCAATAAAACACAGTTATTTGAGGACTTTGATTAATACCAAGTGTTAAGCCACTATTTTTAAGGTGCTCACTTAAGGACAACAGAGAGATAATACACGCTTTATACAGTACACACTAGTTTATGTGTTGTAGTAGAGTCGACAATTTTTGCTGTTTTCGTATGCATTACATTTTTATTACTTGAACAGTAACACATGTGTCAAACGTTTTTTCGTTACACAAGTCATTGCTGTATCATTACGTGGTGACGGAAATTGTTTAGAAGGAATGGTATAAAAGTAAGGATTCTAGCTAAAATTGTTTAATGTTAAGTTTTACACATCCCACAATGATTAAACTCTTGGAGTCTGACGATTGACCCACCCTTTTTAAATATAAAATACTTCTCTTAAAAATATCGCTATTTTCATTCTAACGCCTATTGCTTTTTTAAGCATGAATTTAAGCTACAATTTTGGTTAATGTGCTTATAACTAAGAAATTGTGTAAGAAAGAGTAAAGCATATTACATTTATTTCATAACTGCAAAAGTAGAAAAAATAGAGGAAAGGGAAAGAGAGGAAAATATGTCCCGACTTCATGACAATGCATTATAAATTAGTAATAATAAAGTAATGGAAAATTATCACATTCAATATATACATGTTTTAATTAAAACATTAGTGCTATTAAATATGAAGTTTCACCAAGTAAGGTTCAAGAATATAAATTAAAAAATTTATTGCACTAAACAATGCATGTATTAGTCTTATCGATAGTAATAAAAGTTATTGAGATATAGCATGTGAGCATCTGTGCCCAATTCAAAAAATAACCACTAATGGTAAAATAAGTTTTGTGTTGACACAAACCACTTTTGACAATTAAAGTGTGTCGAAGAGATGGCATTTTGTAACTAAATTACAAAAAGAAATTTTCCTATTGTGTTAATAATAAGTATATTATGAAACTCAAATGGGTTTCATAATGTTCAACTTTATTAAACTAAAACTAAACATGTGAAGAACCTCATAATGATAAATATACAGTGGGTGGCAAAATTATTAGTAACATTAAAGATTCTCGTATTATTTAAGATTCAATTGCTCTTAATGTACATGTAAATTTACTTCGTGGGCCTTATGTGTTGATAATTTTAATTTTTAATTCTGTTTAACATTCCCTACAGTGGCAACACTGATTGATGACATTAGAATGAAGATGTATGTCATTCTACTGTGAAATGTCAAACATTGCATTTTGAGGTCATTTATTTATTTCCAACAGGTTTGCACCCAATTACAACAAAAAAAGCAAATAAGAGTACATAATGTAGGTAGTGACAAACTAAACTAAAGACTTCCTTAGAAAATAATGAAACCTAAGTATTACAGTTAATATATCTGTACAAAAATCCATTGAATAGTAAATATCGGTTTTAAGTGGATCTTTTCAACCTAAGATTTTTGAAATAATGTTAATATAATATAATTAGTGTTATTTTGTATAAATATAGTGTATTAAAGTATAAATATTTAGCTGACACTTGTGACAAATGAGAAAAGCCAAAGATATTCCCCCAGAAAAGAATTCAGAAATGTTTGCATTATTGAGGCATTCAAATCGTTTCAAAGAAAATGCTTCATTTACAAATGTTAATGTCTGTACAAAAATCCATTGAATAGTAAATATCGGTTTTAAGTGGATCTTTTCAACCTAAGATTTTTGAAATAATGTTAATATAATATAATTAGTGTTATTTTGTATAAATATAGTGTATTAAAGTATAAATATTTAGCTGACACTTGTGACAAATGAGAAAAGCCAAAGATATTCCCCCAGAAAAGAATTCAGAAATGTTTGCATTATTGAGGCATTCAAATCGTTTCAAAGAAAATGCTTCATTTACAAATGTTAATGTGATGACAGTGAACCGAATAAAGGCTTCTCAGATGAGTCTCACACCAAACTGATGATGGATAAATCTTCATTTGTTCAGCGAAGACAGAACGAAAAACATCACCCTGAATGTATTGCAGAGACTGTTAAACATCCTGTGAAGGTAATGGTGTGGTCAGTTATCATTGGTAGAGGCATGGGACGCTTGTACTTAGTTGACAGCATGATGAACCAGGATCAATACAAAAAAGTTTTGGAGATACGACTGATTCCTCAGATCAATGAATGGTTTGCTGATACTTCTGAATGCACTTTTATGCATGATTCCGCTCCTTGCCACAAAGCTAAATCAGTAACAACTTTCTTGGAGATGAAACGAATCAAAGTTGGCCAGGCGATTTGCCAGACATGAACCCAATAGAGATTTCCTGGGAGCTTCTGAAATGAAAACTCTCCATAGAAAACACCACAAATAAACAAAATCTTTTAGAAGCATTGATTAAAGTTTGGCATCATGATGAATAATTGAAAGAAAATGTTAAAAATGCATTCAGATCATGCCAAAAAGGGTGCAAGCTGTAATTAAAGCCAAAGCCATTAAATATTAAAATTTTTCTATAAATAATTTGTATTGTGCTTTTTCTTAAATATATATTTTTTTAAATATAAGAATTTATTTTTAATTGTATTATAAATAACTAGTTTCCCTAAAATAAGAAATAAAAGTATAAATTCTCACTATTTTAAAATGTTATACAAATCTAACTGACCATAATGTAATTTTTACATGTGTAACTAATACTTTGGCCAACCACTGTATCTATATGCATCATCTCAGCAGTCTATGTATTTAACAGATTGTAAAAATTATTTGCTAGCATTCTATTCTCATATAACATGCTGTGAACAAATAATTATTAGAAAACATTGTGACTTATTGTTGCAATATTAAAAAATACAAAACAATATACATATATATTTTTTTTGTTTTAGGTTCAATAGGACCATGTAACTTTGGCCAACAATTTCTTTTAGACCATACAAAAAAATCAGCTACATGTCAATGCAAAAAAGGTCACATTAAATATGAAAATGATTTAAACTGTTATCGACCATACACTCAAGGACCTTGTCAGCAACGCTACATTTTGGCTAACACAACTTCGTGTATTGAACAACCATGTAAAAATGGTTATCTATATTTTCCACTAAATAAAACTTGTTATCGAATAGGAAGTAGAGGACCTTGCAGGAAACATCATGTGATCACATTTGATTTCCATACTCGTCCATCAATTGATGGAATATCTTATAACGCTGTATGTCATTGTAAACATACTAATAATCATTTATGTTTAGAAAAACAACAAACAGTTTGTAATCGTGATCACAATACCGTCATGTATAAGAATCAATGTTTTAAATTATATAGCCAAACACCATGTCCTCCAGGGGCATGGTTAGTTGTTAAACGTCAAAATAAATTTAGAGAATGGGATGATTCTATTCCAAATGAAGGATTGTGTGAATGTATGCCAGGATACAAACAAAATTCACCTCAAATGCCGAATAATGAAATTGATTGTAGTGGTCCTACTGTGATATTAGCTGAATTTCTCAATCAAAATTCGAAAAAGTTACATAATGTACATTAAACCGTTAAATTTTGATTAAAATATGGTAAAAATAAAACTACTCACTTTAATTTTCTTCTCAAATCCACTATTGTAGTTTCTGCAATTTCTAAACTAGTTTCCCTAATTTTTAGATCTTGCTCTAACGCAGCTATTCTTTCAGTTTTAAAATCTAATGAAATCTGTAAAATTATTTATTTTTATCTACTTGCTTAGAAAATTAATACCTTACCAATAATTCATCCTTTTCTTTGTCAATTCGTGCAAGTTGTTGCTTTAAAGCCAATATTTCTTTTCGGAAAGACTCAGTAATATCTTCATTTGCAAGACGCTCAAAACCTCGTATTTGTTCTTTCGCCCCCGATAATTCCTTTTCTAATTGCGCTATTTGTCCTTGGGAATCCGCCAATGCCGTATCTGTTTGTTCTTGTAATGTTCTATAAATAAAAAAAAGAAAGATTTGGAAGCATCAAACAAGTATTACACTAACTTCACTTGTGAATATAAAGTTTTATATTGATTTAGGTCTGTTTGATTTATTCGCAATTGTTCCTTCAACGTCATACATTGCTCCTCTAAATTAGATATTGTACCACGACGAGAACCCTGAGTTTGTACCAACTCGTGACGTTCTAGCTCCAATTTTCTGATTTGATTATCAGCGTCTGATAAACTTTTTTCAAATTTAGAGCGTTCTGCTAATTGACTTTCCATTGTTACCTAAACGATTTTATAATTATAAAAGTTATTGATTAAATATTTATTACCTTTAAACGTTGACGAAGAGCGTCTCGCTCCTGTTCAAGTCTGAATAAATCTGATTTTAACATATCACGGTCCCTTTCCACTTTTCGTACAGCCGCCTAAATTTTAAATGCATACAATCCATTAAATTAAGCAATGAAGTATAAGATTTTTCGCGTTTAAACTGTGTGTGCTTGGTAACGACAATAAACACATTTCATCCGGCTTAAGAAGCTAAAAAATGGTTTTGAATTTAAGATATAAATTACGTAATGCTGAATTTGATATATTTGACAATAACTTTAGACAAACTGTCAGTTACATCAAACAAAAAATTCATCACACAAAAAATAAAAACAATTCCTGAATTTGAGTCATATCGGTTTTAAAACATGATAATCCCCATTTTTTGAACCGCCATTTTGAATTTTTTTAATTTTGACAAATGATTTATTCTTAGCGCTCTTAAAAAACCCCCAACACCCGACTTTAAAAAAAATCGGTTGATAAATAAAATGAACACTATAATCCCCCATTTTTGATCCGCCATTTTAAATTTTTTAATTTTGACAAATGATTTATACTTAGCGAATAACCTCAAATACCCGACTTTCAAAAAAATTTTGCACCCTAAAAACGGCAGTTTTAAAAAATTTTTTATTTAGATGTTTTACAAATAAACAAAGTTGCAAAATTGATCATTAGCTGAATTTTAGTCATATGGGATTTTAAACACGATAATCCCCCATTTTGGTTCCGCCATTTTCAACTTTTGAATTTTGACAAATCATTTATACTTAGCCATCTTAAAAACCCCCAATATCCGACTTTCAAAAAAATCGGTTAATAAATTTAAAAATTCACAATTTTGTATCCTAAAAACGGCGCACCACTGGTTATTATATTTTTTTTTATTTTAAAATTATATAAAAAAGTATTAGTTTGTTTTTTTAATTATGTAACTTTTTAAAATTTGAAACAATGAATTTTTTTAATTTTCTAACCCCCTAAAAATGCCTCACCACTGGTTGGATTTTGCCGATTAACGAACTTTACCAAGATTTTTTGTCAAATTTTTGTGCCTAATTTCATATCAATAGCTTTAATGGTTCCTGCACACGCACACACAAACAGACACAGACAGACATGAAATTTTTTTTTCTAAAAACTTGTTTTTTATGTATAGCTTTAATATTTCAAAAGATCTCGCGCACACTCACACACAATCAGACACAAGATTTTCTTTTCTAAAAATGTGTTTTTCGTATTGTTTAGGCCACAAAACATCGAGAAATTAAAAAAAGGGTGTTTGAAAATTTAAACCGATTACATAGCTTTCTCTTTATATGTATCTATATCAGAAAGTAATATTAAAGAATTAGAGGATAGGTCATGTACGCAGAATTAGAGAATACATACAGTGCCCTATCACCGATATAATTGCGGAGTATCTTTGTTCCTCTAAAAGATAGAAGATTGCGGTTTTCGCCTCACTTTGCTCAGCCCCGTGGCGTATATGGATGTAAGGTTGTTCGGCGCACAAGGGTGCTAGAACTAGAGGAGCGCCACAGGCGACCAGTTTTTAAGAAAAATATTCGTTTTTCCGAAAAAACATAACATGCCAAAAATCTTAGAGACTTTTTCGGAAGGAAACTAAGACGTTTCCTTTTTTAATCGAAACAATTGTTATATTCATTTCATTAATAATTGAATGATAATAGTAACAATGATAAACAATTTAAAAATTTGTTCTAAAACATGCAAGAGTTGTAAGGTGTTGCGGGTTGTGGGGCGTAGAGCGCTGTATAAACGCGTCTTAAACAGCAACAAGAAGCAAAACTTGATTTTTCACTGATTTTATAAATGAGCGGTTGATATAAATAATTTGTTGGTTGGTTGCTGTGCTCGGTACTTGAGACTTGAAAACAATTTAAAGCGCCTATCTGAAGAATTCATGTGTTAATTATGTGTACTCCTTATTGATTAAATAAAATAATATTTTTATTCACAAATTTTTAAATTTGACGTTAACATTGTATACAAATTTGTACAGGGTGTCTCATTTGTTAAACAAAAAATGACTTTTATTGGCAAATTTGACGTTAAAATTAACTACAATTTTGTCAGAAAGTGGAAATCATCTAGAAAGATGAAGTTCAAAATCAAAAAGACATTATCGCTATGAAGTTGACCAAAGAATATGTACAAACTTTAGATGATAATATTATCTTACGCCCTGAAACAATTTTAAATTATACATTAGTTAATAATTTAGTAGATCCTTTTCCTAATATAAGTTTCTTCTAACAATGCATGTTTCTGGCAGAACGTTAATTTTCAGTAATTTTGGGTAATTTTACAACTTCAATAGAGTTAAAACTATTGAAAGATCTCGATCTGGAAAATTTGATTAAGTAGTTTGCTAAAATGAAAGCATGAATAATGAAATTTGGCAAGATTTTAACGTAAATGTACTAAGTCGTTTGTAAATAAAATAACCTAAATAAACTATAGTATAGTTAAGTACCAATTCTGTAGGCGCCTATTATTATGTTTGCACCATGGCGTTCAATTCTCTAGGTGTGGGGCTGACTTACTTTTTTGTGAAATGAAAAAATTTGCAAACAAAACTTTCCCAGCTTTCTTAGTTTCTGTGATGGAGGGGATATTGAAAATTAGAAATTTTGGCACATCCTTCGTATCTCTGTTTATCTTTTGAGGTATTGAAAAACTAAAAACAGTTTCTTATAGGGCTTCTTACATAGATTTCAGAAATGTATTTAGGTGAATTTTAAATTTCGTGATATTTATGTAACAACATAAAGTTGTGTTTTATAAATGAGATTCTCTGTATATTTTACTTTGGCTTGGGTGGTCATGTCTTAAGCTTTTCAATTATCTTGACAACATTAAGTTTTGTAGAGTTTATAATGTATTGGTGTGAACGAAACTCTAACCAGCAAACTTCGATTCATTTGGAAAAATCTATGCAAATTTAAACGTTTTGTTAACAATTAGTTATCATGCTTGGTAAATGACAACGGGTGAAAAAAATTAATTAAGTTATCAAACAGATTTATGAAATATTACGATAACTGTAATTTATATAAAACATTTAAATTTGTATAAAACATAAACAAAGGTACATAATTACAATCCAAAAGATAAGTGTATTAATTACCGTTCAAACTTATAAATTGAATTTCCATGGCACTGTAGAATGTTGGCATTAGATATTTGGCAATTTCTTTTGACTGATCTGTCAACGTCACATAAATCAAAAAATATTATTTTACAGGGTTAATAAACACCCAAATTACTAAACTTGCAGTAGATTCGTTCATAACAAAACTTAAAATAAATTTGAATATGTTTAATCATTAGGGATGTAAAATAGCAATGATATTTACAAGGATATGTTACAAAGCTAAAAGTTATTTGAGAAAAATGACTTCTTACAATTAGAATCTCATGAGCACAGCTTTGTGGTTCTTAAAATGAATCATTTCAAGCAAACGCAGTATAGTGCATTTCACGAATAATTAGACCTCTATAATATGGCTGCCATTCCACTATGAACAACATCCAATTATAAAATAACTAAAATGCTATAAGTGTAACATTGTAATGAAAGGGATATTTCAGTTGGTTACTCTGAACCGCATTTTCCATCCTTTCCTACAACATTATAATAGCAAAAGGCAAATATAATAACAAATACGACCTTAAAAGGTCTTAAAATATTATTTGCCAACTCAGTAGCGTATCACGCGGAGAGGTAACTTAGGTTAGTAAAATTGAAAATTTTTCAATTAAATTAATTATTGTAAGAAATAAACATCGTTAAAATAAAAAAATGTTCCAAACAAATATCATTATTGTTAAGCATTTCTGAAAATTTACCGTTACTAATTCGTAATTAATGTTGAAGCTGCAAATTACTTGATTAGCATAATGTGAATTAGAAATCATTAATGACCACTTGCTTTGCTTATAAATGTGGAATCAATTTTCCATTTTGCCATTATACTGTAAACAATAATTTGTAACGGTTGTAGTGATTGTGTAGTTTTTATAATAAAATGGACGAAAGTATTGTTTTAACTGAAGACGAGAAATGTATTGAAAATTTGCACACTTATAGTGCAACTTCGGTAAGATTATACAATATTTTTTTAATTGTCATATTTTAACTGTTATTATTACAGCGTAGATCATATATATATATATATATATATATATATATATATATATATATATTAAATGTTTATAATTCTGCGATTTTTAATTACGCAATAATTATTAATAAAAAAATTATTTACTACACACTTGTTCATTTTTTTTAAATTTGTATTAAAATAGTATATAATAATACTAGGTGAGCGTGGTGATGGCGAATTTATTAATAATACATTTATTCAAATATGTTTTTCACTTTTTTTATATGACAAAAGGTACTACGCCAATGAGTGCTCCCGCGCTTTATTTGGTGACAAATTTAAATGGCGGCCATATTGCAGAGGTCTAATTACTCGTGAAATGCACTTTACCTAAGTAACTAACGTGAGCAATAATGTAAACCTTTTACTTCTAATTAACTTATTCTTATAAATTAAATTACCTTCCAAGAAAGGCCATCGAAATCCGCACCATCCACATTATTTCGGGAATTTTCCAAACGAGTCATTAGATTGTGTTTTTCTTGAGCCAATGTCTTGTTCTCATGTTGTAATGTTGCTATTAATTGATCTTTCGTATTTACTTCATCTACGCGCTACAAAAAACAATGTGCTATTACTATTAACCTAACATGTGTTTGGTATCAAAATTTAGATGTTGCATACCATATAAAAGCCAAACGCAGCTCAAAATATCAAGTATAATTAGAATATTCATAAAACAAACTCACCAAACAAATAATTCCACAAATTTCAAAGGCACTTTAATGACATCATAATAAACAATATTAGTAATACAGATTTAAATTGTAAGTTCAATATCTTTTTGTCTTAGTTATAATAATCAAACTTATTCACATCCAATGCAAGAGGCATTTTTAGCAATTCCATGTAAGTAAGCTTATACCCCATTCCAATTTGTTTTCAATTAGGGTGTGCTATGAACATCTAGAAAGCTTATAGTAACTCCTCAGTAAGGAAGAAAATCACAAAGCAGTGTAATTTGAGGTAATCTTTTACGTCAAATCCTTAAGCATTTTGTCATTAATAAGTAAAAAACTAAACACCATGTAATTAAAAAAAAATGCAATATGGCAAGACTGTCTAGTAGAACAGTGTCAAACTCACTTCTTGTAATTTTGACAAATTTAAATACCACTACAGAAAACCAAATCCAAAGCATACACTAATCAAAAACAAGTAGGATGGGATTATGCATCACACAAGTCGAAATAACCTGAACACTGGTGACATCTCCTTTGTGTTGGTTAATTATTTCGTTAGGCATAAGTATTTTACGTATGTTCCCAATTGTTACGTGTAGGAGAATTACGATGTTTAAAAACCTGAACCAAAAGATTATTAATAGTGAGTGTTCTTCAAATCTTCAAATGAAAAAATAATTTTAAAATCAAGCAATTAACAAATTCTAAAACTAATTAGCTTTTTTAACTTTATTTCTTATCGATAGGAACCAACAAACGCTATAAAATGTTAAAAAATGTAATAGTTGCTTCCTTGAAGCAGTAATAAGGTAAGAATGGAAATTATTATGGGAAATTATTTTCACTAATGGTTAAAATGGATAGAGGAGAAATGCATTGCGTATTGTGTTCATATTTTTTATACTTGAGATAAAAGTGGCGTCTCAGTCTTAAGGTGAAACCAGAGACTTTAAAATATATAGAACTGGTCACGGCATCTACACGCACAGGTCGCGATGGATGGTTAGTAGTGGTAAATATCTACCAGTGCGGTATATATAGTGAAACTTTCTCATTGGCGTGCTTTTCCCTATACGTGTACATATGTATTTGATTTGTTTAATATGAGTGAAAAAAAAGTTGGACATTGCACAGCCATAAACTGCACAAACAAAAGCTACAAGCTGAAAGGTGTGCATTATTTTATACTCATTGTGTATGTGTGTTTAGGGAATAGACATTTTGAGCTCTCGAGACCACATTGCTCTCTGAGGTTGCGCTTGAAAACAAGTTTACTTACCGCTATAGCACGGTACATGCCGTAGCAATACACAAATACATCGCATTTAGTATAATGTTGATCTTTGACTTACATTGGAGACATTCCTTAAATGCGCGGTATACAATTATAGAATGTGGGCTATAGCAGCTAGCAAAGGTGATTAGTTGCAAAATATTCGCACCGCCCACAGGCTATAGGTTGTGTTCTGATCATTTCCAAAAGAAAACGTTTACCAACTTATTGTGTAATCGATTGAAATACAATGCAGTATCTTCTTTATTTTCTACAATAGAAGAATATCCAAGTACTCAAGATCACACGTACAGCCCATTAGACAGAAAATTTGTATTCTCAACAGTAATATATTAAGTGCATAGTTACTTGCTATAATACTGGCTGACGGGGTGCATGAGCGCTCGCTGCTATGAACATTTATATGACTGCGGAGCTGTGATTCCCGCAAGTTTATATTATTACTCAAAAACCGCACCCCCTAGTAAAATTCTAAGCACGTCACTGAATTCGGCACTTCGCAATATATAAGTACCGTTGACGGAATACATCAGTATAATAGTAGTAAACTAATGTATTAAGTGTATAGTGACTTGCCAATAATACTGGCTGACGGGATGCATGATCGCTTGTTGCGACGAAAATTTACACGACTGCGGCGCAGGAGTGCACATTTTCTCAAGCAACAAGCTTGAATGAATCATTAGCCAGAATTATCGAAGCAAAGGAACTATGCACAAAATATATTTTTCTTAACTATTGCATAAGTTTAATAATGAAACCTTGCTCGTTTCGCAGATAGGCTCTTCGATTCTCATTATCGTCCACATATTTCCAATCACTTTCCTTCCAGCATCCATCCATCGCCCAACTCGCCATCCATTGTACCATCTGCAGTAAACAATTCTACCCAGATATACCAACTCGTTCACTTGTTCCACAATTCCATCTTGCAGAGTAAAAACTCTACTCTCCTTTCCACCTTCCCGATTGAACATTCAGCATTCCTCCTACATTCTCCTTATTTACCCCTTCAGTCTTATTTTCTCACTGCATACTTCGCTTCTTTGTTTGTTAATCTGTATACCTCATACAATCGCTTTTTCTCACCCTCATTTCTTGCAGCAATCATTGCATGTACGCATCTTTTTTCTTACATATTTCCTTTTTTACCAATTCATCCCACCAACCACATTTTTTCTGTCTACCTACAGTCGCTCTTCCACATACCTGCACGGCATAGTTGACAACACTTTCAAGCTTACCCATGCACTTTCAACGTCAGTGTCTTTTATTTGTTCGTTTCACACTGTTTCATTCACATTCAACTCTTTACTCACAGCATCTGCACATTTCATTCTCGCCCCATTATCTATCAGTTTGTCTACCCTAATTCTGGACGTTCGCATTACGTGTGCTTTCCTTCTCCAGGCCCACTTTTGCCCTAAAGACACATACACATACAACCAAAAGTGGTCCGATCCACACTACGATCCGACACTTTTGTGTCTCTCACCAGATTTCTAAGTCGTTCATCATACAGTATCAAGTCAATCATACTTTTAGATTCACTTCTGCACATTTTTATGTTCAAACTACGTATTAGATACAAACAGGCTTCTCTCCATACATATGTTCACCAGGCGCTCACCATTCTCAATGACTCTTTGGTCTCCGAACTTTCCTAGAACGCGTTCAGTATGTTGTCTCTATACCTCCACTCATCCATTCACATCTCCCAATATTACCACTCTTACGTTTGGCTGAAATACGTTCAACAGGTTCTCTACTTCATTCCAGAAGTTCTCACACTCTTGGCCTTTTTCTCCATTCACCGGTGCATAGGACGCAATGAGAAAAATTCTTCGAAGCTCCACTTTCATTCTAACCCACATTACCCGGAGGGATACCAATTAGTATTGTTTAACACATCTTTTCGCTCTTTCACTCACGATTACTCCAACTCCTTTTGTGCCATGCATTTCAGTCTCAACTCCTGACCATAGTCTGCCATCCTCCATCTTCACAGCATCCTTTCCGTAGCGCTTTGTCTCCGATACACACAGAATATCAAGCTGTCTTTCATACATTACATTCGCAATTCCAAATTCTTCGTGTGTGAGAATTTGCGCTTTTAGTTTACTTTACGATTATACAAGTATAAGTTTTAGCACTCGTTAAAAGGAACCGTATTTTTTCGTAGGACTTCAATGTTATAGTAATCCTAAATATTATTTGCGTGATTTTTTTCTATAAGCCGTACTAAAATTCTACTGGTTCGATTATTATTTGTTTATTATGAATTCAAATTTAGAACTTGATTCAGCAATTATAGTAATTACTTAAATTACTTAAAACCTAGATAAAAGTGGTGTTTGTACTTTAACTACAGTGTCGCGTTTGTCCCGTTAGTACTGTATGGAAGTGAAACAAGGGTATGTCAAAAAAAGCACGAAAGAAAAATAAATGCCGTGGGTATGAGATTCCTGACAAGCGCATGTGGTAAAACGAGGGATAAGATAAGATAAAGAATGAGTGTATGATGAAGGAGTGCGGCGAGGAAAAGACAAAAGAAAGAAAGATAAGGTGTTTTAAAAATAAAAGGACATGCCAGAACAATGTATGAATCCTTCGGAAGCTAGGGAGGTATGCAGTGATAGTAGAGTTGTTTTACCTGCCCCGCATGAGAATGGCGTGAAAGTTATGGCGCGAAGGAAGAAATCTTTTCTATCAAGTGTACTATAATTCTTGTATATTTAATTTTAAAAACACTAGATTAACAGCATTTTTGGTTGGTAGATACATTTTGTGCCTTAAAACCTGCTCTGAAAGCATTTCAAATTGATGCATTACTTTTCCTAATTAAAGATAAAAAACAATATTGCACCAATATAACGCAATTTTTGTCAATAAAAAAATCAAACCAGAACGCACTTATAATACATAGTCCTATTTAATATGCTAGCATGAGGTTGTAGGCGAACTATTTGTAGGGATTTCAATCATCTCTCAGTGATTTTTCATAACGCGGTCGCGGCTAAAATTGAACGTTCTTGTGCACTATAAAAATCACCAACTTCGCGCACGCGCGTAAAATTTGTAAACAATAAAAACCGCATTAAATTCTGTTAACGCTATCAATTAATGATATTATTTAGTCCGGTTCTGTCAACTTACCATTAATGACGTCGCCAAGGTGAAATTTTGTTGCACCTATAATACAATGGGAAATCCAAAGAGTGAGCGTGTCGTATGCTTTTATATGCCGTGCGTAAAATTTGGTATCCCTCAGGACGCTATGCTTGTTCCTCAAACAGTTTTTATATATTTTACTCTTTACATACTTCTTTTACACCTTGAAAGGTGAACGGTCTTTATTAACATTTTTATAGGACATATTAAGGTAAATACTGTTTTTTTTAACTTTCCTTCAATGTTTTGGACTCAAATACTATTGAACAATTATTTCTTTACTAAAGGACAAAAAACTAATATAACAAATTACGCCCTCTTGTACTTTTATTAGGAACTATTGTGTAACAATGGGAACGGCAATTTAAAATACGTACATTTGTCTTCCAAACGAGCTTCATTTTACTAAAATTGAATAAGTGGTTTAGAATTTACAATAATTTTAATGATTGCACTTTCAATAGCTTCCCCCACTATTATGGTTAGTACGCCAATGAACCAAAAGTATGTAGAATTGTCTAGACTTTCTCACGATGTAAGCAAAGATACATCTTTATATAGGAGTTTTGGGAGAAATTTATAATTTCATTATTTAATTTTTTATTACGCCCTCTAGCGGTGAAATAGATACTTCAAAATAATTTCCAGCATTTTCTCATAGCCACATTTATAATAAAAATCTTCTTCCCATTGTTGTCAGAATGACAGGTCCTGAGCGCTTACCTCGCTTATTTGCCCATCTGGTACATATAGTTTTCCATACACATTTCACCTCCTTTTGTTGCCCGACTCGTTATACGCGCTCTGGAGCTAATGAACAAAGTGTAATTGCTACCTTTTATAAAAACTATCATAATGTTGGTTTATCACATTAGACTCCTATTAAAGTTAGGCGATTGTGATATTGAATGTTAGAAGTAGCTGATTGTTTCTACATTATAATCAGTTTATTTTAATTTAATACCTACTATGGTGAAATTCAAAGTATGGTTTCCAGGATATTTTTATATATACTAAACCATTGGTTTTGTTAAACAAATTCCTCTTTGTTACGACATTTCCGGTGTGGAGATGTTTATGTTAACATTGTACACATCTACATCAGTAAATTCCAGATTTGATTGAAATGAAACAATACCAAAATAAAGCGTCACGCTATAACGAGTTTGAGGTTGGATTTGATAGCTCAAAATAAAGAAATATTTCATCTTACATTGGGTTAATTAAAAATTAATTATTAGTACAATACTATGAGATCTGCTTTGACAGTAAGATATATCTTAAGGTTTAAGTAGGAAAAGGTGAACCGACAGTGAATGATAATAAAAGAACGGTTTTACTATTCATTACATTACCGATACATAATAGGGTGTCTATTAAAAAAAGTTTACTGCCTCATACCCCCAAACCTAAATAAGACCTACAACCTTTTTGATATTACCAAGGGAGAAGGAAAATTCAACATAGCTGATGGTCCATCTTCAATCCTCAGTGACCCCTTTTTTTCTTACATGATAAATTGAATATTCTTAAATAGTGTAATATCCTGGTTTTTAATTGTATGCCATAGTGTAGTTTTGAAGTTAGTCAGATATTCGACCGTCGGAAATGTAAGAGTTAAATAAAAGCTCTGATTGAGGGTATGTAGCATATCTCAACCTACTTTTTTAAACAAATCATCAACCACACATTTTTGACCTACAACAGCTACCTAACAAAACGTTTAAACCATAGCAGTAAATTTCTAAAGCAATAAAAAAAGCGATAAAAGCTTGAGTACCTAACAATTACTTCAAAGCTGTGTTAATTTAATTAGTATCTCAAAAATGTTACAAACAACTTGGTGAAATTATTAGGTTGTTCTGCAAAGTTACCAATAGATTTCTAAAGCAGACCACTTTTAGTAAATTTTAAAATTTTAAATATTGGATATATACAGAGTTACTTCAAAGCATTAATTACTTATCTGCAAAATATTAGGAGCAATAGGAGCATTTCACTTACTTGATTCAGCCCACTGCTGTAACTATTAAGTTGTTCAATTAGGCGCTTGTTTTCTTTAACATAATAGTCAAGATCTGACTGTTCTGTAGAGTTACCAACACGTTTCTGAAGCAGAACAATTTTATTAAGTTTACTTCACTTTACTTCAAAGCTTTGTTAATTTCTGCAAGACTAGTAGCAATACTTACACTTACAAACTACAATAATTATTAAAATGTTGTGCTAGAACCTGCCTTTTTTAACATAATAGTCAAATTCTGATCTAAGTCGTTCTGCAGAATTATCTATAGGCTTCTAAAGATCACTTTTATTAATTTAATAATTCTAGATAGCAGATACTACGTCTATTAATTTTCGTTAAAATTCAGAGTTCCTAATAAATATGTTTATGTTTTGGGTATTAAATCGTGTATTTTTTATTTTTATATAAATTTAATTGAGCTACGGGTATGCTGGGGGCTACTATCGGAGTCACAGATGGCGGATAGTGAACGGCCCCTAGATATAGAGGTTAGCTACGAAATAAGCAGAATATCTGACGAATAAGCAGTCCCCGATCAAGCAGACCGCATGATCACCGGTATAATATAAGCTAGGGCATTCTCTTGTCCTTGGTATGGGAAACTGTGCCAAAAGGCGGATGAATCTACACTGGCCAACGGCATGGGAATGCAGAAGAACACGGAAGCCCAGTGGATTACAGGTGCTAAGGATTATCCTAGTATATCAATATCACAGATAAGCTCGGAATTGATAAATATACTGGTCACGAACTTCGGAATCCGAGATCCGGCAGGGGGAACCACGAAAGATTGCAAGGCTCCCTTGGTCGTTATCCAACGAAAAATTCTTGCAAATTTAGAACCTCTACAAAGGTAAAAGTGAAGACGTTCAAAATATGTACGTGGAATGTAAGAACACTTTTTGAGGCTGGAAAAGCACATAACGCGATCCGAGAAATGCAACGACTATCTATCGACATCATGAGCATCAGTGAGATGAGGTGGCTAAGAACAAGTCAATGCCAAATGGAGGAACATGAATCCTATTATTCTCGCAACAATGAAAATAAACACGAAAACGGCGTAGGAATAAGTGTCCAAAGAAATGAATCAATATATTGAGAATGAAACAATGCTATTAGTTACTTTCAGTACGCCAGTCAAATGCAACATCATTCAAGTATATGCTCCAAGAGCAGAAAAAGCTGAAGAAGAAATAGACTCATTTTATGGATAATTAGAAGATCTTGGTAAAAAAAACTCCCAAAACAAAATATAAACATGATGGGCGATTATAATGACAAAATTGGACAAGGAAAGAGTGAGGAGGTAGTTGGTGATTGTGGTCTGGGAGATCGAAATGAGAGACGAGACATATTACTTACCTTTGCACAAGAACGTCACTTGGCTATCATGAACACCATCTTCAAATTTCCTCCCAGGAGATTGTACACCTGAGTATCGCTTCAAGATAAATCTGGAAATGTGGTCAGGAATCAAATCGACTATCTATTAATAAATAAAATATTCAGAAATAGCATACAATCAGCGTAAACGTACCTAAATGCTGATATAGGATCTGCCCATACCGCATTAGTAGCCAAAATTAACGTAAGACTGAATGCAGCGAAGAGCAAACGTAAATAACAATACGACATGAGGAAATTAAAGATAACATTATTCGAACACAGTAGCAGCTACATTGAATATAGATACCAGTAACAATATTGAAGTAAAGCTAGAAGAGCAACAGTTGAGGAAATCCACAGAGAATATTTGACACCAAGTAAGCAAAAAAAAACATAAATGGATGACCAATGAGATTCTGTATAAGATGGATCAGAGAAGGAGACTAACACAGAAAAATACAGAGAAACACAAAGAAATATTCCGAAAGAGATAAGAGTAGCTAAATAAAAGTGGTTAGAAGAACAATGCCAGGAAATTGGGGAATTAGAAAGAAAACACGACTACTTTAACATGCATCGTAAGACCAAAGAAGCAGCAAGTATGTTCAAACGCAAAACAGTTGGCGAATGATTGATGAGGAAGGGAATATTATTATAGAGAAAGAGGCAAAAATAGAAAAATGGAAAGACTACATTAAAAAACTTTTTGATGACGAACAGAGGGATAATCTGAAACAAATAACATGTGTAACTGGGCCATAAACAGAGGACGAAGTACGTGTAACAATAAGCCTTATGAAAAATGGCAGGTCCAAATGGAATCCAATCTGAAATTTTAAAACTTCATGACGATATAACATGGATAACTAGCATCTTTAGTCAAATATATGATTCAGGAGAAATACCCAGAGAATGACTCAAATCAACCTTTGTCGCCATACCGAAGAAATCCAGTGCCAAAAAATTTACCGATTACAGCACCATTAACATTATGTCAGAACTCAAAATCTTCCTGAAAATAATACAAACTTTGTAAAGAACAGATAAGTGAAAATCAATTCGGATTTCGCAATGCCTTGGGCACTCGCGAGGCTCTCTTTGCTGTACAAGTTATGTTTCAACGCTGCAGAGATGTGAATGCAGATATTTATGCTTGCTTTATAGACTATCACAAAGCATTCGATAGAGTTAAGCACGATACACTTATTGAAGTATTGGAAAAAATAGGAATAGATGACAAAGATCTTCAAATCATAATTAACCTCTACTGGGAATAATCGGCATATATTACAATAGATGGAGATAATTCCGAAGAGATAGAGATAAGAAGAGGAGTAAGATAGGGATGCGTTCTGTCGCCTCTGTTATTCAATATTTACTCTAAGAAATATCCTACGAATCCCTGCAAGACATAGAAGCTGGTATATTATTAAATGGAACGAGAATGAATAACATTAGATGTGCGGGCGATGCGATCACATTAGCGGATAGCTTCGAAGGTTTAAAGGAACTCGTATCAAAAATTGAAATGGTCAGTCGACGATACGGACTTGAAATGAATATACAAAAAACAAAATACATGGTTTACAGTAAAAACACAATTCCACCTGAACCCTTAATAGTTAACTCGCAACCAATCGAAAGAGTAGTATCAATAACTTAGTTAGGTACGTTGATAAATAGTCAATGGGACCATTCTAAAGAAATAAAGAGCACAATTGAGAAAGCCAGAACATTTGTCAAAATGCAGAAAGTGTTTAAGTCTAGAGACCTAAACTTGAATACAAAAATTAGCATATTGCGTTGTGTTCTCTATTCTGTTGTATGGAGCTAGACGCTGGCGGAAGCAACAACTGGAGGCCTTTGAGATGTGGACGTACAGGCGTATACTGAGAATATCTTGGGTTGACCATCTGACAAGCATTAAGAAGAATGAATAAAACAACATAAATTGTAAAAACCATAAAAATCAGAAAGTTACAATATTTCGGACATATCATGAGGAATGAACAACGCTATGTGATACTTCAACAGATACTGCAAGGGAAAGTGCTGTAAAGGGACGCCGTCATATCCCATTTTCCCACTATTTTTAATTATTTTCCTAATATTTAGTAACAAGACGCCGTTCTTTATCAAAATTTTCCTGTCATGATTAATTATTTGCTAAATAATACATCAGTACTGATATAAAATTCGCGGAATCCATTAAGATAAAGTGACTTGCTAAGTGCACAGGTGCAAGTAATTATAAAAATTCGTAGAATTTTTAGTAAAATTTAAACATATTTCATAACGTTGCAAAAGATTGCACAATAATTAATCATGCATTCTCCCCCCAGACGTAAATCTCAAAAACGTTTAAAAGTTTGTATACGTCAGAGCATCTTCCGCTTATACTGGCACACGGAACCTCACCCTCGGAAATGATTTATAAAAACGCGGCACGCGCTGCTAAAAGGATCTCTACCAGAAGTATCCGAGCAGAAATCGTGTACTTCATTTTCGCGTTCGCGCCGACTGCTACCTGTTTAAAACCGCCAGCCTGTAACCGACGTCCAGAGCAGAAAACGCGACACCGCAACTTGATATCATCACCGAAGCCAAAGGGTTAGAGTTGCAGAGATCTAACGTTGAACGTACATAAGTTGAGATACCTACATCACTATACACCTGGTGAGAGGGATATGCAGGGTTGGAAGCCCGACATACTCTTTCATTACTAGATACCTACACTGTGGAGTTTGGAGGGTGGTTGCCCTACATTCCATTGACCGCCGGAGATCCTCTTGTTTGGTTTAACGGGTAGTTACCCAGATTACTAACAAAGGAGACCCACCTGCACAAATTGACACTAACACTAAAAAAAAACACCTCGGCAAACGTACCAGAAACCGCAGGTTACCTGTAATTAAACCCTCGTCGGGAGATTAAGCTGAACACCTAGTTTACGCCGTTAATCCAGTAAAATCGAAACGCAACCGTAAAAACTAGACGTGTTCACCAGTACTAAATTATCGCCTGTAATTAAACCGCCGCCGCCGCCACTACCGAAAAACGTAAGTTATACCGTTTGCAATTAGTAAGATTGTTACCTGTAAACCAGAAACCATCCGGTGATCTATTTCGCGTTAAATAATTAATATCATTATTGTTAGACGCGAACGATTCAGTTTAATAGAAAACAAAGGTTTTATATTTTAAACTCGGCCAACATAACAAAATTATTTCACATAAATAAAAACCTGTGTAATAGTATAATTAATGTCTGAAGGTAAACAAATAATCCGCAGCTACCGTGCAAAATCTACCTTCAAAACGGAAAGCTTTCATTTATTTAAAAGGGCAAAATTGAATTTAAACGTGAATGAGTTTATTTTCATAAGACAAGCAGATATAAAACTACAGTATTCTTATACGTTCGAAATCCGACCGCTTTAAAAATATTGATTATTTCTGTGAAAGCAGAGCACTGAACTCGGCGTCTTATCTCACACGTGTTTATAACAGTTTTATCTTGTTCCCGACTTCTGTATTTTATACAGGGACGCATTCAGGTAAAATTATTTATTTTATTTCGGCAGTTAACCAAGTAAACTCAAACCAGTCAAAGAACGTAGATTAAAACTCAAAAACCAACCCTTCTATTAATGTTACATTGCAGAAACTCCAGAGGACCACCTAACCCTCCTCCCATGAGCAATCCGAATCGAAGAATCCACCTGTATACATGTTTATTTACTTTATTTAAGTAGTTTAAGTCTAGATATTTAAATTTATAAATAATAGGAAATAAATGTATATAAACTTTTTAATCTATTTGTTCAGTGTTGAGGGCCTTAATAACGAACCCCGACCCTTATTTTGCAAGTACAAAATACGACTGAGCTAAAAGGGCAAAATGAAAATTATTATTCATTTTAATTAATGTACTTAAACAAATAAAGCATAATATAGTGCTACGAAAGAGAGGATCCGGACGAAGGCGCATCTCCTGGCTAAGGAATTTAAGATCTTGGTCAATGACAACATCAACGAACAGCCGTTAACAAAGTCAATATTGACATAATGATCGCGAACATCCGGAACGCACAAAGAATATATAAATTTAAACGTTTCGAGAACAATTACAGTTATCGTCTTCAGTAAATGCTAATAGCTTTAAAAATTAACTGAGATGTCAAAATAAACTTATGAAATATGAAAACGCAAATATAAGCGTGCTATTACTGTAGTTTGAATAACGCGTAAAGCCCGCCATGGAATCTAATTTTATTTTAGTTTTTGGTATGTCTGGATTTTTGCTGTTGTTTCTTCCCAGGGCTTGAAGTAAATGCTTTACCAATTAAACATGTTAAGTTACCATAACATTACCATAACTTAACATACATAATTAAAATTAAAAATCATACTAAACCTACACATTGTGTTTTCACTGTACCGTGAGTTCCAAATTCAAGGGGTATCATTAGGATCTCGAAAACGGTAAGAGATAGAGAAACGGTTAAATTGTGGCAAAGTTGCACATTTAAAGGAACAATACTTAGACATGATCAAATTTCAAATATCTTCTTTTCTTTTTGAGATACAAGTGATTTCTCGGATTTATGTTTTTATTTTTTTGTAGAGCCATTTAAAAAGAAATGAAAAAACAGTTTACACTTCTTCATTGTCATTTGTTATTGTCTTTCATATCATGTCATCTACATACCCATCTGACGTTTCAGATTCCCACATTCATCAACTTAATTTTTTTAAATACAGACCTGGATTTTTTTTTAAATTTACAAATCACTTATTTCATTGTGGTTACCATAACATATACTAAGTTAGGTTGGAGTATTTGTTTCGTACCCAAACAGTCACCATCCAGTTCCTAATGTAACTATAATTGTTTTCAAGAATTAATGAAGATTTTTATTGTGATGGTCATCATAACATCTACTGGAAAGAAGTTGAATATTCGTTTCGTATACAAAACGCAATAAGAACATTGCAAATATTCAAAAAATGAAATTCTCACTTATAATTGCACAAGAGGTTTGTATTTTACGGAGTAACTTTGTGTTGTTTAATGAAATTATGTTTCCTAGCAATTGGAGCAAGGTGGAGCATTTTTAGGTTGACAGTTTATAGAGTCAAATTGCTAAGGGAAACAGATTTGAATTTAAACAACAGAAATTTACACGGTATAAATACAAACCTCGAGTGTAATTCAGCAAGACAATTTAACGAACAAAAAATTTTTAAACATTAGTGTAGTTCAATATGTGTGTAGTTTAAACACATTTGAATCTACAGTATATGGGAACGGATACTGCGATAATTGATTAGAAAATAAATAAGTGAAAAAACCACTATTGCATTTGTCGCTGTAAAAGTTGTAGGTAGCTTTTGACGCTGTCAAAGTGACAAATGCACTGCGACTTATGCGATTTTTTATACATGAGTTAAATTGTCCTTATTATTTATTTTATTCAGTTAACCTGTAAGTCATTAAGAAACCAAAATCTTACACAACAATACTGAAATAAGTTTGTAGTGACTGTAAAATTTCGAGATTATTTAGAACTGATTGTAAACGTTTTAATTCATAATAAATTACAAGATACATATGCATCTTTTTAATATGATCGCAGTGGCTGTGACAGCTTGTGTCATAGGAATGTTTTTTAAGCTATTATTTCAAATTTCCAACGTTTAGTATGTAGTTACTTGTTTGTGCTATTTAAAAGAAGTATAACAATACAAAATGAAATTTTATAATCTAGAACAGAGAGATATATTAAAAATATATTACGCATGTCATAGAAATGCAACCATCACTGTCGACAGATATATTATAGATTATCCCGAAAGGGAACCACCTCACAAAAGTTACTTCGTCAAATTAGACAGGAACTTAGTTGAACATGGAAGTTTTAATGTCCCAACAAAAACATATGGCACTCTTAAGATTAAGATTATTAAGATTATGAGCGCAATGTATCTATTGTCATGAAAACAATTTGTTGCAAAAGTAAATATACCATAGGTACAGTGAATATTATTTTTGAAAAGTTTTGAGTTAATCTTCATAAGACCGAGTGGGGTTACAGTTGTACCCCAGAGTAAATTGATATGAGAATTTAATTTTTAGTGCCTTTTATGTTTGCAAAGCGTATTTTTGTAATCTTTTTTTTTATTATTTTACTTTCTATACTTTCATTTTAAGTCCGTAACAAGCCCTGGAAATCCACAAGGCAACTCTCCATGGAGCTTAGGGTGTCAAGGATGGCCATTTGGAGAAAATATAAACTTTATAAATTACATGTTAGCCAACAACTGAGAAAAGGAGATAACCTAAGAAGGTTAAATTTTTGTAATTGGATCAATACTCAACTGGCCATTGACGACAATTTTGTACACAATGTTCTTTGGACTGATGAATGCAGTTTTTCCAATAAAGGAATGTTTAATAGACACAATGAACACTACTGGTCAGTAGACAATCCAAGGCAAAACCGACAAGTTCGAATTCAGGGACGGAAATCGTTTAATGTATGGGTAGGAATATGGCAGCATAAAATTATTGGTCCTTTCATCTACGATGGTCATCTTACCCATCAAAAATACTTAGAGTTAGTAGAAAATGATGTTTGGGATGCTTTGGAAGATGAACCACTTAATTTAACTGCTCAGATGTGGTGGCACCTGGATGGGGCTCCTCCTCATAACGCCAGAAGGCTACAAGATATTTACACCGAATTTTTAGGCATCGGTGGATTGAGAATAAAGGTTTTGTAAGATGGCCCCTCAGAAGTTTAGATTTGAGTTATCTGGATTACTTTCTTTGTGGGTATTTAAAAAATCGTCTATGTAAGGATACACCCCAAGATATAGACGTTTTAAGAAATAATTTAATACGAGAGATACGAGCCATTCCACGTAGGTATCTTGAAAGAGCTGCCAATAAGTTAAAAAATGGGGTAAGAAGCTGCATTCAAGAATGGGGAAACATTTTTGAGCACTTGGTGTAATGGTTTTTAGGTGTGCTTTATCTCCTTTAGTGTTTAGTAGTTTTCATTGTTTCTGTAATGGTTTTTACGTGTTCTTTATGTCCTTTAGTGTTTACTAGTTTACATTGTTTCTTATTCCATATACCTATATTCTTACTGCGTTTTCTATACGAAACGAATATTCAACTTCTTTCCAGTAGATGTTATGATGACCATCACAATAAAAATTTTCAAAAATTCTTTAAAAAATTACAGGGCCGTATTGAAATCAATTATAATTATATTAGGAGCTTGATGATGGCTGTTTGGGTGCGAAACAAATACTCCAACCTACCTTAGTATATGTTATGGTAACCACAATGAAATAAGTAGATTTGAAAAGTTAAAAAAAAATCCAGGTCCGTATTTAAAAAAATTAAGTTGATGATGAATGTGGGAATCCGAAACGTCAGATGTATATGTAGATGACATGATATTAAAGACAATAAAAAATGACAATGAAGAAGTGTAAACTGTTTGCTGGTTTCTTTTTAAATGGCTTTACAAATCAACTTTGCCATAATTTAACCGTTTTTCTACCTCTTACCGTTTTCGAGATCCCAATGATACGCCTCGAATTTGGGATACCTGGTACAGTAACAACTTCAATTATCAATCAAAAACTATTAGATCTGACCAGATCTTTGACTGGTATGTCAAGTTTCTATTTGTGAATGTTTTTATCAATTTCAAATTTAAGTTTTTCAACACTTGACTCATCATAACTTAATTAAATTTTGTTAAATGTGTTCTTTGATTATGACATTTTTCATTGTTAGTCTTCGTTTGTTAAAGGTTGTTCTAATTTGTCATCTTAAAGGAAGTTTAATAATATTTAATTCATTAAATATCTAATTATTCTTTACTAAAATAAAATTAGATTTCATAGTTGGCTTCATACGTTCATCAAACTGTTGTATTAATAGGAGGCTTATATTTACGTTTTCATATTTCATAAATATATTTATTTTATACCAATACATTATAAACAAAGAAACCCTTAGTTACTGTAACTGTAAACATGTTCATAACTCCGTAGGTAGTTATAATTTTAATAACCAACAAAATTATGTTTTCATATTTCATTTATAATGAAATATGAAATAAAATTATTTATCTATCACGTGAGTTATGTATCTTAATAACCTTGGGCAACTACAATCCCTCGAGATTGCAATGCGTTGCCCTCATTAATTAACACCCTCATAACTCCCTTGATATATAAATAACTATTTGATATCTCAATTAAGTCTTAAAGCTATTACTATTTACCGAAGACAATAACTGCAATTGTTATACAAACTTTTAAATTTATATAAATGATACGTAAAAATACACGATTTAATATCCAAAAGATGCATTTTTAATTATGTGTGACAATTGTGAATTTTGGAAATGATGTAAAAGCTTTGATAATTTAATTACTTATCTGTATGACTTTACGAACAATTGGGATATTTCATTTACTTGATTCACCCTGCTAGAGTTATTAAGTTGTTCTGTTAGGCGCCTGTTTTCTTTCATGTAAAATCGTTCTGCAATAAATTTCTAAAGCAGATTTTTATTAAATTTATTAATTTTAAAAAGCAGATACTACTACACCCCTTAATAAAATTATGATCACAAATTCTGTACTTTAAAGCACTGATAATTTAATTACCTATCTGCATTACTTCATGAGCAATAGGGAAATTTAACTTACTTGATTCAATCTGTTCGAATTATTAAATTGTTCTGTTAGGCGCCTGTATTCATTAGCATAATAGTTATGTTCTGGCTTAAATGGTTCTGTAGAGTTAGCATTAAGTCTCTAAAGGAAATCACTTTTATTAAATGTAGTAATTATCAATAGAAATATTGATATAACTGAATTACCTAATTACAAAGTATTTATACATAATACGAAAATATGACTTACCCTCTTAGAAGAAAGATCAGATGGGTTGCTATACGCACTTGCATTAAAGTCTCGATCTGACTTATATGGATCTACAGGTCTCTGAAACAATAGAGAAGGGATAAATAATTATCTGAAACTTGTTACCAACCCTGCTTATACAGTATCTGCTACTCACTTACCAGTGTTTTGTCTTTGAAAATTATACCCATAGACTGCTTTCACACTCTTTCCACAATTAGATATTTTACAGACAGTAGCAAATAAATATTAATTTCATACCACAGTCTCACATTGACGACTTTGAATAACCAACATGGTACTAACGCTGCGTTAAATTTAAATAAAAAGAAGTACCTGTTGTTCGACTGTTCTAGCCGCAATACATCGAGGACATTGGCATAACCGTGAATGGCTCAATTTAAAAACGTATTTTTCATAGGGTTCATCTGCTGCACCAAACCTTCTTCCCTTTTCTCTATAAATTGGGGCAAGAGATGCAGGACTATTACTGGGTACAGCATATATCGGGGGAATTTCATTCAGTCTACTGTCATCTGATTCTTTTGAAATGTGCGAATTTGCAAGCATATGTTTGAAGAGAACTGGTGCGTTATTATATAATTATTTTTTTGTTTGATTAAAAACTATGTTGTTTTGATTTAGTTTCAAACTCTAAATCTTGATACTTTATGGATAGAAAATAAATCCAATAAATAAAGAATTGCTTCAAATGACTAAAGAAGTGCAAACAAGATAAAAGGATAAATTAAAATAATCTGTACTTACGTGTGGTTTAATGTATGGATCTAACGTGGATTCAACTCTTCCAGTAAGAAGTTGACACTCTAAGTCGGATATTTTTCGTTTTTGGTTTGCAGATGCTTGAACCAGTCTATCAATTTCTAAATTCAGGTCGTTCTCTGAAAATAAAACTTTATTCATTATTACAAGTAAAGTATTAAATACTTTTACTGACTGTAAAGTCATACAAATACATAAATATAATTGAATGCCATAAAAGTGACACAACAAATACGATTTTATTTATTTGACATAATATAGCAAGTTTATGAGGTGGGTACACACCAAAATATTTTTGCCAAATACATAATTAAACATGTATCTGCATTAATACCTTTTTTGTAGAAATAAAATTTTTAGTATAATCAGTTTCATATAGTTGAGTTGTTTATATCCATAGCATTCTCATTATTATATGAAATTGAATAAACTAAAAATTTTTTTTGGTTTCTGAAACGTTTATATCTATAATTCTTAAACGCTCTTAATAATTAGCATATTGAAAAACTGTAAACTCAGCATATCAAAGCCTTGGTTTATTATAAGGAATTCCAACCATTTTTCACGAGAAAGTGTTATTATTTTATATAATTCCTATGTCCGCTCTAAGTTAGAATATGGATCAATAGTGGGTGTCTGTCTTACTCAATGCATGTTGATGCACTTGGAAAAGTTCAGAGACACTTACTGAAATATCTGTTTTTTCAAACGAACAATCACTCTAGCAAAGTACAGGTCGTAGGTTCAAATCCTACTCGAGGTAAACTTTTTATTTATGTATTTAATAAAATTAATAATAATTTTTAATTACATAATTATCTTTGAACTTATTCGTTCATAACAAAAACTTATAATAATTATAATAATCACTAACCAGTTCAAGGCTTTCCTCAGCAGTATTTATTAATTGAATATGACTTTACCAGCTTAGAGACCAGAAGACGTATACAATCTGCGGTATTCCTATTTAAGGTGATATCTGGTAGAATGGACTGTGAAAAAATCTTAAGCGTGATACTGTTTAGAGTTAAACGAAGTAATACACGGTTCACTAGCAGTTCTTATCTCTCAGCTGCTAAAACTAATCTGCTTTTATATTCACCTTTGTATCAGATGATTTCAGTCTTGCATCAATTGAAGGCAAGATTGATATTTTTAACTGCTCAGATTATCGAATTAAATGTAGTTTTCTCGTTTAAAACTGATTATTTTATGAATTTTCTAATAAAACAATCACACTTACACAGTGTCAGCTTTTCTATACCTGATTTAGTCAATATTTCTTAACTTCACTGTTTATTAACTCCTATTTAATTGGGCTGCTAAGCCTGTTTAGGAGCGTAACCTAATAATAATTATTATTATGAGACATGACCAGTGGGTGCAAAAATTAATAAGAAATCATGATAGTTTTTCGTTTAATTAGCTAAATATATGTATAGAAACACATACCGGGGGTCAATTTGAAAACTTGCCAGACCTCATGTCTTCGAAACCGTAGTTCTTTACACATGCTATTCATTAGTACTAAACAAAATGTTTATTAATCGATTATTTTTTTGAACAAAGCAATAAAAAGTTACAGTAAATTTATCTGCATGTTTTCGTATTTATCGCTACTAATACGTCAAATCACTATTTCAAAAAGATAATAAAAAATTACGATTTGTAAGTCAAAAAACACAAAATATTGTTTATTTATCAGAGGATTTCTTATTAATGGAGCTTTCAGATAACTTGTGTTTGGGACATTCATTTGCTTGTAGAATTCTCAATAATAAATTTTCAAGTAGGCGCCTTTTTACTAAATTTTGATATCTGTTATTACTTTTATTGTGATTCTGTAATACTTTAAACCTCTTATTAATTTTTCAAAGATGATTTACACAACCGCCAAACGTGTTGAAATTATTTTTATTTATGGTTCTAAAAACCGTTGGGCTAGACAAACTGTTACAGCATTTAATGCATTACATCCTGGAAAAAACGTAACTCATCAGTATGTTTTTAGATGTAGTTTTAAAATTTGAACAAACCGGATCGGTCATCAATAAACCTCGACTCCTACAGGAAGCTCCTCAAATTGAAGTTCGTGGTCAAACTACAATGGATCCCACTTCTTCACTTAGCCGGATATCTAATTAACGGGGATTTGCCATGAATCTGTTCGTAAAGTGTTCAAAATAAGGTTATTATATGAGCCTGAATTAGTGAAAAATATTTGTTTTAGCGACGAATGTACATTTTACCTTAACGGTCATGTCAACAAAGAAGTGTCGTTATTAGAGTGATGACAATCCTCATCTTATTACGGAAGAAAATACGCAGTATCCTGAAAAGATTAGTCTGGGCAGGTATTGTTGGAGATTGTATTATTGGATCGCTATTTATTAATCAAAATTTAAATAGTGAACTCTATTATCAAATGTTAGATGAAACAATACAGTCCCTTATAATTCACGAATTGGAAAATCAAAGAGATGAAAATCATGAACTAGTTTTGAATGGCAATTTGTTACCTGCCGAGCTATTATGCGACAAACCTTTGAAAATGTACATCAATTTAAGAATAGACTTTATTATTGCCTTGAGAATAATTAAACTCATTTTGAGCATCTAATCTAGATCAGATTCTGTGATTTTTAACATGAATATATAATTTTCTATACGTTATTGTTGCGTATTTCTGTAAATTTTGACTACCTATTTGTAAAGATAAACTGTTTTTGGAAAATAGCACCTAATTTGACATTTAAATACTATTTTCGTATTATTTAAAAAATAATCGATTAACATTTTGTTTGGTACTGATGAACATTTAAAACAATAAATATGAATAAATTTATTTAAATACTATTTTTCGTAATATTTAAAAACATCGATTAATTAACATTTTGTTTGGTACTGATGAACATTGTAAAACAATAAATTTGAATAAATCGATTGCAATACTATTTTTTGTATTATTTAAAAAATAATTGATTAACATTTTGTTTGGTGCTGATGAATATTATTTTTAAAGAGATTTCCAATGGGGTATTACATATGGGTTAGTGCAATTTAAAAAAATAGGGGTGGAGTGGCTGGAGCCTAAGCAGTGTGTTGCAAAAGATTATATGAGTCACTGGTTCCTCCTTAATGTTCTAGAAACGTTTTCAAGAAATTTTACTTACCTGTTATAGTTTCAAAGGTATGAGATTTGGCATGTTTTTAAATTGACACCCTGTATATCAATAAAGCCCAAGTAGCCCCCCCCCCCACAGCAACAACTTTACTTTTATTCGTCTTATTTGTATTGCTATCATTAAGGTCTTGAATAGCTGCCTCGGTAGTAGAATCGTTGGAGTGCTTGCCTTTCATCCGAGCGGCGCCGGTTCAAACCTGGCCGAGGTAGCCGTTTTTCTAAAACGGAGAAAAACCAAAGCACTCCTCGGATAGGAATTAAAACTATAGGTCCCCTAGCAATACGATGATTGACATGTTAAAGATTCCTTACTACAAGTGGAATTCCTTTAGTAGGTCAAAATTCTAGTGATGGGTAGTGCTAATAACCATTAGTAGTTGATACGCATAGAGATGCCAGGCATTTCCGTTTGTGTCTATATATTGGCCCACAAAACAAAAAAAATTAAGGTCTTCAAATAAGTGCACTTGACCAATTTTTTCACACAAAATGTTTTTTATAAACTCAATCTTTCAACATCAGGTCTCCAACTTTTTCAATCATAACAACAATATCTCCTATTTTGATTTTTCAGAGGTCGGATTATAAAACCCATAGGACTTATACTTATGAAACGCCTCAGCGTTTTCTGGAAAGTAGATCAGAATTTTGCAGGTATGGATTGAAGCACTGCAGAATATTCAGCTTCTACACGTAGATTTAGTAACATTTGTTTATGATGATTTATCTGTGAGAAACGCACATGACAGGAATTTCTCGGTTTCCTCCATGAAGCAGATGGACTGATGATGGGATTAAGTAACAGTCAATTTGACATATTGTCATTGCATTAATTATTTTCTCGTACTCAACATTCTTTAACTGTATTGTAATCGCTAATGTTTATAGCGATTTTATTTTCATCGTTAAACGCACGTGGGACCAAAATAATCCATTTCCATTATACTGGGTGATTCCAAATTAGATGCCAACCTTCAAGGAGGTGTTAGTATGGCTAATTTGTAACTGACTGAGCCATATCTACCTATATCCAAAACTCAACGGTTTTCGAGATATTTCAGATTTTGTGATTTTGCAGTAATTTCCTATTTTCATTCAATTTCAACCGATTCTGTAGGAATTTATCCTTTTAAATAGTAATTTTAATCCAGTTTTCAATAGAAGAATATGTATTTCACTTACAAAATGCACAAGTATGAGGAATATGCTTATAAGAAGATAATTGTAGAGATTTATAAGCATATTCCTCATACTTTTGTATTTTTTTAGTGAAGTACATATTCTACTATTGAAAACTGGATTAAAATTACTGTTTAAAAGGACCAATTCCTACATAATCGGCTGAAACCGAATGAAAATAGGGAATTACCACAAAATCTCGAAAACCGTTAATTTTTGTATATAGGTAACATAAAGTAACAAATATTTGGTGTGGAACAACACACAACCTTCCAACCTGCAAATTGGAAATTAAATAATTTTAATAATCTTTTTAGGATAACTATGCAAAATTTTTTTAATACATTCATAACGAGAATGGACAAGATTGTAAAAACAAAAACAATAATCTATGTCAGGTGCATGTTTAAAACTTTCATGTCAGACGTTAATAGACATATAGATGGTATCTTAAAAAAAATCCAAAGCCACCCGTTTCTATAAAATACCGATAAAAAGATTGTAAAAACAAAAACAATAATCTATGTCAGATGCACGTTTAAAACTTTCATGTCAGACGTTAATAGACATATAGATGCTCGCTTAAAAAAAAATCCAAAGCCGCCCGTTTCTATAAAATACCGATAATACAATTTAAGCATTCTCAATCGTATTTAGTTAATTTTTAGACTTAGTTTGATCTATATTAAGAAACTTTAAAAGAAAAATTATGTAAAATTAAATTTTCTTTAAAAATATGGCTACATATTTTCTTATAGTGGTTATTCAGATATTATAAAAATTTTAACCAACACCTAAATTATACCTTAGGAATTTTTTTACCACTAAATTACGCGTCGATCAAAAAATTACATAGAACGTAACTAATCGATATGTTTAAGGTCTATATGTTGGTATTTTTATATTTTTGAAATACATATATAGCCATTTTAGAAGTATTTGAAAAAAACCAAAAGCTGCTCCTAATACCCCCCTCTGCCGCTGAATTTCTCCCAAAATCTAAACAGCTGCAGGACAAATCAAAACAAACTTGTATGCGAGGACGTACGTGTTGTCCTTCTGGAATTTCTCGTGGATACTAACATACATCCACACACCCCGCACGCGCCCACCTACCAACCCATCCACTCACCTACCCAACCAACCATGGTCTAACAGAGAGGTGGCACTGTAGCCAACAAAAATTTATTTTTGATATGTTCATGATGTCATAACGTTATGCGTTACTAGTTACTGTTGTGTTTAAACCATTTTATTGAAAGAACAATGTTGATGTGTTTAATCAAAATGGACAAATTCAAAATTCGTGCCATCATAAAGTTCATTGCTTCAGGCAGTCTGTCGCCATCTGAAAGCCTGCTTTTTTTTATCAACGGTCACGAAATGGGTAGGGCGAAATTCCCTTGAAGATCATCTACACGCAGGGGGGCCAAAAACCGTAACCCCGGATGAAAGCGTCAAATAAGTGAATGATTTGGTTATGGATGATCGATGATTGAAGGTACAGTTATTTGAAGCCGTTAAAATATCGGAAAAAAGGCTCCCCCACATTATTTGAATGGCGGCCAAACATAAACTCGCAAGCAATTGTCGCAAACAGGATTGGACCGAGTTACAGAAAATCTAACTGATTTTGTGTGATTGGTCACCATGTAAGAGCTCATTTTCAAAGTGCAACAAGTCCATTTTTTTAATTTTTGGCTAGGAAGGAATAACTATTTCTACAAAACCAACTGAGAGAAACAATTTCTGTTTGAATACTGTGTTGCATAAGTATTTAAAAATTCATTTTTTGTAAATCAAAAGTTGTTGATTCAACTTTATTTTACCCACGTTCACTAACAGCTTCTGTCCAAACAAAGAAGTTTGGTTTTTTTGCTTGTACATCAACCACACACATGCAAATAAAAACCGAGTTGAAGGGAAAAAAACGCTTCCTGAATGGGAATTTCTTGCAGGTTTTGAATTGCTGAAGATCAAAACGGTATGAAACCTCGTTGTATCGTCTTTCTTTCATTAAAATCCTTTGGTCCTTACTTCATGAACCTAAAGATCACGTTTCGCTTCACATTTTACTTTGTCATCTGCTGTGGTACTCTTAATTGTATTTTAGAGACTAGCAAAAAATAATGTGCTTTTAGTACTAAAAGGTACAAACACTTGAACAAATACCGTACAGTATACCGAATATGGAGTTCGTGTGGTCTGTAAGTACTAGCATTTCTTTTTCAGTCTCTAACAGGTGGGGCAATTTTAATCAAAGAAGCAACCTTTAAAGAAATAATTTTTGGCCAGTTTTAAACTATCAAGACTTATTTCAGAGCACTGGTAATTTTTCTTTTTATTATATCGACATGGAATTGACCAATTTACTAAATCCGGATCTGCTGATGCATATCTAGAAGTAATATTGAAAACTAATTAAACACTTTATGGTAAGAAACATTCCAGAAAAACTAATAATGACATAACCTTAAAACGTAAGCATTATTGTATTGTAACAACTTACTTGGTGTCTCTGCTAGCAATTCTAGCTTTAGCTGAGACTCTCGACCTCTTGCAAACTCCAACACTATGGTCTGCCACACTAACACCTTCCGTTTTATCCATTTTAATTGCCACAAACACAACACGTGCTGCCGATGCTTTACATTCACAAGTGAATTACTCGCTGTGGACTTGTAGCATTTTGAAACGAAAACATAGACTTAGTACCCTTCGAAAATTACATGTTGGTGGAAAATATATGTAAATAGGTATATCTTTTTGAATGGGACTTGATACGTTTTGCCAAGCAGTGCAGCGCCATCTCTACTTGAACTTTGGAAAACATGGATTTGTTGCATTTTGAAAATGAGCTCCTAAATAGTGAGTGGAAACCGGAGATTCTGCACAAAAAAATTGCCAAATTAATTTCTCCTCCCGGAAAGATCATTGCCACTCCATAATGTGTACCTTAAAAAAGGCCATCCTATAACTGGAGAATATTACGTATATCGTCTAGGCCTACTAGACGGCAAAATTTAGGCGTGGTTTACCAAAGAAAGAACCATCACCTTCCAAGAAAGTGGTACCTCGAAAAAGTCAAAAGTATAACTAGAAAATAATACGCAAATGCGAGCCAACTGGATGTCAACATTAGCGGGAACAGGCTGGATTACAAAAGAACATGGTGGATGGGTGGGTGGTCCCGGGAGTGTGAGTTAATGTAAGTGAGTGTGAGTGATTGAATATGAGTGAGTTCAAGTGAGTGAATGCGAATGGGTGTGAATGAGAGCGAATGAGTATGCGTGAATATGAGTGAGATTAACTCTAAGTTGAGTATGTGAGTATATGAATGAGTGTGAGTGAATGCGAGTGTGTGAGTGAGCGAGACAGTGAGTAGTTAGATGGGCAGGCGGACGAGCGGACATAGGTGTGCATGCGCGGGTGTGAATATTTCGGACGCGTTTTCAAAAAACTAATATGCGATTGTATTCAATTTCATATACGTATTTATGACCTAAATGTCTACATTCCAGTGATTTTTATTGGGGTTTTATCAATGAATCTGCGGGGTAAGGGATGAAAGGGGTAAATGTTTTTTGACGCTGTAACTCAAAACGTGAAAATCCTATTGAATTCAAATTTGGCTTTCGTATTTTGTACATAAATGTCTAGGCCACAGTGATTTAAGAGGAGTGTTCAAAAACTGAAAATCAATTGCATTCAAATTTAACACAAGTATTTACCATCTAATTGTTTAGATACCTGTGATTCTGGTTAGTGATAGAACTGCGAAGTAAAAAGTATGAGGGTTGAAATGATCTTGTTTCGTTCGCAATAACACAAAAACTTAAATAGCGATTGAGTTCAAATTTGACAATATTAAAGGTCTAGACCCCAATGATATTTGGTGGTGGTGGTAGATTTGCGGAGTAAAAAAGTGGGTTTTTTTTTCGTTCGAAGTAACAACACTTGAAAATACTGCATTTGAATTTGACATAAGTACTTGGATGAATCGACTCAAACAGTAAATAAAGTTTTTGAGTCAACTGACTCAAATTTTTTTAGATATTTATGTCCACAGCCTTTTTTATTACATCTAAAGTACAAGAAAAAACCTGCAGGCGGTGCTGTCTGATAATCGAATTAAATTTCATTTTTGTTGGGAAAACACCTATTATTCTTTGCTAATAATAACTATAATTGTTATCGAAACGTTTAAAGATTGTAAAATATAAATGTCAACATACGATATTTAACTGAAAAATTACTAATAAATTAGTAATTAGTTTAAATGACCATAAAAAAGTATGGTCTTATTACTCGATGCCCAACAATCCCGCTCTTTGCGTTAACAGACCATCTGTGCTGGCGATCGACTGTATGGAAAAAATAGAGTTTTTCATTATTATAATAATGAAAACTGTCTGTTAACCAAGCCGTTATTATGAAAAGTAGTATATTCGTCAGAAAATAGGGCTAAATTTCAAAAATCTTCTTGAGCGAATCTATCCATAACCCCTAAAGAAAACTCCACTTGATAAAAATTCGAGTCAAAAAGGACTTGATGTAATTGAATATGGTATGGATGAAACGTGTATTTCTCCAGTATACTTTGAATGCTACTTGTACTAACTCCAGTTTCGAAATTTATGTTACGTTGACTTACGTGGGGATTTTCCAGACTAGTACTAAAAATTCATTCTCTTTATTATCAATAAGGCGCATCTCTTTAATACGTTTTTCATATGCCACGCTTCCGGTTCTGCGAAAATCTCGAATTAGTCTTTCAAAAATAGCCTTATTCGGATGATTTTGCTCAGGATATTTTTGTGCGTACACTCTGGTTGCTAATAAAAAATTCTGTTGGCATTCACCAATTACTAAAATCATATCGATTCTGTCTTGAACTGAATACATTTTTATATTGAAGTTAATTTTGTGCAAAAATCAGCACAACAAATTAATATTAAACTAAATGACAGTTATGAAATCAAAGGATTAGCAGACATTACGTGAAAAACAGTCAAAGCTGCCTTGATTTATTAGATAAAATCCTCAGTACAGCGACTAATTAACAAAATGCAAATCCAAAGCTATTAAAATGTTATAGCATATTCAGGCATTACGTACAGGGTGTACCAATTTATTAAGATAATCAAGTTTAAAGGTGATCAAATTTGACTTAATTTTTTTTCATATATGTTTTTTTAAAATTTATAGTGCATATTAAATTTAGACTTCATAAATGACATAAAATACAGGGTGTTTCATTAAAAAAATGATAACTTAGATATGGCTCTTTTTTTACGAACCCTGTATAATATGCAATATTTTAAAATTGTACTTCGAATGTCACACCTACAAATTGATATTTTTATATCTTTGAAATATACATGTTTCAGAAATATTTGATATAAATCAAAAACTGCTCCAAATAAACCCCCCTCGCGGTGCTGAATTTCGCCTATATCTAATAAGCTCCAGAAAAAATGAATACAAGCTTAAGTACAAAATTTTAAGTACGTACGTGTCTTCGTTCTGGAGTTATCGTGGGTATTAACAAACACGCGTGCACACGCAACCAACCCCCCACCCACACACGCACGCGCACACACACCCGTAGACACCACACCACACAAAACACACACGCACGCACGCACACACACCACACGCACGCACGTACACACACACACACACACGCACGCACACACCCACACACACCACACGCACGCACGTACGTACACACACACACACACACACACACACACACACACACACACACACACACACACACACCACACACCCACACGCGCACATAAGCACACAGCGCACACACGCGCGCACACACATGCACGAACGCCGATCTTTGCAAAACTTGGCCAAACGTTGTATAATATGCTAAGTCGATTTAGCTATAGTGAAAAAAAGGTCGATTGCATAACCTTCCACATTTAAATATGTATACAGTGTGTCCGAGATTCAGCATGCATATATTGCTATATTCGTTAATATTGAAGATAGAATGTCGGTTAAATGGGGAAAGTTTTAGAGAATCTTATGGCTATCATCATGGTAAAGTCAGATTTGAAGTAACTTTTTTTGTTTTTGAAATAATTGAAGAAAACAAAAATTGTGCATTTTCTACTACCCCCTGTAGCTCTTTTATTTGAAGTCTGACAACATTTTGATTTGTACATTATTATGACACTTTTAAAAGACAATTTTAAAAAAAGCACCAAAATTTATCTAGTCATTTGGTTTTGAAATACATACACTAACTATTGTTTTTCATATGGACGCCATCTTGGATTTTTACATTATCGAATAGTATTTTTTATCACCTTTTCAGCGATGTATCACATGATACGAGAACTATCAAAAATTTAAACCCTTGCTAATTTATCTGTTTTTACTTACAAAATTTAATACATTTCTAACTTTTGTTTTTGGACGCTATTTGGATTTTTACATTATCGAATAGTGGATTTTAACACCTCTTCTACGATGTAGGTATTGCATGATATGAAAATGTAGAAAATGTGTGGAGTGTAGAGGGGGACATATCGAGTATGTTTTATGATAGTTACTATTATCGGTTTTGTTTTTATTTTAGTTATTAGAAATTACAATAATTAGGAATCTAATTGTATAAATTTTTCATTTATTAATCCATGCCTTCTCAAGGCCTACTATTTCAATTTTATATTTTTTAAATTGTTGATAGTTGGAAGTAAATTATTGTATCATGTAATACATCGCTGAAAAGGTGATAAAAAATACTATTCGATAATGTAAAAATCCAAGATGGCGTCCATATGAAAAACAATTGTTAGTGTATGTATTTCAAAAACAAATAACTGTAGATAAATTTTGGTACTTTTTTCAAAATTGTCTTTTAAAAGTGTCATAATAATGTACAAATCAAAATGTTGTCAGACTTCAAATAAAAGAGCTACAGGGGGTAGTAGAAAATGCACAATTTTTGTTTTCTTCAATTATTTCAAAAACAAAAAAAGTTAGTTCAGTCTGACTTTACCATGATGGTAGCCATAAAATTCTCTAAAACTTTTCCCATTTAACCGACATTCTATCTTCAATATTAACGAATATAGCAATACATGCATGCTGAATCTCGGATACACTGTATGTAGGTTGGAAGGAAAAAAAATGTTTACAAAAAAATTGATGTTTCTTAGAATTTGCAGGACATCAATTACCGGGTTTAATCAAAATCAAATCAAGATTTAGTAGAGTAACTTAAAATTTCAATTCTTTACAACTAAACTAAATACAATAATGACAGAACTTATTTATAATGTAAAGAATTAAATAAAAAATTTACTACATTTAATACAAATATCAATTATGTAACACATAAACATTTTATTTGGGTTTTACAGATCTTGTATTGTATCTCTTTAACTCCATGTGTGATATGTATAATACTCATGTTTTTTTAACACCAATTCTGTTGTAATTACTTTCTGTTCATTACTGGGTAGCTTCAGATGTATACGACCGTCAGCAGTCCAAGCGTTTTGCGAACACTACAGTATAATACAAAACGTGTTTTTGTTAGAGATTTAGTTATTAAATATTCCGAGATTCGGTTATTAAATATTCCGAGATTTGGTTATTAAATATTCAGCAGACCATACTTCTTTCTTATATTAATTTTGATATAAATTTGATTATCGTTGGTCATCGAAATTTACTGTTTTTTTTAATTTCTCAAATACGATGACAGTTGTCTATCATTGTACAATCACATGGTAAATCAATAATTTTTGAACAATCGTGGAAAAATTTGTTTACAATATTTTGTTTCTTCCTGAGTATGCTTCAGATTCCTCAATGTTATCTTCAACTTTTTGTATTAAACTATTATAATTCTGAAATGTAATAGTAAACCTGATATGTAAGGTATCATTTGAATAGGGTTCTCACAATACAATATAATAGATCAGGTCAGTTATTATGTAGATGCAAAATAGTATAAATGAACGAATATAGTATTCAAATTTTTTTACGAATTCGATAGCATAATAGTGTATTGAACACAAATGCTATAATAAATGTTATTGTAATATGAACGACGAAACCACAAGTTACATGAATATTATTTTGTACTTCAGGGTTTGAAATTTAATTTTTCTATAAATTGAGAACTTATAATTAATTACATTACTTGCAATTCTATCAATTTCATTACTTCTAACTTCATTTGAGAGAAGTGATATATCCATTTGATTGTATCAATTCACAAAGAAAACAAGTTGATACTAATCATACCGTAGTGTAATCTCCTTTCTCCCTCTCTCCTTTCTAATGACTTTACCTATGGACACTGGTTACCCAAGGCCTGTAAATAAAACATCCTTGTCACAATTTATTTCAGAAAAATTGGCATTTGCATCAAACTTTTGACCAAATTTGAGCTCACACCTTATCAAATGAAAATGTACTTTTTTTGTGTTATACCTCATAAGTATTAACTAAAATAGAGGGAATCTGAATACATTTTTTTAAAGGCAAATTACCACTTTACGAAAAAAAAATGCTTGGGGCTAAGCATACACACGAGGAGCATACATACTTGTTTTTGAATTTTTTCATACTAATTTTTAGTCTTGTTATCATGGTCAAAAGTAGGTCATTTTTGCTACCTCTTATTCTATGGAGAATTAAGGTTCCAAGGTTTAGTGCAAACAAAATTGTTGAAAAGTTTCTTGAAATGTAGATGTATTACATTGTTTGCTCAATATTTCATGTATAAGTAAAACTAATGACGTTGGCAAATTGTTAAGACTGAAGGGTGGGCTTAAGGGCACTAAATAACAGTGTGTGAATATTTTAGAAATATTCATATATTATTTGTTATTGTAAAATATAAATTGAACCGGGCTGGGAAGTAGATTACCTTGCAGTGTACCGGTTATTTGTGGTTATTTAAAATCACAACCCTAATTTAAAGGGTAGTTGATCATTGACCTAGCCATTAAAAGGTGGCTAAATTAAAAAAAAAAATAGAATTTAAATTACCTGTAAAAATTATTTGTAGATCTTACAATAAAATCAAATATGACAAAATTTTGTCACATTTGATAGAAATATGTATACTTTCAAATCCACACACACAAGTTTTGTGATCGCTAACCAAACATGTTAACCATATTATAATATTTATTGCTTAAATGAACATTAACATGTAGCATACAAGTTTTCTAGGACATGGAATACTATTCTACTTACCTATTTAGACTGATGGTACCGATACCTTGTAATATATGAAATACAAAATACAACCATATACCACACAAAAATTAAAAAACACTGAACGCCTTTCAACACCTAAGTTATAAACATCAGCAGTCCACCGATGATGATGCTTAGCTATTGAAACAAGTTGTTTTTAATTTTTGTGTGGTGCATGGGTGTATTGTATTTGTTACAGGTCTTCCCACAGTTTCAGTGTTCCAGATTTTACATAGTTATGAACATTTTTACAGGGAGATAAGGCTACCAGCGAGGTGTCCACAAACACCAACCCATCATTGATGGTGATATGGATAGACCTTTCTATAATATGTGACCTTCATCAAACAATGTCAGTCAGTTTTATACCCATATATTATGTTAAATCATATTGTATACATCGTAAGTCTATATAACCTCTATTAGATAATAAGTAATATTAGATATTACATATCTGTAGACAGTTATCTTACTACATAATTAGTACAAAATCTATAGTTAATTATTTACATTTGATCAGGAATATGTACCGTGCGATAGAAAAAGATTATCCAGGCGACCTTATTTACCATCGTTGTTAACTCCACAGGTAATTAAGCGACAATTAAAATTTAGTTAGTAGATTACCTTTCCATGATATTCTACCCAATTAGTAACACTCATAAAATATGTAAATAAGGAATAAATATGGTAAAACACAGGATGGACTACACCCAATGCATTACTCTAATGACCTTTAAAAATTATTTTGAAGCATAAAGGCTGTTCCAAATTAACGTGGTTGTCAAATTTTGTATTGGATGTACATGTAAGGAAACTGTACTTAAATATGAAGATGAAGATGATTATAAATACTTATCTTTTAGGATTTCCAAATCGTGTATCTCAGCATAAATTATATAACTCTATATGTTTCGATAACAATTACACTTATGGTTATCAGTAAACAAAAGCACTTTTAAAAAATTAATTAAAATGTTAAAAACAAATTTGTACATTATGAAAACGCAAAGGATAAACCTGCCACAACAATTAGGTACATGTATTTGAAAGCCTAACATCAAGTGTTATTTTATTTTAGTACACGATATAATAAATAGTACATTAAAAAAAAATACCCAGATCTTTAATTCTTTTAAAGTGTCTTTAACTGAAAATAACCATAGTTGTTATCGAAAAATATAAAGTTTGTATAATTTATATAGAAATGCAAGATTTTAAAAACCTAAAGAACAAGTATTTCAAATTATTAGTCACTTGAAATCAAATATTCAAAAATCTCAAATTTCGGTCGGTGCGATGAATCTTTCGTGTGAAATATCTCTGAAACTTAAATTTCACATTAACATTTATATTGACAGCTAGTGATTTTTGGTAGTAGAGGAGTGGGGTAAGGAGGGGTAAAAATTAATTAAGTAAGTTTGAAAATGCTTATCGATATTTTATAAAAAATGGTGGTTTTGGAATTTTTTTAAGTTAGCATCTAGATGTTTTGTTTTTACAATGTTGCCTATTTTCATTATAAACATATTAAAAAAGAGAATGCATAATTATCCTAAAAAAATTATTATTAAAATTAGTTCATTTCTTTTAATTTCCACTTTGTAGGTTGGAAGGTTGTATGTTGTTCCACATCAGATATTTAAAATAATGATGTGTGTTGCATATGGTTGTAACAGTTCTATTAACAAAAACCCTAAGAAACATTTTTTTTTAATCTGTAGATATTTAACAAAAAAACTTATATGTTATTAATCTGTAATTTAAAATCAAATGTTAAGCACCTTGTTAAAATTGTGGTTAATTTTAAAACCTTAATAAATTGCTCTTTATATTAGACCAAAAGATTTGTATTTTCATATTACAGGATTATGTTCAAAATCATTGAATTGTGTTATGCCTCCTTTGCAACCATCTGTTGAGTTCTCAGCAACTGCCATTGACGTAATATTAGTATATCTGTTTAAAAGTAACATTTAACATGTATTTTTGATCATCGTTTTTATCATATCTAGAAAACACTATATATTAACAATATAGTTTTGAGGAAAAATGTCTGTAAAATAACAGTTGAGGAATAATATTGGTAGACGCCATTGGTTACAAGCTTGATTTCAAGTAGAGATGTATGACTTCTACTGTGGGGTGTTAAGCCATACCTATATTATTCGTATATCATTGGTGTATACAGTGTGGTCTTTAACAAGGAGATTCCTAATAGATCCAATACAGTGTTAGATGGGGCTGAGATGTTCGTATTTGGATTTACCGCAGTAGAAGCTAAAATTATCATTGTACTTTTTTTCTAGACAGTACTTGAAGAGCTTGATTCCAAATTTGTGTCCTTTATTCTTAATATATTGTAAAGATTTAAGTTAACCTCTAATCGGAACAAATGTTTCATCAATGCACACATTTTCTGTAGTTCTAATTGGATCTTAAAATGCTCTCTTAGTTTGTCTAGAAGGGGTGTCAGTTTTAGTAATATGTCCCCTGATAAGATACTGTTACCCATCCAGTGAATGAATTTTATGATTTCCTCCACATTAGTTGTTTACTGGTAGTTTATGCATGCCTTAGGATAAACTTTCTTAGCAATGCATAGCCTTTAGTTTAAATGATCTAAAATTTACAAAAAAAACATGAGGACGAAAGAACAAAGAAATGATCTTACCATTAGGTTTAAAACGTGGTCATTTTAATTTGTAGATACCATACAGGCTTTTATTATACATTGTTTCATATATTTCCTCTCCAAAACCGGTTACGGTTTTGCTTGAAACACTTTCTTTGGTGGTTGTCTGTGACTTGTTCACACTGCTACTCAGATTTATGTACATTTTGTCATTATCCTCGTCGGTTGAATAACATATTCTATTGTCTCATTATATGTTTTTTATCAATTTGTTGCAAATTTATAGTTATTCCAGTAGATAATGATATAAATCCAAATCGTTTTTTTCATCGTTTTGGAAACCACCACACAATTTATTTAGCTAGAATATTTTTTTAAGACTTTGAGTTTTTTATTAGGTGGTAGATAACTGTGAATCTGAATCGGAACTTTCACTTGCCAGTTCATGTGTATAAAAGTTGCATCAGGTTCAAACATTTCATTATTGTCTTCATCAGAAAGACATTCTTGTAACAAAGCTTGTGAAAGATTATGGCTATGCAATAAGAATATGATAACATGTTGATCTCACATGGCTATGAAGAGAAAATTTGAACAGTGTGGCCCTATGCGACCGTGCCACTATATCTTATTTTTTCTTTAATAAACGTAATTTTTTATATATTGATCTAAACTTGATTAAATATTATCTAAAACACAATTTCAAAGTGAATCACCAAAAAAAAAAATAGACCCAACAGTCCGATTTTTTTTTATTTGTGATCGCACTCAAATTATTAATGCCAATTATATTTACATTTCAAAAAATGTATTAGGTATATTTTACAAATTTAAGCTTGGTATGAATTTTTAATTTTACTATGAGTTTGACTCAAAATTTTGACTTACCTATAATTTTAAGTTGACGAAACATATCACTCAGCCTTTTCTTCTCATCTAATGAGCTTTCTAGTACACCTTGTAAATGTTTCCGCTCCATCCTAACAGAATCAACATCTGCAAGCAATTTCTGCTTATCACGTTTCATTTCAGTAAGTTCTCTTTCCAATCCCTGTACATGTAGATTTAATTCATGAACCTGATCTTCAAGTCTAATTAAAATTAAAATTTTTTTAATTAATGACAAAATGAATATTAGCTTTTTAATACCTGCCTACTTTTGTAGTAGTAGATTTTATAGCAGAATTACATTCTGCTTCAACAGCTAAAGCCATTTGATCAATATCTCGTAATTCATCCTCCAATTGTTTATTTCGGTCAGCAAGAAGTAGTGCACGTTTCATTGCTTCATGCTGCTTATCAACAGACTCTATGTGTAAAGTTAAAGTTTTATATCAATCGTTACAAAAAAAAATTACCTTTTAAGCGTGCTTCTAACTCAGTTCTTTCTTTTACAAGAAAACTGTTCCGCTTCTGTAGTTGGTTTATAATGCTTTCAGAGTCTTTTAAAACATAATCTTTGTTTAATGCACAAATTGGACGTCCTCCCTCTAACAATTGTGTTAACCTTTCAATTTCTTTATCACGACTGTCTATCTATAAAACATTCATAATCAAAATGTTAGGTACGCATACATATGTATTATTTAAAACATGTGTGGGTATGTATATTATGTATGCTGTGTATTTAATACCTGAAGCTTTTGTGTTTCATTTAAGTCGGAGAACTGAAATATTTCTTCTTTTAATGAATGTATTTGTTTGTTTAAATTTTGGATTTGGTGATCTGCAGTAGGTCTTGTTGCATTCATTTCAATGTTACTTTTAGAAATAAATTTATTTTTGGTTAAATTACTTCTAATCGAAGATTTAATCCCTATGAGTAAATAAACGTATTCTTTAATATTTAATATGCAATTTATGTATGTACGTACCTGATTTGGAATTTTTGTTTACAGAAAGTAAACGATCAGTTTTTTTTGCAGATTCAAATTCAAGATCTCTAATTTTTTTTTTCAATCTTTCACATTCAGAATTACATTCAAATTTATCTTTTTCAAAGCATAATAGTCGACGTTTTAAATCTAAAATTATTTGGTTAGGTCAATATTAAAACACAAAAATTAATACCTTTTTGCAGTTTTTCATTCTGTTCTCTAAACTGTAAAAATGCTAAATGTAAATCATTACATTCTTTCACAAGTTTAGCATTATCAAACTTATATGGTTCAGCTCCTAATTGAAGATTGTTACGTTCCTGTAAAGTAACATTTGACACTTAATTACTTAAGTCATAGCCTACTTTAAATAAACATTTGCTAACCTCAATAGCTTCTTTAGCAATTTGCTTATATTTTTTTAAACTTTCAGTTGTTTGTATTAAATCTGCTGTTAATTTATCTACTAATGGTAATGCTTCAGGTACTAACACTTGCATATATCCCAAGTTGTCAAGTTGCTTTCGCACACGTTTTAACCTTTCTTCCATTTTAATAATAAAATCGTCATAATTTATTTCTTATATCCATAAATAATAAATACATATTACCAGGTACCTAGGTTTTATGAACATTAAACTTTATTTAAATTAATTCATTCAACAGAGTATATGCAAAATTAATAATGTCAATTGTGATTATAATTCTCATAGTAAACGTTTAAATTATAAGCATAAATCGATTTTTCAAACGAACAATACAAACAAAATTCAAATTCTTTTCGTTCTCCATACATTTTGGTTTTTTCTTGGTGTGTATTTAATTGACGGTTACGATCATAGAATATCTATGATATGTGCACTAAATAAGGCAAATCCTTCCATACTTGATATGCGCAATAAGCAAAGTATTCCAATAAAAAAAAGAGTGAAAAAAATGGAATTAAAACATAGATATCTTACTTTAAGATATCTATGAATTAAAATCTACGATAACCTAGATTATCGTAGATTTTATTTCCATTATTTTTACTCATTTTACCTAGACATGCGCAATATTGGAATAATTTGCTTTATACAGTGCAGTTGACGGTTAAAATCATTGTTGCCATTATACACCAATTACAATTTTCGTATTTTGTTTGACTATGCGTTTACTTTACTGCCTTGTGATACAATTTGTTCATCTTCAGCACTATACAGGGTTCGACAAAATAATTGCAAAAGTGTTACAGGACAGACACGTTCAAGCATTTTTTGTATATAAAGTGACGTCCGCAAAATTAACAAACTTGTTAAAAAGTTTTTTTTGCTATATTTCTTAAACGGATTGTCCAATGTTGATGAAATTTGGTAAAGCGTAAATACTAATGGGTACTTGACAATTTTTAATAGTATATTATTTTATAAGGAGTTAAAGTGACACTTTTTGTGGCGAATCTGTAGGTTCGACGACAAACGTAGTGAGTCCGGCAAATACAGATAAGCCACAAAAAGTCACTTTGCTCCGCATAAATCTTCAGACGTTTTTTACACTTAAATGCGAAATAAGGAAAAATAATTAGGTTGTGAAAATGAGGAATAGTTAGATTTACTTAGCGTGCTCTGGCAAGCAGCAGTAGACGTTGCTAGGTTTCGTTGAAAACAATGCATTACAAGTTGAAAATTGTGAAGATTCTCCGTGTTATTGTAAGTATTTTATTAAACTTTTTGTTCCTATTTGTGTAAATTAAAATATTATATTGTTAGGATTATGATGGATTTGGAGAACTACACGCCGTCAGAAATTACCGAAGCGGCTAATACAGCAATAAATGATCTATTACCTACAAGATCGAGCAAAATCTATGAACGCGCTTTTCAGCAATTTATAAAATGGTGCGATGAAAGAATATTAAAAGCTACTATGAACGATACACCCCAAAGCAGGCCACAAAGAATTTACAAAAGACCAATTTAACAAATTTTTATCGGAAACGTCGGACGAAAAATACTTGGCAATGAAGGTAAGTTTTAGAAATAGAATGAAAACAAGTCTTTAGATTTTGTATTTTTTTTAGGTAGTTTTGATTATTGGCATTTCAAGGGCATGTCGTTGCGATAAATTGGTGAAGATGAAGGTAGACGATATTGAGAAACTGGAAACTCTGCTACATATTAAAATTCCAGGTAGCAAAACAAAAAAAAATCATTTACAGTTGTAGGGGAATCTTTCCTAAATTTATATAACAAATATGTTGCTTTGCGCCCACGAGATATGCATGAACGTCAATTTTTTTTTAAATATGAAAATGGAAAATGCTCAAGAGCGCTGATAGGAATCCATAAAATAAGTAGTGTTCCTAGGGAGGTAGCTTTTTGCTTAAAATTAGCGAACTATACATAATACACAGGGCATTGTCTAAGAAGAACCTCAGCTACACTGTTGGTGGACGGCGGCGCAGATTTAATGTGCTTGAAGCGCCATGGTGGCTGGAAATCCAGCACTGTGGCTGAGCGTTACATTGAAGACTCTCTAGCAATAAAAAATGAGGCAGCCTTGAAAATGTTTGCACCTAGTGCAAGCACTACGAGTACAGAAGTTCATGTAGAAGAGGAAGAATTAAAGACCATTTGCTTAGAACGCAGAGAGACCTCCATTGTTACCTCTGGCGGATTTTATTTTGGAGAAAATGTTAGTTTTAATCATTGTGCTATTAATATTTATAACTCTAAACAATAAATTTGTTTTCGTTGTTTTCCAAATTGGGTGTTTGAGTTATTAACTTACATTATTTTTGCCTCAGCTGCGAGGGGATGCAAAACACTTTTGCAGCCGCCCGTGAAAATGTCAAAGTTTAACGTTGTCAGGTGAAGTTTAAAATGTCATCTTTTATTGACTTCTGAAGAAAAAATATTTAGTGTAGGACAACATACGACTATCCAATCTACAAAGTGGAAATTAAAAGGAAATGAAATAATTTTAATAATCATTTTTTTTAGGATAATTATGCATCCCCTTTTTCAATTTCAAATTTTCGTAACGAAAATAGGCAACATTGTAAGAACAAAAACAATAGCTCATGTCAGATGGACGTTTAAAACTTCATGTCATATAGACGTTAATAGACATATAAGTCGCCCGTTTCTGTAAAATATTAATAATACAATTTAAATATTTTTAATCCTATTTAATTAATATTTAGACTTATTTTTGCTTTATATTAAGACATTTTTTAAAGAAAAGTTATGTAAAATTAAGTTTTCTTTAAAAAATATGTCTACACATTTTCTTATAAGATTAATCGTTATTCGATATTGAAAAGATTTGAACTAACACCGAAATTCTACCTTAGGTATTCTTTTGCAACTAAAGGAGGGGGCACATTTTAAATGTAAAATACCTTTCGGTCAGAATTTAATCAAATTTTGATATGTTCTAGAACTTGACCAATGGATCAAATGTCTTCATTGCCCGAAAGCTCAAAGCTCAACAGTTTTTGACATACAGGGTCTGCAATATCACTATTTGATACTTTCAATATATCATAAAATGGACATTTTTGCCAATATTAACTCAAAACTTAGTGGAATGTTATTTTTTTGTGCTACTGGTTACAACCTTTTCTTTACTTTCATTATTTTTGTACATACACCTGATATACAGGGTGAGACCAAATATATGTATCTGAAAAGAATTATACGGTGGTATTGTTTTGATATTTTGGTGAATGGAAGTTACACACAAACACACTATATATATATATATATATATATATATATATATATATATATATATATGTCCATTTAAATTATTATTGCAAGTTAAGTCCCTAGACGTCCGTTATACAGAGTGTTTCATTTCTTTAATAGATTTAATTGAGTATTATTATACTTCCTAGTTAATTTTCTAATAACTTAATTGAAATGTCTATATTAAATTAAACTATTTGCTAACTGTATATACCTACATAATAGTCAAGATGTGTTTATACTGATACTGGGTGTCCAAGTACAAAGGACCAAAGCGATATCTTGAACTTCATATAGGTACGGAAAAAACCGTTAACATAAAAAATCCCTTGCAATTGGATGTCTTTGCGAAATAAAAAGCTTTTGGAGATTGACAGATAGAAAGGTTAGATGTGCTTCATTTATTATGCTCACTATTTTCTAATAAAGTTATATTTAGTATTTACTTATTCGTTTAAACCAAAACCATAATGTGGTATTAAGCTTTTTATTCTGCTTTTATTCTTACAACTAGATTTTTTTCTGATTTTGCACTTTTCTTTCCGTTTTTCATACTACAATTATTATGTTTTTCTACTTCCAGACTTATAAAATAACAACAATATAGTAGGTGGCTATGAAACATCAAAAATTAACCCACTAATTAAGTGATATTGTTGATGCTTAGTTACAAATCTACTTTTTGAATTAAAATCGTTGAAGAGTTTATGTGAAAAATGAATCGAATTCCATGTTTTGCTTGTGGAAATGCTTTGGTTACTAGGGTTATGGTGAAAATAAGTGGTGAGGTAAATGCAAGAAAGCAGGAAATTGTGATTGCACGTCGCCGCGAAGCAAATCTACCAGTGCGGGTCATAATAGAAGAAATTCGAATCTGCAATGTCTGCAATATTTCTATTGTAAGGGAAATTCAAGCAATAGACAATAACCCAAATTGTTTGCGATTAAATGTGCTACAAAGGTCAACTCACTTATGCTGCATTTGTATCGATGGGAATGATATACATAAAATATCTATGAAAGGTAGAATTAATATTTTTGTTGAGAGAGAAAATACGTACTGCTGTAATATTCATTTGGATGAGAATGGTAATCGGTTTGAGTGTCTGCTCCCTGGGTTACGATATGTAAATCGGCCATTATTAGCAGGTAATGAGATTTATATTTTTTTACAAGCATTACGTAAGGAAATTAAGAAAAAAGCTACCACACGGCTTACGAAGACGAAAATCATGTAACTCCTTTTGCAAATCGTCTATATAATCAAAACCTGGATCGGCCTGAAGTTATAGTGTATAATGACTGTACTTATCTAGAAATAGAGAAAAGTTCTTGTTTTATAGTATTGCGACATTCCTACTGTACTTATTAGGGTAAACATCTTATCAAGCCATCTCTGCTCGTTGCCCCGAGCGGATTTATTCTAGACATTCAAGGGCCATATTTCTCAAATTCTGAAAACAACGATGCTAGAATATTTATAAGTGAATTTAATAGAGATGTGAATGGAATGCGTGAATGGTTTAATGAAGGAGATATTTTCATTCTAGACCGCGGGTACTTGGATGCTATTCCAGCTTTAAATAGATTAGGTATTAATTTTAAAATGCCAGCCTTTTTGCCCAGAGGTCTGCTACAGTTATCCACAGAAGAGGCTAATGATAGTCGTCTCGTTACGAAAACCAGGTGGATCGTAGAAGCACGCAATGGGCACTTAAAATCAATTTTTAAATTTTTTAGCTTTAAGATAAAAATACCCCACATTTGTAATATTGCTGATTTTCTTAAAATTGCTGGAGCAATTATAAATAAATATTTTCCACCCATTTTAATGCAAGATTCTACTATTGAGCTAACTGAAAATATTCTTCAAAAAGTTCAAGAGCCAAATTTTGTTCAAGCCAGGGTTGAGGAGGAAAATTTACGCGCTAGAAGGGGCAGATGGGTTGATTTAAATGAAATTATCGTTCCCTTATTCCCATGTTTGTCACATTACTATCTTAAAAAGTTAACTGTAGGTATTTTTCAATTAAAGCTTGCTTCTTCTATACAGGACAATGAAATAGAGGACCGCCAGGTTCAATATCAATTTGATGAAAACTACGAACCCGGTTTTATACGGGTAAGGATATATACTCGCCTCAGAAATGCTACTTGTTACCAGTTGTGGATTGCATTTGTGCCGAATAATGAGGAAGAAGAACCTAACCCAATATTAGGTACTTACTGCACCTGCAAGACTGGTGTCAGAACTTTAGGTACTTGTTCTCATGTGGCAGCTGTACTATGGTTTTTAGGATACGCTAGGTATCAAGAGCTAATCAAATATCCTTCTACAAATGTTTTCAATCATATACTAAATGCAAATAATGTGGAGGTGATAGACATTTAACATTTGATTATGCAACTTTTTGATTTCTATGACAATGGTTATATCAAGACCAAAAATTATTTACTGTTTTCTGCCTCATCAGTTCAGTTAACTGATGTCTTATTAAGCTTAGATATTTTTAATATATTAAAATACGTTCATTAACGTTTCTACATAAACATTTCTTATTTCCAATGACTGTTCAAAGCGGTAGTGATGATGGAGGTAGACCTGCGAAACCGGTCTGTCGATGGTGTGAACAGTGAAGACACTAGTATCTTAAAGAATTTTCTTTTCTTAGTTTTGCAAAATAAAGATGAACTTCGACAAGCGCCTTCTTTATCAAAAGAATCTACTGAAAACTTTATTAGAAAATAGTGAGCATAATAAATGAAGCACATCTAACCTTTCTATCTGTCAATCTCCAAAAGCTTTGTATTTCGCAACGACATCCAATTGCAAGGGATTTTTTATGTTAACGGTTTTTTCCGTACCTATACGAAGTTTAAGATGTCGCTTTGGTCCTTTGTACTTGGACACCCAGTATCAATATAAACACATCGTGACTATTATGTAGGTATATACAGTTAGCAAATAGTTTATTTTAATATAGACATTTCAATTAAGTTATCAGAAAATTAACTAGGAAGTTTAATAATACTCAATTAAATCTATTAAAGAAATGAAACACTCTGTATAACGGACGTCTAGGGGACTTAACTTGCAATAATAATTTAAATGGACATACATATATATATATATATATATATATATATATATATATATATATATATATATATGTGTGTTAACTTCCATTCACCAAAATATCAAAACAATACCACCGTATAATTCTTTTCAGATACATATATTTGGTCTCACCCTGTATATCAGGTGTATGTACAAAATAATGAAAGTAAAGAAAAGGTTGTAACCAGTAGCACAAAAAATAACATTCCACTAAGTTTTGCGTTAATATTGGCAAAATGTCCATTTTATGATATATTGAAAGTATCAAATAGTGATATTGCAGACCCTGTATATCAAAACTGTTGAGCTTTGAGCTTTCAGGCAATGAAGACATTTGATCAATTGGTCAAGTTCTAGAACATATCAAAATTTGGTTAAATTTGACCGAAAGGTATTTTACATTTAAAACGTGCCCCTCCTTAGCGTCGTATCAAAAATTGCATAGATCATAATTAATTAATATGTTTAAGGTCTATAAGTTGGTCTTTTTAAATCGGTGAAATACAGCTGTTTCAGAAATAATTGATATACCAATATTTTTTCTTAATAACTTCTCCTCTGCTGAATTTTTCCCAAAATCTAAGGTCCAGGAGAAATGAAAATAGACTTAAATACGAATTTTGAAGTACGCCCTTGTTATTGTTCTGGAGATATAGTGGATAATTACATACATTCACACACACCCGCGTGCGCATGCACGCACCACGCATGCCCCCCCCCACACATTTTTTTGCAGTACTCATTGTGAAATCAATATTTCTATAATTTTCGCGCCAAAACGGGTCGACCTGTTTTATGACGTCACATTTGTATAAACGAACTAACCTCTTCGCGTGCCTCCTTGGTAAATTGTATTTGAACAAAAAAATGTCTCTACCAACTTGTATGCGCAGTGCCTTCCTGCTCAAATACAACAATTAAAAATCCAGAAAAATTGTTTATTCATGTCCCACAAACGTTCGAATTATTATACTCTTTTTTTATAAATTTCACGACATGCTGTACATTTACTCGTAAGCCAGGCTAATCTAACACTTTTGAGTGTAAATTTTGAAGAGGAAATATTGATGCAAGTTGAAAATAATACGTGTATACCAGTACGTTGAAAACCAGTAGTTCTTCTGAACGTATATTTTTGAAGCAGTATAAAATGTATCCACTTCGAATTCAGAAGGTGCATTCCCGAAAATTTGCTAATATAACTAATCGCTTGAATTCGGATTTGTATGAATTATTTTTGGAACACACACCGAAGTTACTTGATCATATTCCACTAAACATCGGCAAAAATACAATTTTTCAACATGATGGAGACCGATTACATTTCGAATTAATTTGCCGATATTATTCAAGTACAAATTATGATCGATGCTTTGTGGCCTGCCTGTTCGCCACTTCATTTTTGCATTTGGGTTCACATTAAAGCAATCGTTTACGAAACTCCAGTTGCCAGTGAACTTTAGCTTCTGATCATTTTTGTCGTTGTACACAAATTTTGCAAAGAATTAGACGATCATTTAGAATGCGGTATAATTTGTGTTTTTTAAATCACGGTCGTATTATTTAACGTTTATTGCAAGGTTTTACCCATTCTTTAGGTAGTTAAATTAAATGCTTTTGCTACTTGTTTTTTCTTTTGTAATTTGTTGGTACAATAAGCATAGTAGGTATTATTATTATTAATTATGAGTTTTATAAATTAAATGGTAAAAGTAAGTTTTCTCCGAAAACAGTTTAATTTAAACAATTATCAAGGTAGGTAGGTATACCTTTGTAGCAAATGATTGGCATGTCCGGGCTACATACATTGTTAAACTACCTACCCCCAAAAAAGGTAGGACTAAAAATTTGTGTAGCTTACCTCTAATAACCTTATTATAGGTAAAATAATTTTGAATCATGTTTTAAAAATTTAAAGGGTTCTATGAATATTAACGTTTTACCAAATTTCATCAAAATCAAAAAGTCAAAGAGTGTATGAAATAACATGTGATAACTATGCAAATACTTACACCGGCCAAACTAGCCGTAAATTATCTGCAAGATCGCAAGAACATAAATTGGTAATTTCTCAAAAGAACCTAAGCTCTTCGTTAGCAACACACCATTTGGAAACCGGTCATACTATAGATACCAACAACATTCGATTACTAGCACCAAATTACAATTTACGAGGAAGAATTAGAGAAGCCATCTAAATTGAAAGACGTCCACATACTGTAAATAAACGTGATGACAGTACAAGAATACCTATCATTTGGAAAACCATGATCACCAAATTCACTTCACCATCAACATTACCACTTAAACCACTTGAAATTCTTGTGACTACTCAAGATAATAATAAAAATTCATATAAAGGACCTACTACACGAAGTGAAACACACAAAATTAAAGAAAAGTTACATCTAACTGATACAAATTTGAAGTATTTGAAGATTTTCCCTGCATTTATGAAGTTGTACATTATTTAGACCTTAGGCAAATTTCCATCATAGCTGTTGGTCAATATTATTATAAATCATATCTCGACGTGTGTGTGCGATGACATCAACTGTGTGTGTGTGTGTGTGTGTGTGTGTGTGTGTGTGTGTGTGTGTGTGTGTGTGTGTGTGGTATGATGGTGTGTGTGTGTGTGTGTGTGTGTGTGTGTGTGTGTGTGTGTTGTGTGTGTGTGTGTGTGTGTGTTGTTGTGTGTGTGTGTGTGTTGTGTGTGTGTGTGTTGTGTGTGTGTGTGTGTGTGTGTGTGTTGTGTGTGTGTGTGTGTGTGTGTGTGTGTGTGTGTGTGTGTGTGTGTGTGTGTGTGGTGTGTGTGTGTGTGTGTGTGTGTGTGTGTGTGTGTGTGTGTGTGGTGTGGTGTGTGTGTGTGTGTGTGTGTGTGTGTGCGTGGTGTGTGGTGACGTGTCGGCTGCGCGTGTAGTGTTGTGCGCGTGTCTGTCGCGTGTCTGCGTGTCCGCGTGTGAGTGTGGGTGGATGAGTGTGGTGTGAGAGTGATGTGACTGTGAGTGAGTGTGAGTGTGAGTGAGAGTGTGAGTGGGAGTGTGAGTGTGAGTCTGGGTGTGGGTGTGAGTGTGAGTGTGAGTGTGCGTGCGTGCGTGCGTGCGGGCGCGTGCGTGCGCGTGCGTGTGCGTTTGTATGTGTGTGTGTTGTTCCATACCAGATACTTAAAAACCTCATAGTTATAAAAAAATATGCGTACGTCACTTCATATACAAAAATTGCTTATTTATGCGAGCTTCACTCCCTTGTACCCTGTGCAGAATAAAACTCATTCTGTGCCTGCAGTAGTCAAAAACTGTTGGTATGTAATATTATTATAGTTAGTGTGTCTAAAATAGTAGAAAATGTCTGTCAAATATCTTTATTAATATAAAATAGTATTCAATACATGCATTATTAAACGAAAACTAAACAACTGGTGGGTTCAGCTTAACCTCGAAAATGAGATTAAGTGTAATTCACATTTAGAGATAATTATGATACGTGGAAGGTATGAGTGCAATTATTGTTACGGCGTGGCTGTATGTGAAAGGTACTAAAGCAAAACTTAATTTAACAGGTAAAAATAAAGATTATGCACGTCTTTGGGATTCAGGGGATGAAAATGCGAAAGCAGATCTATTTTAGCTATTAGTCAAGGGTGCAACACTGAAATAGGTATATGGTTGAAGTTTGAATTTACACAAGTGTTTAAAGGCCCTGCGTAGAAAGCAATTATTTTGAAACAACTAATGTTACAGAAAATGGGAAAAATTATAAATATTTATGAACATATGTCTAAATTTTTCGAACCAATAGATAAACTTAGTGACAGGTGATTCATTAACCATCATGTTGTAGACTTTGCTCTTGAGTTACGAAAATATTAGATGTGCCATTTTATTCCACCAAAAGTGGACATTCCAAAATTTAAGATATTCTAAGAAAAGAATGCTATGAAACAATCCAGTAAATTGAACATCGAAGGAGCCAAATTAATGGTGAAACGAATAATGTGAAACAAGCATAATTAGATGGGAAAACTGCAGCTCATCATGAGAGATTCAGATTTAAGTGTTTTAAATGTCACAAATGTGATTTTATTATCACAGTGTATGATAAGTTATAACCAGCGCTAAGAGCTTGCTGATGAAGAAAAAGAAATGTTCTGATAGTATTAATAAAAAAAACGTTACTCGTTACGTTTAGTGTGTTCTGGTAGTGATCTGTGTTTCCGGAGCCCCACGTTGGGCGCCATTTATGTAAGCTGCTTTCGCTTACTTTAATTAAAGTTTACTTTAATTGGCCTCGGTATAGCTCAACCGGTTATTAAATTCTATAAAAAGGGGAGTTATTTGTTGTTTCTGGGGTTGATTACTATTACCAGGTTCGTCCACACTAAGCAATACACTTGTAAGGGTTAGACGTAGATTCCATTTAGTTTATGAAACCTAAATATTTACACTTAATACTATTACAATTGACATAAAACGATAAGTAAACAAAATAACAAAGTACTTCAGGTAAAATAAACACAAATATCAGGAAGTACCAATAATCGGGACTTCGGGCCTCTTCCAGGATGTCGAGCGTTGGTCCAGGATTCTCTAGGTGGTTGCCTTTTGTATAAGGATTGGAGCGGAGGTCGTCAGGTCGCTTCTGTCCTTACGTTGTCTGTGAAAATACGGTAAGCGAGATGTTTATACGCTCAGAAAATAACTGATCCTAAGTTATATTATATAACGAGATTTTATTTATTTTAAAAATAAATTTAAAATTGTAAATCTGACGGCAGCAAAATTTTATACCGTTATCATAACTGTGTTTATAATAGTGGGCTAGGTCATGCAGTGATAGGATCAGTCTTTCTACCTGCTTTTACGGTCAACAGAAAATCAATACTCTTAAAGAGAGTATTTTCGCAGTTGGGTTTTACAAACTTTTATATCTCTAGCTTTTATGAAAGTGAATTTTAAAGAAACTAAATAATATTTACCCTTAGTAATAGCGGAACATTTAGTAAAACAGAATTGGTGGTGTTTACGAGTGATTAAACTCTTTGGAATTAAAATACGAATACTTTCGTATTGTATTCTGGGTGCGGGCGCGCTTAAGTCGGTGCCCGCTTAGTAGCTCCTTGCTCTCCTGGTTTCGACAACGTCAATAGTAACTACCTGGGGTGGCTCTAATTCGGGGGCCGGTTTTAATAATAACAATGATAAAGTATTTAAACTTTCCGGAACGACTCAGTTTAAAGATTTTCAGGTACAGGATAAACTAAACGTTTTACAGATACGGTAGACTTGCAAAAGGGTTTTTTCTTCAAGTCTGGATTATCGCAATAAGCAATCAGGACGGATGCAGGTTCAAGACTTCGTTAGGGAAGTATACTGGGTGTCTCGCGATGGGCGAGCGGATATCAAATCTGGTTATGGGACTTCTATTAAGAAGTGTTGTTAGAAAAACTAATTTTCAGCGGTTTATTACGTTTATCGAGATTGAAATATAATACTCACTGTTACGTACTGGGTTCGTAATTTACGAAACTGGATTATCGAAATATAGTCTAATTGCGGGCGGCTTTCTTCCTTCAACCTCTCGACTTCCAGCACTTTTAATTATTTTGTAGTGTAGGCGTGTTTGTGTACATCGCGTAAGGTGTGTAGGTTGTGTATCAATTACAAGAATCTGGGCAAATAGCGCTGTTTAATTGGTACCGCGGATATTGGCATAATTTAGGCGAGAACCTTTTTATCCAATGGAGTAAGTAAAAGAGTACATCGGGTGTTTTGCCCGACGTGAAGCCGTTCACTGGTGTAAGTGTGGTGTTGTATGTTTAACTTACATGCAGGTGACCGCAGATTGAGGCAGTAGAAACCCTGATGTATAAGATTACAATTACGTGGTGCTTTTCGTATTCCGGAGATTTTAGGTGTATGAATTAAAAAAAATTTCATTTTCATGTGAAATTGGCTCAGATTTTCCGACTCCTGGTGTGAAAGGTTCAGCCTTAATGAAAGAAGCTTCTTTTTTAGTAACCAATTGTTTTAACGGTTGCGTTATATGTTTAAGGCGTGCTTCCATTGCACGCTCAGTAAGTGCAGTACCTATATTTCTGTTGCACACTCTTGCGAGTACTAAGTGCCCCTCCATTACTACTATATGTTTACACTGATAATACAGTATTTATAACGGAATGTAACAGTCAAATCCCTTACGAAAACGACCTGCATTAACGTCACTTTCTTTGTGAATTACGGGAAATCCGAATTTGTGAAGCCAACAACTGAGACGCAAGTCTTTAAATCTACCAAATGACTTATCTACATTAACGTGATTATCATACACATGTTTAAGATTGGTGCGATCTTGTTAAAAAAGAACAAGTTGATTTGGATTTTCACGTATAAACTGTTTCGGTATAGATGAATACGTCTAGAACAGATAGAAACAATCCTTATTTTGGTGTCTGCCAAAACAGAAATGATCTCTAATTTCATTTTGTTTTTGACATGATACATCATCAAAAATCATTATTAAAAGTAATGCCAACTATTTATAGGTTATTCAGCACCTTGCGGAATAAAACATTATAATATTGAACCACACATTGCATGGCACTCACATAGATGTATACACATGATCACATCAGATCTGATCTGGTCTGGTCTAGTCTAGTCTGGTCTGGTCTAATCTGGTCTGGTCTGGTTTGGTCTGGTCTGATCGGGTTTGGTCTGGTCTGGTCTGGTCCGCAGATTTCTCCAACGCCTACAGACCAAAGTGTGTCAGCAAACATCATAGGATTGACTCGGGTCAATTTTCAAAGAGATAGTTCCCATGCTCATGTTCCATTACCCTTGCATTATAGTGCTAAACCACATCTTGCATGACACTCATATTTGCATGTTATATACATTAGATATTTCAGTATTGAGCTGTCAGTTGTTATGAGGTATCACTCGGTGTAATAGAAATAAAAACGGTTTTAGATTAATTAACACCTTAATACCCGTGGAGTTACATACATCTGGTTACAGATACTATGGACCTAGGTACCCGTTTACGAGAAAGGCTATCTCGCGGTGACAGAGATATTAACTAATTGGACGAAGCGTGTAAAAAATACGATAGAGCATACTTCCTGTTAAACTATGCTGTTATGCTGCTATGTCACATGGTTACATAGCAGATAAGATGGCAAGAAAAAGCTTGGAGTAGATTTAGTTCCTCAAACATTACTTTTGGAGAAAGAGTAGCTGGATTAACCAGTGTAATGAAAGGGGAAATGACAATGGGAATGGGAAGTAAATCACACCGAACGGAGAAATAGGCCAATTTTGTTTAACAAGGCGGTTCTTCTAGCACGTCGTGTTGATGGTAAACTTTGGTCAACCTTAAAATCCACGATAAAACAAGCCTTAGATGTTTTAAAACATAAACAAATCTTGGCGCTTAAGAACAGAATATTACCAATACCATACTATTTTGATAGCATAGGGCATATTAAGTCAGCCAGTCATTCAGTGGTGTGGTGTTGTATATTTAACTTACATGCAGATGACCGCTCTTGAAAGAGAGCCAGGGGAAAGAGTGTGAACAGGAACAGGGCCGAGTCTCCAAAGAGACCCAGGGGGATAAGAGTGAACAGGAACAGGCCTTAGTCTCGAAAGAGATCTATCAGAATGAGAGCGCCTACAGAGCGTTTCGCGGTTTTATTTAGAATCCGTTGAGGGCGAAGACCGCTTCTGGTCGGGTTTCTAATGTCCTGATTGGTGGATAGACTGTCGGGGACTTTGACGCAACAAAACTCTCAACGTTTTTAAAAATCACGTCGGAGGGGACATAAATTCATTATTTGATGATTTCTATAAATTTTAATTAAACAGGATAATTAGTAAATAATTAAGGCTGCTGGCTCTTCACAATGTCAGATTGTTAGTGTCAAATAATAATAGTAGTAAAGCTTCAGTTGAACTACGTGTCCCAACGATAGAGTAAAGTAGGTTTTTGCTTAACTGATATTATTTGTATAAAAAAACGTGTCAATCGTATATTATAGCATATAACACCACTAGTGATGTTGGTTAAAAGTTAAGAGAGCTGGGTCCGGAGGAGTGTGGCTTTTCTTTTAACGAACATAGCAAACCAACGAATGCGGTTTCCTTAAGGAAACAACGTTTTTTCAGGATTATCTGATTAATTTTGATGCACGCGTGGTATTCGGTAGAATATTTCAAGAATAGAAAAATTTTTTCTGACGAAATTTTACCAAATCGTTTCATTTTACAATAAACCTAAGTAACAAATTTTTTAACGTGGCTGTCAGTGTTTGACAAATGCGTCTTGTTGATGACAAGAATACTGCTGTTAGTATGGTAGTTGAGTATGACGTCATTGCAGATGAATTAGCGCTGTAATTCTCAATGTTCAATAGGATTATCGTATATATACAAGTGGTAGGAATCTTGGCGGTCATTTTTGTCAGTCAGATCACGAATAGTTGTTGTGACAAAAATCGAAACGCAACTACGAGTGATTCTGACTGATAAAAATTATCAAAAGATTCCTACCACGGGTTGGATTCAAGAAAAGAATCCAAAGAAAATGCACCACTCACACATAATAAGTAAAATGAGAAAAAAGAAAAAAGTACAACCGATGGTAAATAATTCTTGCACTGAAAACGAAGAAAGACCGTAATTGTTTACAGTAATTGCTTTATAAATAATAAGTATTATTAATACAGTTTATTGTTGAATTTTTTTACCTTTATTTTCACCTGCAATGTCGTTGTAAGAATTTGCTCTTTAGTATGGGAAGATTGCCAGTATAATCAGATTCGAATTGGCTCAAATTCAAAAATAGACTGTTCCGATTGGTTGCTAAATTTTGAGTTGGATTATTGCTGTAATCCTAACGAAGTTGCATTGCTGTATATGAGGAAAATACTCATTACAACTTTCCAAATGTGCATATTTTCAAACCTTCTTTAAATGTCCCCCTGATTTTATAATGTTTTATTAAAGATTAAGAAACCATACATTGTTGGTATATATGTTCTATATCTACTTATCTTCAGTAGTTATTTCTATCTTTTCCAACAGTTATACGTACGTACTTGTACCACAATATAGATCGCGGTTGCCATGAAAATTACATAATACAATTTTGTTGACATTTATGTGTCAAAATGAAACGCATAATAATTATGATAAATTTTGTTTTAATGTGGTATGTTTGGACAAGGATCATCCTACAAGTGAGTTGATTGACATGATCTATGTGCTGGGCGAGGCTGAAAAGCATTTTATGTTCGCTCAAAGAATTTGTAAAATCAAGTATCTAGAATGTCGAAGAATCATTGTTAACGGTTTCCGAAATGTGATGGGGATTGTCAAATACTTGAAACGTAATGTCAAAAAAAAAACGTGGCGACTGAAGAAAAAGAATTAGAAATGTTAAATATTCTATAAAATCGTTAAGTGAGCAACGTTATGCAGCCCACCCAAATCAAATGTCAATCGGACAAGAAAAAAGTATCAATATCATCCATATCTCATTTAGCTTTGTCATGAATAGCAATAAATAATGATTTCGCTAGACGAATCCAATATTGTCCACGTATTATTAAACCATTGCAGTAAGGTTATTGCGCAAAATTATGTTTTCTGATTGTGTGACGTTTAGAAGTAATGAGACTGTAAATCGACATAATATGTATTACCATGCAACTAAAAATCCTTTTTGGCTACGTGACGTTCTGTATCAACGGTTTTGGTCAGTGAATGTATGGTATAGTACGCTTCATAACAAAAATATTGGCCCCTATTTTTGAGGAACCTTTAACGAGACGCAACTGGTTGTTTTTCCTACCTGAAAATTTTCCTCGGTTGCTTGCAAATCTTAATTTGGATTTACGGCAAAACATGTGACTGCAGCAAGATGGCGCACCTCCACATTTCTATTGTGAGATCCGGGAGTTTTTAGATCAGTAATATACAGATAAATAAATTGGACCTGGATTTGCGATTTAACTTCGTCAGACTTTTCTTCTGAAGAATAATAAAAGGCCGGCTATATGTCAAGAAACCGACTATCAGTGAGAACCTGAAAAATGGAATTTGAAAGACTTGCCGAAAAGTTACACCTTTTATGTTGACAACAGTCAGTAGCAACATTAAAAAACGGAGACACTTATTGATTAAAAACTTTAAAGCAGTATTATTGGAAACAGTTGAATAAGGGGTGGCTTAATCCAAGTGATGCTTTGATGCTATAGATGTAATATTGTTGTAATAGCAGCATCTACGCTCCGATGATAGTTTTACTTTGAGATACGTTTTCTTTAATTGAAATATCTAAATCATTAATCTCAATTAATAAAGATGAGCATGGGACATACATACCAAAAAAGGAAGGTCTTTTAATCCTTCATAAAGTATAATAAAAATATGCAGGATGTGACATTTAAAGAAATTTAAATTGTTTCATTAGAAAATATGCGAGTTTTGAAGGTTATACTGATTACCCTGCATAACAAATTACTAATATTAATCAGGCACTAAGTTAACGTAAGATTAGTGCTTTTTTCTGTCAAATATAGGAATTTTTACTATTCAATTGACAGAGAAGCAGCCCATTTATCAAGACCATGAAAATGCTTATTTTCAAGTCAAAATATTTTAAAAACTGTGAAATTTCAACTCATGTTCTATATGATCAAAAACGGTTCATTAAACACGAAGAATTCAAAAATGAAATTAAATGTAGTGTACCATTTGAAAAAATATTTTTTCTGTATAGTATCACTATTTTGACACTATGTATAATTCCAAATATATTTAGAATACGCTCCTTTGCTACCTCAAGCCCGTGTAAGATATTTTAATATAAATAATATGAATTAAGCAAAAATCTGCTTTGATTTATCAAGTGAAGCCGTTAAATTAACAGAAGATCGTCAAGGAAATTTATACTAAATTAGGAAACTCACCCTCACCATTGAACTGCGTTACTTGGAGAAAATAATAGTAATATCTGTTACGACATGAACCGAAAGGATATTTAAATGCTAGAGATTTTGAGTTATGTAATTCGATTTAGACATCACCTAAAAATGGCAGACGTGAGCGAATTACATATTTGGGATATTTGACCCAAAGGTAAAATGAGTTCTTTATCATATTCCTCATAAAATGCTCCATTAAAAAGTATGAAATATTGTGCACTCCAATGTTATAGGCCCAATCAGAACTCTATCTAGCGGTGGTGCAAAGTATTTCGTGACAGTACACGTTGATGTGAGTAAGAAGAGTAAAATGCTACATGTCTACAAGGTGTATACAGTTATGTTGAAAAGTAAACCGGATTGAAAATTAACCACCTACAAAGCGACAATGGTCGGGAATATTGCATTAAAGAATTTGATCATTTTTTGAAAGAAGAAGGTATTGAAAGAAGGCCAACAATTTCTCATATTCTGCAACAAAATGGAGTAGCAGAGCGAGTTAAAAGGACGTTAATCGAAATGGCGAGGTGCATGATTTGATCATAAAAATTATCACCAAGTTCCTATGGAGAAAAGCCGTGGCAACTGCATGTTATGGAGAGATTCGTTGTCTTACTAGTAGTCTTAAAAGTTAAATACCGTTTGAAAAATTTTATGGAGGGAGTACATGCAGATTTGAGTTTAGTTAAAATATTTAGAACTAAAGCATGTTTTAGACAAAACACCTGCTAAAGACAAATAATAATAATAATAATAATAATAATAATAATAATAATAAATCCTAGGGGTTGGACTACCTACTAGGCGCGTCCCCAGGTGGCGGATAGGGGAATGACCTTGCAGGTGATCGTAAGTGATGTAAGGCTAACACCGAAATATGAGCTCGTGGCGTTAATCCACCACTGTTAGCTCTAGAGAATACGGTGTCGCGGACCAGTCCATGTGGGGCCTCGTATCTAACGAGGACAGGGATGGCAACCCTGCGTCCCCGTAGCTGGAAGTGCACTTTTCTTATACTACTCTTGAGTGGCTTCCCTTAATTTAACTCTTCTCTGTCAGAGCACCCTCGCTCTAACCTTTATTCTCTTCAGGCTCCCAGCGAAAGCTGAGAGACCTCTTCCCTTTTCTTCCTACTCTTCCCAGGACATGCGCCGTCAAAAGCGTATACGGGTGTGGCAATCCCGGGATGTCCTGGCCGGGGACGGCTGAGCGCTAGCCGTGTCCTAATACCGCAACCGCGAACTGTACTTCAGAGACTTTAGCAGGGCGTGGCTAGGGAACGTTGTACAGCTAGCGGCCGGTGGTCTTGGCTTTACCGCCCGGGCTACGAGGAAGGCAACCTCTATAAAAAATCCCTCAATCCCAAGGTCGTTTGGCAGTTTTAGGTGCTGAAGGGATTGCGCGAGGGGAAGCCTGAGCCTGGCCAGGGGGATGCCTGGTCTCTAGCGTTGAAACGCCTGTGGGGGAAGGGGTGCCCCTCCACAGTATTTAGCCTTGCCATGGTATAGGAGCTCTGCTGTGGTCGACAATTTTTCTTCCTGACCTCGTGGGAACATTATGATTTCTAATTCTGTTCCTCAAGAGTTGTCTCCCTCTTTAAACGGAGACAATTTTCCTGCATTAAGGAAAACTATTAACGTGGCCAGCGAGACGAGTTACCCTCGGTTCCTGACTATTAAATTGTTGCCTGAAGGTAATTTCGAAAGAGTCAGCCCATTTCTAATTAGTAGAAGTATTTATAGTATAGCCGGTGAGACTAAAAAAGTTAGTAAGGTTAAAGAAGGACTTTTAGTGGAAACAATTTCCAAAAAACAAACAGGAGCATTAATGAAAATGAAAAAGATTGGTGAATTGGACGTTGAGGTTATACCTCACAAGTTCTTAAATTGTCGAAAAGGAATTGTGTACTGTCGTGATCTTTTAAACGCATCACTTGAAGAAACTCAAGAAGGTTTAACAACAGAAGGTGTGGTGGAAGTTAAGCGATTACAAAGTAGGAAGAACGGAATACTGGTAAATACCGCAATGTTAGTATTAACATTTCAAAAACATGAACTGCCAAAAGTCATTAAGGCAGCAATGTATAGCTTAAAAGTTCGCCCTTTCGTTCCGGAACCTATGCGTTGTTTTAGATGCCAACAGTTCGGCCATACTTCGTCAAATTGTAAAAACAATCCTATGTGTGAGTGTGGTTTTCCTAGTCATGAAGGTACTCCTTGTAGAGAGGAACCCATATGTACAAATTGCAAGGAAAAACATTCTGCTAGATCTAGGGAATGTTCTGTTTATAAATCTGAAAAGAAAATTCAAGAAATCAGAGTCACTCATAATCTAAGCTTCATGGAGGCCAAAGTTATGGCCCAAACATCCGTTGTAACATCATCTAGTTCGTTTGCCCAAATTACTAAACCTAAAGATAATGACAAGGAGATAATTAGTGAAGTATCGAAGGTTATACTACCAGTGTTACAAAATACCATTCAAACTCAAATAACCAATTTAAAGACTACTTTGAAGGAATACATAAATGAAGTATCGTGCACTACTACCGATATCGGAAGCGAAATGGAAACCGAAAGCTTTTCCGAGGGCAGAAAAAGAACTGCTCCTGTATCCCCAACTTCAGTTGGGAAAATAGATGAAAGTTTTATTGACCCCTGCCTTAGGAAGCAGAAAAAGAAAAAGGTGGGATGGACAAAAGGTGTTCCACGTAAGAAACATATTATCGTAGGAAACGATAAAGGTGCTGAATCCTCAGCTAGACTGGAGGATTCTAAAAGATGATTAAAAACCTGTGATATTTTTGTGATAATTTACCTGTGATAATTATTTTATCATTTAACTTGATCTGTGATATTTTATCTTATCTTTTTATTTTATATATGTCTTGTTTCGTCAACACGTCTGATATTTGATCTGTGATATTTTATCTTATTGTATTACATTATATATCTGTCTTGTTTCGTCAATATTTATCTTATCGTAAGATACCTAAAAACTTTGTTCGAGTCAAAATTATTTTGTTATTGTCTCTTTACACATGTACGTATATTTTCTTATTTATTTATTTATTTCCATTATGGACAAATTATTTCAATTAAATATTAACGGATGTAAAAGTCACTTAGCAGAGCTACAATTATTAACATGTAAAGAGAATCCGTTCTGTATTTGCTTGCAGGAGACAAGATTTAAATCAGATGAAAACTTTGTATTAAAGGGGTACAAATCGCATAGAAGGGATTTAGATCCAGGATTACGGGCCCATGGCGGAACTGCCATTCTTATAAGGAGCGAAATTTATTACACCCCAATTGCTCTATTAACCCCTATACAAGCAACTGCTATTACCGTTAATTATCCGTTCCAATTTACAGTTTGCAATATATATCTCCCAGATTCATTGTGGACTAAGCAACAGATCAATGACCTGGCCAACCAATTACCCAGCCCATTTGTGATAGTAGGCGACTTTAATGCACATAATCGTATGTGGGGATCGTCACACTTAGATAATCGTGGGAGAGTAATTGAAGAAATCATAGAAGAAAATAATCTGATCCTTTTAAACACTGGTGAAGGCACCTTCTTTAACGCGAGAAGCAACAATTTCTCGGCAATAGACTTATCTCTTTGTTCTCCTATATTGGCACCAAAAATTGAGTGGAAAGTACTACAACATGAAATATTCTCAGACCATGCACCTATTCAAATCACATTCCTAACTCCTCGCTTATGCACTGTATTTCCTAAGAGATGGTTAATTAAGAAAGCTAACTGGACCAAATTTAGTAAAAATTTACCACAGTTCAACGCAATTCAAGATGATATCAACAGCGTAGTTGATGACGTTACATCAAAAATTTTACAAGCATGCGAAACAAGTATTCCAAGATCAAGTGGTAAACCTCAAAGAAAATGCGTTCCATGGTGGAGCGAGGACATAAAATGTGCTATTCGCGACCGTGAGAAAGCTCTACGTAAATTTAAATTTGAACCCTCTATAAATAATGCAATCGCATTTAAAAAACTAAGAGCTAAAGCAAGAAAAACAATTAAATTGGCAAAACAACAGTCTTGGCAAACATATGTGTCAAGCATATCCAATCAGACCCTAAATAGTGAAATATGGCACACAATACGAGCAATGAACTCAACCATGCAGCCTTTCTCAATAACTAACATTATTTCTAATGGTCAGGTTACACATAGTCCACAAGATATAGCAAGCCACTTTGAAACCAATTTCTCTGGTACTGATGATGGTACTCAATGCGAAAGTTACTCAAGCGTTGAAGAATCAACGGAAGATCTCCCTTATAATAACCTTTTCACAGCTTCAGAACTTGAAAATGTACTGTCAGGAACTAAAAACTCTGCTCCTGGACCTGATTCTATTCATTACGAATTTATCAAGCAATTACCGAAGGAAGGAAAACTTCATATCTTAGCAATTTTCAATAAAATATGGAAAGAGGGTCAATTTCCTGACATGTGGCAAACATCTATTATTGTCCCGTGTTTAAAACTGAATAAAGATCCTTACTTAGTGGACAATTATAGGCCTATTTCCCTTACGTCGTGCCTCTGCAAATTACTTGAAAAAATGGTAAACATACGGCTGATGTGGTTCTTAGAACGAAATGGTTTACTTGCAGAATATCAAATGGGCGCAAGACAGCATGGGTCTACAACTGACTGCTTAGTTCAACTAGAATCGGCCGTTCTAAATAGGTTTGCTGCAAGAGAACATATGTTTGCAATATTTTTTGATATTGAGAAGGCTTTTGATCGGACTAACAGATATAAAATTCTACTAGAACTCCAACGTATGAAAGTCGAAGGTCCGTTATTACAGTTTATAGCAAACTTTTTGGCAAATCGAAGATTCCAAGTACGCGTAAACAATTGCTTATCTCAGGAACAAGTACAAGCGAACGGAATCCCACAAGGTTCTACACTCAGTGTGACATTATTCGCAATAGTAATGAAAAAGTTAGTAGAGTGCTTATCCCAAAACGTTGGTAAAACTCTTTATGTTGATGATCTAGTCATATATAAATCAGGCCCTATAACGGAGGATTTACTACATCCTCTACAAGTAGAAATTGATGGATTGGTGAGAATGGCTAACAAACTGGGACTTACGTTATCTACAACAAAATCACAGGTAGTCCATTTCTGTCGCCTAAGGACCCAACACGATCATCCTAGGTTCAGGATTGGGGATTACACCCTAGAAATTAAGGATAACGTACGTTTTTTAGGGGTTCTATTTGATAGAAAACTATACTGGAAACATCACATTGAACATTTAACCACAAAAACAAAAGTGGCGATTAACACGCTTAGATATCTAGCCCATATATCTTGGGGTGCCAAGAAATGTGTTCTGCTTAGAATATACCAGGCCTTAATCCTTTCCAAGCTTAGCTATGGTGGTGCTGTCCTGTCTAGCGCCAGAAGGTCACACATTGAAAAACTGAACAAGATCCATTGTGCAGGATTAAGATTATGTAGTGGGGCGTTCCGTACATCGCGATTAGATGACATTTGTTTTGAATCCAACACTATTCCTTTCCAACATATCCTTAATGTAACTCTCCTTAACTACGCTCTCAGAACAAGTGCTCAGACAAATCATCCCATCTACAATTCCTTCCTTAATCAGGATCATGACCAGCTTAGCAACAATAGTTCTGCCATGCTCCCTGCGAGCATCAGAAGTTACAACCTGTGTAGAGAAGTTGGACTCGAGTATCCATATCAAGTGTACCCTTTTGAAGTATGTGAAGTAGCGCCGTGGTTAATTGGTCAACCGAGCATCCACGTAGATATCGGTATTCGCGAGTCTAAGACTGGTGTAGACGTCAACAAAAAATGTTTCGATAAAGTGTTATCTGAACACGAAGGTTTTACCATTATATATACAGACGGGTCCAAAAGCAACACCGGAGTTGGAAATTCGATTTACGTAAAAAATAAAGCATACAGTTGGTCTATCTCTAACTATTCAAGCGTTTTGACATTTGAATTGTATGCAATATTGCAAGCAATGTTCTATTGCGACTTAAGTGGAGATAGAAGGTTTTTAATATGCAGCGATTCGCTAAGTTCGATACGAGCTCTAGAAAATTCCTTTTCAAAAAACCCTATAATTAAAAAAATACTGGCTAGCAATGTATGGTTAAAAAACACAGGTAAAAAGGTATGTTTTACATGGTGCCCTTCCCACTGTGGAATATTGGGAAACGAGTTTGCTGATGATGCGGCACGTAAGGCTGCATGTAGTAAGGTAATCGATGTTTATCAAGTCGGTGCTGAAGACATTAAATTGTCAATAAAAAATAAAATCGTAAAATTCGCTTTTGAAGGTTAGGCAAAAAACAATTCTGCCTTATCAAAAATTAAAACAGATCCCAAAACTTGGCGATTTCCAGAATCTCTCATACGAAGAGAACAAGTGGTAATATCTCGTTTACGCATTGGGCACACGAACCTGACCTCATCATATTTGCTGCTAGGGGAAGAAAACCCATTCTGCACAGAGTGTAAAGAATTACTTACTGTACCTCATATATTGCTGAGATGTAGATTGTTCACTAGAGAAAGAAATAAACATCAAGTAAAGGACACTATAGGCCAATGTTTAAACAACGCCACTGAAAGTCTCTTTAGCATAATCAGATATCTAAAAGAAACTGGTCTATATCAAAAAATTTGAACTATTCCCAGAATTTACGTCTAAAATGGATATAATTTGCTAAGAGTGCTAATGACCTCGTTGTTGAAGCACCCAACCAAAAAAAAAAAAAAAAAAAAATAATAATGTGACTTTAAGAGAAGAGTAACGAAAGGGCGAGGTTCAGCAACGAGAAAAAATATCTGTATGCTGCTCTGCCACCTAACCCTATACTGTACATGATAACTAGAAATTTATAATTTAAGGCCACTTGAAATTACACGAAACAGTGCTTGCTGCAATTTTAGTTGGTTTTATTGATTAGTATATTATAAAGCCTAATATTTCGTAAATGAATGATCTTTTAAATTCTTCTTAACAATGTAATATGTAATTATATAAATATGAAGTTTTTTTTTGTTAAAACTTTGTGAAACAAATAGCCAGATACTTCCTACGTCTACCATATCTAACCACCTTATACTCTTTAGCTTATGAGACACATGCTCATATTTTTTAAACCAAAAGTTAGCCTAATGCAAGCGTTTTGCACGATTTAAATTCTTTTTTACATTTGTACTTTTAAGCGAAGATCTATAGACACCAACACAATGGTCTAATCTTGAGAGCACTGAAGAATTACAAAGTATAATTTTTGTGTTCAGCATCAATATGTAACAATTAAGATAGATTGATTTCAAAGCAGCATATCACGTTTGTAAAGACTTGGAAACATGCTGTGAAAAACGCAATCCGTAATCCATAGTCCAGCCTAGATTTTGTACTTTTCAACAAATTGTACAGAGTGGTTACCTATACGAATTGACATTCTTTCTTTCAAGACTTCCAAATCCTTTCGCATCGCAAATAATATAGCAGTAGTTTTATTTGGATTAATATACAAGCTATGTTGAGAAGAAGCAGAAGCAAGATTCTCAATGTCACGATGAACTAGTTCGCTGGCAGTTAACACATCGTCTCGTTCAAACGAGTATCGTCGGGGTAAAGATGGTAAGAGCAAGTTTTAAGAATAGACGGTAGATTGGACCTGTAAATAATATAAAGTAGAGGTTCTCCTTGAGAGACTCCTTTTGTCACATCACGAAATGACAAAATTCACTGTAATACGTAACACATTTCTGACGATCACTTAAGTAGTTTTTTGTAAGTTCTACTCCAGAGTGTGATAAACCCATATAATGAAGTATGTATAGCTAACTATAAGTTGTGATCAGTTGTATCGAATGCTTTTGAGTAATCTGTTAGTACTAAAATTGTAGCTTTACCTTGATCACCAGCTCTCAAAATATCTGAACTGGTAAAATATTATTAAAGTCGAGATGAAGTTTGTTACGTGCCGAAACAGGAAGCCGAGAGAGAAAAAAGGAGATGGGTCACTACTCACCTACGGATGTAAGGAATCACCGGCGTCAGACGGTTCGAGCGGGGTTAAGAAAGTTCCGGTAGAAATAAAAAGGGCGCCAGGACCCGCTCCCCAAAAGAAGACCTCACCGTTATCTCAACTCCTAAACAACGATGTTAGAAAGAGGCGAATAGATAACCGTAAGAAAAGAGACAGGAGAAACTAATAGGGAAAAAGAAAAGAGTGTGATGGGATAAAACAAAACCTATAATTATTTAAAGCACATAAGTTGAAATTCAATACATTTTTCCAAGATTTAATACAGCACGAAGCATGCTGACAGGACGCATGTTGTTTAATTCTGTTGGACTAGTTAAGCAGTAATTTATTACATGAGTAATAACAGGTAATAAATGAGGTAAAAAGTATTTAATTATATTTATACTGATATCACCACATCCGAATCCTTTTGATGCAAATTTAACAATTTAAGAACTGTTGTTTCATCAAAAGTAAGACACAAAGTTACGACGTTTTTTACATTGCTTCTATAATAATTAGGCAAGTTTGAGTTGTCAATAGGCGTTAGATTATTATTGGCAAACAAAGTTGTTTATGTGATCTGAATTACGCATATGCGCCGGAAGAGTGAATAAGTTTTGTTTTTTTTATATAGTTCAATTGTTTTAAACTATTGACACTTTTAGAACTCAGCTTTACATCATAATAGGCTTTCTTCTATCTACGTATAGCTGTGTTAACTACATTACGAATTTCTTCTTTATAGAGAGAGCCTTAGCTGTTTTGTGGTTTTAAATTTTTGAACAGCTTTTTCTTTAGCGTTTATCATACATTTTAAATTGAATGTAAGCCAAGAAGCTGTTTTTTTTTTGAAAACGGGACAACGTATGTGGTGCATGCAAATCAAACAAAATATTTAAGTTTTCATTTGAAAATTTCACCTTGTCAATATTTTCACAATCATATACATTATTTCATGTAATAGAACGTAGGTAAATGATCATAGATTAAAGTTTCATCAAAACTGTGAAAATCTCTGTTCTATATTCACACATTTCCTCAGCTTGACTTAAACTAGATAAAGATGATATGTTTAAACAAAATAATTGAGTAAAACAGCGAACAATCAAACAATGTGCAAAAATAATGTTAAAAAGTATTGAGGATGGTGATAATGCATGTTTGTTAAAAAGGTTCTGTACGGTTTAAAACAGTCTGGGCGTCTATGGTTTAGATGATACATTGACGATATTACAATTATAACTAACAATAAATGAACTGTGTATATACCATACCCAGAAGGAAGACGGTACATTAATAATTACAGTGATTTATGTAGATAATAATAGCACAAGATGAGGATTGGATTACTTATTCCAAATAAAATTTGAAAAACAAGTTTGGCACGAAAAATTTTGGATTAACGAAGTACCGTAAAATGGGGTGAAGTGATACAATGGGGTAAACTGATACCAATTGCAGAGGTTGTAAAAAAATCCCAGTAATTAAATTTGAAAGTATATGTTGCCAACAATGGTGTGCTCCAGTCCATATGGGTCAGTATTCATGTCTTTGACAATCACCTGATTTTTCCCGCCAATTTTCATTTACAGTTGATTTGTTTACTTTTCGGGGTTATATTGTGCAGTTTTGAAGGTGTCGGAAACTTTGCTTGCAGAACACTGATCCAGCATTTCATTAAAGCTGAATTTGTCACATAAGGTAAGGAATATATATGTGATTCATAATATGTAATTGTAATTCCAAAATCAAAACAGGTTTTTTTAAAAAAATTAAATTTTTACAAATTTTGCTCCCGCCCAGGGTGAATTGATACATGTATCACTTTACCCCAACCTAAAATTCAACTAAACTCATTTTACTTTGTTTTATTTTCAAAAATACTTACTAAAAGAAGCATGGTGGGCAGACAACTTTGAATTCCATGGAGGACTCTGTTTTGAAAGAGAGGGAGGTAAGGTACGTAGGTAGAGCGTCAGAAAATATAATCTAGGACCATTCTACCATAATAAAACATGTATGTTATAACACGAACGTTATTATTCAGTAATTTCATTTTTCACATAAAATCATTCTTCTCGGAGAATGGGGTTTCCTGTTAAAATACATGGATCTGCGTCTTGTTGCCAAAGGTTACTTGGACAAGCAAGGGAGGACCGTAAGGAAATTCAGAAATAATCTACCAGGTGAGGATTGAGTTATTTTATTTCTTAAAGAGACACAAAGGGCAGTTTACCTCAAGAATGAGCCAAAATATCAAAAGGGAACGAGCCGGCGTTTTTTCTGCGTAAACAATAAATGAGTATTTTGACAATCTTAAATAAACTATTAGGGGTGTTCAGCCTTACAGCATTGTTAACTACGATAAGACAAACCTGACCAAGGATCCAGGCAACGAAAAAGTTGTTTGTGGAAGGGGTTAAAAGCATCTGGAAAAAGTAAACCACTTTGCAAAATCTGCAACGGCTGGATGTTTTATTGCAGTGGTGACGGTGAAGTAAATTGTTACCAATTTACGGTATACAAAGCCGAAGATTTGTATGCCTCGTGGTGTTTGAGAGGTCCTAAGGGCATGCGTTACGGGTGCACAAAGAGTGACTGGGTTGACCAAATCGATTTTGAGGACTGCTATTTTACCATACCTGCAGAAAGTTCTCATAGACGACAATCTCTCAAGCGCGTGGGTTTTTTAAAGCAGTGTAGGTGTCATAGAGACATTTCCGTGTGGCCTGAAATTAAAGAAAATAGTAAAATGTCGATTGCATAACCATATATATCTACATATGTATATATTAGTTTGAAACGTAAAAATTGAGAAGTTAAAAAAAAACTTCTGCTAACATCAATGCCGATCTGGCAGAAATGGATAACACAGAATTTGACGCCATTTCCCATAGAATTGCTACCCGACATGCGTTATTTCCTGAACCTACATATTATTTGCTACAAGATAGTTTTGGGTGAGGTTTTATCGTCATTTTACCGTACACATTTTCCATCCAACCATGGCTTCCTTAGCTCACTTCACCGGTAATTTCGGTTCATCCTTCTGTAGCGGATGGAAGTTAGTTCTTTCGATATGTAACGGCAACACATTTAATCATTCATTCTGCTAGACAAAATCAACAACCTTTTGGCGTGCATTAAGCGTTCTAGCAAGCGTTAGATCTTTCCACGGGTTCAGTTTTGGGCATCATAAGAATCATTTTGTTTTAGAAGAAATTTACTCTAATACTTTTTAAGTGTAAACTTAATTGGAGAATAGCGGTAGTAAACAATGCTGGTACTAGAATCTATTCGAAAAAGATAAAAAATACACAACCTCTGCCCCGTTCAATGTACCTCCCTAAAAAACTTAATGTTTCAGTCGTAACAGAATCGCTGATTCAGTTTATCAAACTTTAAGCGTTTACGCTCTCGGTCACTATCGTGACATACGAGTATGTACTACAAAGGGAAAAAGCTACTTCCCTATTTTCAAAGTTTAAATGGCAAACATTTTTTACACTCTAGATTCCGCCATAACACACACTCTTGAATTACATCACTACATATAAGTTTAACTTTATTTGCTAATATTTACAATTTTGCAAAGTATTCTATTTTTTAGCTATCTTCTACTATTTACATTTCATATCATTGATACCTCTCCCATTAGCCGTTTTCTCCTTTTCCATGTTTCCTCCATCCATTGCGCTCCCGCTCCCTTTTCCTCAAGTATTTCTTCTACACTGCTATCCTCCTCCCTTAACTCCCTACACTCTTTTGTCATATGTCTTATCTTCTCCATTTCTTCTCCGCATAATCTACATCTTCTTTCTTCCTATTTTCTCCAATACCTGTTTCCCCACTCTACGTTACTGCATCTGAACCTCGCTATAATTTTTTCCTTTCCATTTTTTCCTTCTCCTTTCAGATATTCTGATATCCCTTCCCCTTGAATATTTTTGTAATTTACATTATATTTTGCACATTATATTTTGCTTGTTATTTTTACCCATCTTCCTTGCTTTTAGATATCCCTGTCCCTTCTTATTATGTCTTCTCTTACCCTGACTCTCTCTACCCTTAACCTCTCTACTTCCTTCGTCACGTACCCGTTCCTTTTGTAATATTCCTCTCTTCCTTCTTGTCCGTATTTCACTCTCCCTTCCTTTATCTCTTTCCAGCATGCAGTAATATTTTACATTCCGTTCTTTCTTCCATCTCTTCCTCATATTTCATTGCCCTTCTTCCAGCCTCCACCATTATTTTTTCTACCTGCACTTTCTCCCTTATAATATACCCCGGCGTTTCCTTAGCCACCCTCAATACCCATTTCCAATATTTTTCTTGCAGCCCTTCCACCTCTTTTTGCTCATCCAACCCCCACACTTCTGCCCCATATATCACCACACTGTATTAATGTGCCAAATAGCATATTCCTTTCCCTAGGTCCATTCCAAACAACCTTTCCCCCCCACTCCACACTTATCCTATTAATTTATTCCCTTTTCTCACTATTTCCTTTATATGTTCCCCATCCGTATTGTCCTGTCTCATTGTATATCACAGGTATGTGAATTCCTTCACCTGCTCAACTTCCTCCTCTCCCCATTTCCACACTTCCATTTTCTTCTCCCCTCCCTTTCTGAATATTAGCATCTTTGTTTTTCATTTCTATTAGTCTTTCATTTGTCTTTTTTTAATGTATTCCCATAGCTTTTCCCGGTTCACTATGTCGAACTCCGCCTTTAGATCTACGAATAACGCCACATACACATACCTCTTCTTCTGTTCTTATTTCCTTGATATGTTCTTCTTGTTTCTTTTTATTTTCTTCCCTTTTCCTTTCGCATGTTTTCCTATATTTATTTAATGTTTGTTTATAATCTTCTTTCTCTACTTTCCCTTTTTTCGATTGTATTAATGTTCTTCTTGCCTTCCTCTTTTCTTCCTTGCATTCACTATCCCACCATTTCTTCCATTCCCCCCTTCCACCTTTTAAATTTCACTTTCTCCGTTGCTTCTTCCCTCTTCCTTCTCATATCTTCCGCACTTTCTTGTACTCCCTTTCCCACATTATTTTCCCAATTTTCTCTTTATACTTCTTTGTTCCCCTCTGACCATATTTTTTTGTTAGGTACTCCTCTCTCTTTCCTTCTCTTACCCCCTCCTCAATTACCAGTTTTAGTGGTGGTCCAATTCTACTCTCTCGCCTACCCTAAATGCTTTAACCTTTTCCCCTACCTGTTCGTTCATTATCACGTAACCAATTATTGATTCTCCCCTCCCTACGTACGTGTATTCCCCCAATTCTTTTTCTTCTCTATTCCCATTCATTATTTTCCACCCTCTTTAATTGCACATTTCCAGTAGTACTTTTTCTTCTTTGTTTAACACTTTGTCCTTTGTCTGACTTTTCCCCGTTCCTTTCTTTTCCTGTCTTCCCCCTTCTACTCCTGTCCTCGCGTTAAAATCTCCTCCTATTATGATCATGCCCTCCTCCCTTTCTTTTATCATCTCTTCTAGGTTTTCCCTTACCTCTTTCATCCTTCTACTATACAGGGTGGGAAAAATTTGAATGCTCACCATTGAGATCTTAGAAACTATAGGATATACAGGAATCGTTAAATGGGAAAAAAGTTTCTTACATTTATACACAGAAAAAAACCGGTAATACATTTAAAAAAAAATCAAAGCTTACTGAGATATTCATAATAATATAAAAATTGTTATTTTTCATTAATGTAAATAATTTTTTTATTTATAAAGGTAACGATTTGAAATTTGGTGTATGTGTACTGTTCAATAGTCTTTATATCGTTTTATAAAAAAACATTGTTCTAGGCCTGCTAGATATTAAGAAACAGTTGCCAACTTTCCTTTTTGTTATGGACGCCATATTTGTTTTATGCAATGTTTAAAAGTAGAAAAAAATTGCAATCCAATGGTATAATATTCAATAAGGTTTATACTTAATTTCAATGAAATATTAGCAATTTTGTATTTATCAAAGAGTGCTTTGAAAAACAAATTGCGTATACAATTGTAAAATTATTTTAATCATGAACTATTAAATTTGTAATAAGTAACTGGTACAGTAGCAACAAATTATGTATTATTGAAAATAACAAACAAACAAATGTAAATATTTATAAATGTTCAAATTGAGCTCCATTTTGTCTTAAACATAAAGCGACTCTACGTGGTACATCTGCTATCGCACGAGCTATCATATCACCATCAATATGATTAAAACAGTTTAATGTTCTCTCAACAAGCTGCTCTTGATTGAACTTTGGTTCGTTGTAAATACTCGATTTGACATACCCCCATAAGAAATAATCCAGTGGATTTAAACAAGGTGATCTAGCGGGCCATCGTATAGGACCGTAACTGCCAATTCAACGATTGGGAAATCTGGTATTTAAATATTCTTGGACTATTCTTGCGTTATGGGCGGCATATCCATCTTGTAGGAAATATTTCATACTTTCTATGTAATTTAGAGGTAAATCGTTTACAATATCTTCCAAATGCGTTTGAAGGAAATTAAGATATAAATTAGAATTTACATTTCCATTTATAATGTAAGGTCCAAGAATTTTATCATTTAATATCCCACACCAAATATTAATTGAAAACCTTTTTTGAGGCCTCGTTTGGTGCATCAAGTGCGGATTTTCGGTTGCATAATAATGTTTGTTGCGGGAATTGAATAAACCTGAATTAGTCAAGGTACATTCATCGCTCCACAGTATTTTCTTATAAATAATCGGATCTTCAGTCATTCTATTGTTTATCCATTGACAATATTCAAGTCTTCTGTTCGTATCTCCATTATAAAGCATTTGTACTTTAGTAAACTTATAATCATGATAATTATGCTTTTTAAGAATACTGCGCACTGTGCGATCGGTAATGTTACATTCATTCGCAATACGACGGCTTGATGTTTCAGGATTTAAATGAACTTGCGCCAAAACATTTACATCGTTAACATCATTATGACGAACATATTTACCTTTTGGCTGCGAAACTTTTCCAAATTTAATTAAATTCCTTGAAATTCTTGAGAACACAAATCTAGACGGATGTTGTCGTTCCGGACACGTATTTTGATAAACAAGCGCAGCGACTTTAGGGTTACGATGGTTTTTAATGTAAATGTTGCACATATCTAATTTTTCAGATTCACTGTACCGAACCATCTTAAATCTTAACGTATTGAATCAGATTTCATTACTGTCTTATTAACCTAATATGTATAAGACGTATTATTTCGTGCATCAACATTTGTTTTTTAAAGCACTCTTTGATAAATACAAAATTGCTAATATTTCATTGAAATTAAGTATAAACCTTATTGAATATTATACCATTGGATTGCAATTTTTTTAAACATTGCATAAAAGAAATATGGCGTCCATAACAAAAAAGAAAGTTGGCAATTGTTTCTTAATATCTATCAGGCGTAGAACAATGTTTTTTATAAAATGATATAAAGACTATTGAACAGTATGCATACACCAAATTTCAAATCGTTACCTTTACAAATAAAAAAATTATTAACATTAATGAAAAATCACAATTTTTATATTATTATGAATATCTCAGTAAGCTTTGAATTTTTTTTAAATGTATTACCGGTTTTTTTCTGTGTATAAATGTAAGAAACTTTTTTCCCATTTAACGATTCCTGTATATCCCATAGTTTCTAAGATCCCAATGGTGAGCATTCAAATTTTTCCCACCCTGTATACAGTCATTATTTTTATGTTTGTTTTTCCCTCCCTTATACAATGCCTCTTCTCTGTTGCACTTTCTCTTTTTCTTCTTGATTCAACCATTCTCTTCTTACTCCCGCTATTATTCCCTCCGTTGTCTTTCCTCTTCTGTTATCTCTTACCGCGTGCTGCATCTCCTCTGTGAATTTCCCTGGCATTTCCCGCATTTCAAAATAGTACTTTTAACTTTTTTATCTCTTTCTTTGCTCTTTCCTCTAGTCCCATTTCTTGCTCTTTTCTCTTTCCATTACTCATTTTTCCGTTTCGTTTCCCTTTTTCTCCCTTTTCAACATCCTCCTTTATTAGGTTTTGCCCTTCTGTTCCCCCACTTATCCCATCTTTCTCTGCTTAACTCCCTCTTTATCTCATTCCATATACACCGTTCTCCCCATACCCATACCTTTTTCCCCCCCGCTCTTCTTTCCGCAGCCCTGTTCCGTATTTATTTTTGTACTCTCCTTTTTTCCTATACCAGGTCGTGGTCTATGTATATTCTTGTATCCCTTAGTTTGCTCTTCCTCGACATAATTTTTTGATTTTCCTCCCATCTCTCCATCTCCGCCACCACCATCTCATTTTCTCTCTGTCTGTTTATCATCGGCACTTTTTTGAACTCCACTTTTATGTTTAATTTCTCTTCCATCATCACCGGTAAGTTTTTTTCTGACTACTTGCTTCTCCACCCCTTTATTACAATATTATTCCTTCTTTCCCTCCTCACTTCCTCGTCCACCTTTGTTCTAACTTTTCTATTCTCCCTATCAATTCTTCCTTTTCTCTCAGCCACGCCTTTTCCCTTTCTCTCATTTCTTCCTTCATTGCCATAATTTCATTTCTTATTCCCTACGTGTTTTGTTCCATCTGTTCCATAATTTCTTTTATTAATTCTTTCATTTCTTCCTTTCCTGTTTCTTCTTTTGTTATTTCACTTTTCTTTATTTCTCTTTATGTTCCTCCCTTGAATGGTGCACGTCTGGAGACCTTATCATTTTCTTGTCCTTGCCAAATATTTTTTACTTTCTGCTTTTTCTTCCTCCCTGTCTCTCTCTCTCCCTTATTCATTACTCACTGTTTCACGATTACCGCTTCGGTTCTGTCCTTTTAAACTTTCTTAAACTTTACTCAACTTAACTTTTTTTTTCTTTTTGTTGCAATTTTGTTAATCAATACTCAGATCACTAATATATGTCTTAATTGCAGTAATTTGTATTCGCACCTTCCCCTTAATTGCTATTGTCTCAAATATTATTGCAAATAGGTAGTTTTTTTACGATTTATCATAAATAAACAAGCATGTTAACGATAGGACTTAAAAGTTAACGGTGTGATATGATACCGTTATCTCACAAATACACATACTCTAAATAATAAGTGTGTATTACCTGTATTATGCGTTTTGAACAGATGTAATTATTTCCATGAAAGTGTCCTTTCGCATAAATATTGCACAATTGTTTATCTAACCCTAATCACTATAACTATCTTATTCATTCACTAATAATAAATTACACCCTGTATTAAACAAAAATTCACTACTAAATCTACTACCATATTCCAATTAGTTCCAGGAGAAAAAAGAGCAAGCTTAAATACGAAATTTTAAGTACGCACACGTCGTTCTGGAGTTATCGTGGATACATCTACACAAACACGCACGCGCGTACACCGACACCCCTCACACACATACACACGCGCACGCACATAAACACACACATACACACAGACACACACGCGCACACACACATACACACATACATACACACTCACTCACTCATAAACACAACCACACCGCACACACCCTCACCCACGCTCACACACACCATGGCCGATCTTGGCGAAACTATCAAAAGTTGTAAAATGAGGTAATAAGTCGATCTTCAGTGGTGACGGGAGAGTCGATCTGCACAATATGTATTATTGGTCTGCAGAAAATCCCCATTGGTTGCGTGAAGTTCAGCGCCAAGGACGTTGGAGTTTAAATGTATGGTGTGGCATACTGGGAGGCAGAATTATTGGGCCATATTTTTTCGAGCAGTCCCTAAATGACAATGTATTTCTTGACTTTTTGGCCAATCAATTACTGTTGTTGTTGGAAGATGTGCCTCTGGAAACAAATGTGCTAGTTGCCCAGACACCTATACACGTACATGTAGGTTGGAAGGTAAAAACAGATCATTCCAAATATGGGGAGAAAGGAGATAATCAAAAAGAGGAAAAGGAAGGGTATCATTATATTAGAAAAATATCTGGTGTGAACCACACGACCTTCCAGCCTACAAAATGGAAATTGAAAGATATGAAATAATTTTAATATTTTTTTGGGATAATTATGTAACCTCTTTTTTAGTTACGTTCATAACGAAAATAGGCAACATTGTAAAAACAAAAACAATACGCTGTCAGATAGACGTTTAAAATTGCATGTCAGATAGAACTTTAACAGACATCTAGATGCCAACATAAAAAAATTCCAAACCCGACCGCTTTTATGAAAATATCGTATATAATACAACAAGTGGAATCTTGCTGGTAATTTTTGTGTCAGATCGCGAATAGTTGTGACGAAAACCGCAATGAGTGCTTTAGCACGATTGGCGATTTTCTAAAGACAATTCCGAGTGATTCAGACTGACATAAATTACCAAAAGATTCCTACCGCGAATGGGTTCAGCAAGACAATCCAAACAAAATGCAGGAGTTCAGCAAGTTCGATTCGCCCTTACTTGCAACTGGACACTGTGTACGACGTACAAATCATCAGTAAAATGACGAAAAAGGAAACAGTACAACCGATGGTGAATAATTCTTGCACTGAAAATGAAGAAAGACCCAAAATTGTTTACAGCAGTTGTGTTATAAAAAATAATAATTATTAATACAGTTTATTGTTGCTCCTTAGCATGGAAAGATTCCCAGTGTAATCTGATCCTAATTGCCTGAAATTCAAAAAATGGCGTGTTTCGATTGGTTGCTAAATTTAGAGTTGGATTGTCGATAATACAGTTTAAGCATTTTCAAACTAATTTAATTAATTCTTAATGCGATTAAAAATTATTATTGATTTTATTAAATACATAAACAAAAAATTTACCTCGAGTAGGATTTGAACCTATGACCTGTACTTTGCTAGAGTACCGCGCTAACCAACGAAGTACAAGCCCCAATCGGTGTAAATTTTGTCTTTATGTATGTAGAACTGATGTAAATTCTAAATATAATGAGATTACAATCAAATTACGTATATTAATGGAATGTGAACCTTCAATATCGCAAGGATTCACACATACCAAAGCAACTTGATTGATATTAAATTATTATAAGTTTTTGTTACGCACGAATAAGTTCAAAAGTAAATATGCAATTAAAAATTATTATTAATTTTATTAAATACATGGACTTATTCGTTCATACCAAACCCTTATAATAATTTTTAATGCATTTTGGCATCGTATATGTTTTCATATTTTCTTATAAATTAATCGTTATTTAGATATTAGAAAATTTTAACAAACACTTAAATTCCTCGTATCAAAAAATTACATAGAACAGATCTATATCTATCTTTGACCAGGAAATTGTGGCGACGCGTAATTACAGACACAATTTGCGACTATTCGGCGCAAAAATATTGAAAGAAGAGAGAAATATATCGTCTCAGTCAAATTAGGGAATGAAAATACATGAAAGTAAAAAAGATTGATATATTGAGGTTTTTCAATGAAAATCGCAATTGCTTACTTCAAAATGTTGATAAATCATTAATTATATCATATTCCTATCAAAGCTTGAAATAATTCTCTTAATATATTAGCCAGTTGAAAAATATTTTAAGATTTACAGACGTGTTGTTTAGTTCACTCATTTATTTTACCTACGAAATGTAACTCCTTCTTTTCATTACGGCTTGCACAGCCGTACGCTGAACACACTGCCATTGTAACAACGTAGAAATAAAACTGTGTTTAATTCACTTTTTATAAACAAAAACTCAAAATGCACGAACCACGCTAAAGTTTGTCTGGCACCAAACAAATGGAGACCTGTTGATATTTGGTCGCAGATTTACGCAGGTCTGAAATGCATGTCACGAGTCCCCTCTCTTTCCTTGCCAAAGATATCTATAGCATCGATAAATTTAATCACTAAATTTATCTATGATCTATAGTTTGTCCAGACCTCAAAGTGCAGTACGTGCTCTTATGGACTAAACGTCTCTTTAATTTAACTTTAGTCATCTACGAACAATGAACTGTATACTAGTATTGTATACAATTAACGCTATCATTTGCTTTCATGGCAATGTTGTCAAACATAAAATGTTATTTAGGAACACATAACCCTTTTATACTCTCTAATTATTATTCATTTGCCCTATGTTATTTTTCAAATTAAACCAACTCCATTTATTAAAAATCGTTTTTTTCAGAACGCTTAAACTTAGTATAAGCGTCTTTAAAGGTAATGATGAGTATTTTCTATACTTAATCCTGTTATTGCACTTAATTTTGTAAAAATTTCCTTAGTTCTTCGATAGGGAAGTGGAAGTTCAAGCTGGCCCTTCAAAACGACGTACTGAAGAATATTTCACCCGTAACAAGAAACGTCTTGTTCTTAACGTACTAAATTATTTCTCGGCCAAACTGAATGTAGGTGCAGCCGTTAAAGAACGGAGCAACGCATTATGTTGTTCAGAACGATGTATCTACGCTACATTAAAAAGAAACATCAAACTGAAGTAGTAGTTAGTCCGAAGAAACTTGCGAAAAGGAAAGGTGCACAAACCAATGATCACCTTCATGTATGCCAGGTGTAAATCAAATATAACTTTTGAACGGGTCGTTAGATTTTGTTCAAGTTTTGATGGGTTATATTAGAGCCAGTTTGGGATTTTTTGACATAAAAAAACAATATGACCGACTATCCGGTTTCACCGGACACAATGGCTGAAAATTTAAATGTAACAACCTGTATATTTTTACATGTTTGGATTCGACGGCTTCAAATACATAGTTCATCTGCCAAATGTCAACTCAAACTCCATTTTACCTTGATAGAGTCGGCTTCAGGAGCACGTTGTGTTAATAAAAATTAGAAAAATTACTGCTTTATTTAGGAACTAAGGAAATTACTATGCATATCGTCTTACTAGTACTTGAAGAGCTATTTAATATACAGGTTGGGCCATGTATGTTTCTATTGGGAACAGTGAGTTTTAGTTAAAAAACTGTAATTTTTAAATATGTTCGTTAACAAACTTCACAAAAATTAATTACTAGGAAAAATAATATTGTGGGGGTAATTGTATGTCAATTATCTATAATTTAGATGACGTCATAATAATCTAAAATTTAAAGAATAAAATTAAAATGGTGCCTGACTTGATATTTGACAGATGAACTAAATGTATTTGAAGCCCTTGAATCCAAATGTGAAAAAAATATACAGGGTGTTGCATTTAAATTTTCAGCTTTTGCGTCATTTCCGGTGAAACCGGAAGTCGCCATACTGTTTTTTTATATAAAAAATCCCAAACTGGCACTCATATAACCCACAGAAATTTGAACAAAATCTACCAACCCGTTCAAAAGTCACAGGGGGGCCTCTATTTGATTTACACCCGGTATGTCCAGAATATCCAAACTATTATTCGGCGAAAAGTGCATGATGAAAAAATTTGTGCTGTTAATAGTTATGACGATTTACCGAATTTTAAATGCAGTACACTTTTCAACTTCCTGAAAGTGGTTTTGAATTTCAAAAGATAGGACAAAAAAGTATTCTTACTGAACGTGATGATATAAGATAGATGCGTAAATACTTACGATGCGTTAGAAAGTTCGAAGAAGAAGGTGTTTACTTTTTAGGTAGAAGTATTATATGTATATACTGATGAATCGTGGGTTAACGTAGAACATGCAGTGAGTAAAGCATGGCATGACACCAGGGGCGCGCCGTCCACGTGTCGAATGTGTCAGCGGACACAGGCGCCAGGAGGCCAAAGGCGCCTTAAAAATGTATATAAATTCAAAATTCGTTATAGGTTGCGATTAAAATAATTCAATATCGCCTTATTTTATTACAACTTATTTATGATCTCAGTAATTATTCTTGTTCTAACATGAATAGTTCGTATAGTCGTGTTAATATCATGTATACAGTGGACTCTTCATATTAAATCGCCGATGGATATATAGCCGCGGTGGCGGGAGCGCGCGGGCGACACGGCGGCGGAAATTTGTCCACGCACGAATTTACAAAATGAAGCGCAAGCGTTCTAACTCGTTTAGTCTTGTTAAAACCGGCTTTGGCCGGAACCAATATCTCACATATCTAGGCAAGCTATTATAAAAACGGGTTCTAAACAAATAAAAAACTTTAATTTTCCGCGCAATTTGTTGGGTCGAAGATTTTCTGAAAGTTACTATAAGAGAAACTTAAAAAATGGTGAAGAATGTAATAGAAATTGATTGATTTACTCAATTACGAAAAATAATGTTTATTGCTTTTGTTGTAAACTTTTCGAACCTTCTCAGCAAAATAGATTTATTCAGGGATTTAATGACTGGCATCATATAGCAATGTACCTGAACCGCCGTGAAAAAACTTCCACTAACTACAAAAAATGGACAGAGTTGCTTCTATCGTTCAAAAATAAAACTACTGTTGATTATTTACAGCAAACAATATTAGACATTGAAAGTAAACGATGGTATGAAGTAATAAAGCGAATAATTTATGTAATTCAATTTTTATGTAAACAAAATTTAGCACTTCGAGGCAAAAGCAATAATCTTTACAATCGCAACAATGGTAATTTTTTAAAATGTATTGAAATGCTAGAAAAGTTTGATCCTATTATATCGGAACACACACGACGTATAAATAGCGATTCTGAATTTCACAAAATGCCAACATATCTAGGAGACAAAATCCAAAATGAAATACTTTCCTTAATGGCTTTTAATATTAAAAATCATATTATAAATTTATGTCGTCAAAATAATTATTTTTCAATAATATTAGATTGCACTCCGGATGTTTCTCATATTGAGCAAATAAGTGTAATAATTCGATTCTTTCATTTCAATTTAGCATTAGGATCGACTGAAATACATGAACATTTTTTAGCATTTTATCCAATTTTAGATGTTACAGGGGCTGGATAAACAACATTTCTTATTGATCTATTAAAAACATTAAATTTAGACATAAATAATATAAGAGGCCAAGGCTATGATAATGGCTCTAACATGTGCGGCAAAAATAGTGGCCTACAAAAAAGAATTTTAGATTTGAACCCGCGAGCTTTTTATGTTCCTTGTGCGAATCACAGCCTGAATCTAATTGTAAATGATGCCGCTAATATCAACCATGAAACAATAATTTTTTTTAATATAATACAAGAATTATACAAATTTTTGTCAGCGTCTACTAATCGATGGAATATCTTAATCAAGCATGTTACTAATTTAACTTTAAAGCCTTTATCCGAAACACGCTGGTCAAGTAGTATTGATGCCATAAAGCCTCTCTATAAATATTTACCAGAAGTTTTTGATGCATTATTTGAAATTTGCAATGACTACACAAGAGTCGACGAACAATATAAATACCAAGCAAAATGTCTGGGAGAAAAAATTTCTACATTTACATTTATTTGCTCCGTTAAAGTGTGGTATGATATTTTAAATCGAGTAAATTTTGTGAGTAAAATGCTTCAATCTCAAAGTACAATTTTGCAACTTGTTTTGGATGCATTAAACAAACTAAATACATTTTTAACTAATTATCGATCTGATGCTAGTTTTGCAGAAATTGTTGAAAGTTCCAAATTAATTGCAGAAAAGTTTGACATAGAAACTGAATTTCGTAGTGCGAGGCCATTAAGACGACGTAAAAAATTCTACTCAATTTGATTATGAACATGAAGATCAACCTATAGTAAATCCTGAAAATTCATTCAATGTAAATTTTTATTTCTGTATAATAGATCAAACTTTAATTTCGTTACAAGACAGATTTTCTTTTTAAAAGAACATATGGATTCATTCCAATTTTTATATTCATTAGATAATTTACAAAATAAAGAATAGGTACCTATTATCTTGCTGCAAAAAATTACAAGCGAAATTAACTCATGAAAATCAGTCCGATATTGACGCAGATGATTTACGTGAAGAAATTTTACAATGTCAAGTACTTATTACGAATTCAAAAAAAGATATATCCGAAATAATTCAGTATATTTATTCAAATGATTTAGTAGGAGTTTTTCCAAACTTTAGTGTAGCACTCCGTATTCTTTTATCATTACCTGTGTCAGTTGCGTCCGCGGAGTGGTCTTTTTCGAAATTAAAAATCATAGAGTTATTTACGCTCCACAATGGCGCAAAATAGATTATCAGATCTCGCAATAATTTCAATTGAGTCTGACATACTGGTAAACTTGATATTCATGATATTATCCAAACTTTTTCTTTGCTAAAATCTAGGAAAGTAAAATTTATTTAATGACTTATTTACATTGTATTTAATTTACCGTATAATATGTATTATGTTTATATTATAAATATTATATTTTTCATTTATTATTGTTGTTTATCTGTTTTCTTGTGTTTGTAATTTTGTATTTTAAATAAAAAAGTTTACACAGACTATTTCAATCTTTGTGTTTTTTATTTCAATGCGTTACGAATATAACAAAAACAGTCATTTAAATGTCCCTAAACATAAGCCTAAAAATTATAGTATTTCAAAGTAATTATTCATTATTTTTTTATTCATGTCGTATTACTTAAAAATGCTACTAGAGAATTAAAAATTAAAGTGTACGAACCTACAGTTGTTGGGGCTCTTATCACCTAGGCATGCAAAATATTTATAATATTAGTTTTTGATACAAATGTTTTTAATTAATGGGGTGCTATCAAAAATTTTGACACAGGCGCCGCATACTCCTGGCGCGCCCCTGCATGATACCACCATTGAAAGTGATTGGCATGCATTCATCCGAGGGTTCAGTACAGGTTTAATATCACCACGTGGTCAGGGACCCCGATGTTTCTTCGTGCATGCTGGTGGGAACAAAGATTTTATACCAGGTGCGGAACTAACTTTCTTGTGTAAAAGAACACTGCTGATGCGCATAAGGAGATGGACGGTGATGTGTATAAGAACTGATTTCTCGACTAATTTATTCCAAATATACCACCAAATTCAGTCACTATTATGGATAACGCGTCTTGTCACAATAGGAAGGTAGAGAAAATTCTAATGGCATGGCGAAAACAACAAATTGTTGATTGGCTTAGTGAGAAAGAAATACTCATAGAAGAAAATGTTTAAAGCGAGACTTAGTGACTTCTGTAGCTCAAGTGAGGCATCAATATGATAAAAATGATGTTGTGGCACAAGAAAGAGGTCATGATGTGCTTTGTTTACCTCCATACCATTGTGAATTAAAACGTGATAGGAATGGAATGGGCGTAAGTCAAACATCATATTAAAATGAATAATACACTTAAGGTAAAGGACATGAAACGGTTAATAAAATCTGGTTACAAAGAAGTGACAATTGAAAACTGGCTACATTATATAAATCACATAAAAACTTGAAAATAATATGTGGCTAGCAGATAATCTACAAGATAATATTGAACAGTTGATAATCAACGTTACACAATCTTCTTCCAAAGAGCTAGAGGTCGACTCCAGCAATTAAACCAAATAGGCTGGAATATATCATTTGTATGAGAAATATTATATTATGTTAAAAATAAGTGTTGTACCTATAATTCCAATTCCAATAAAATTATTTTGTTTACACACAAGTTTCTACTATAGACAAAGTTCCAATTTCTATAAATGTTCCATAGTGTTAGTTATGTTTCTTTCACATGTCAAAGCAAATTCTGTAGTATTGATCTCATGTAACAAGTAATCCGTTTATTTAACCATTATCTGTGAATCCTCTCCCTTATTTAAAATTTACAATCTACGTTTTAACGTTTTGAGTTTTATTATAATGTTTATTTGGTGCTGATAAATTATAATAACTTTATTGCTGTTAAAATGCAGAAAAACAACACTTACAGAAGTTAAAATAACAAAAAATTAATACCTTAAGGTTAAATTAAACTTAAATGACTGCTGGAAATCATACATGCATTTGCACCAGTGGAGGGAGATACTGATAACAAATATATATAATAAGAGGATTTGATACATTTAAAACAGTTTTAACAAGCTGTATTTAAACATTATTGTCGTAATTAAGGTATTCATTATAGTTATAGAAAGTTGCTTTATTAGGTACTCCTTAATGGTTAATTTGAATGTGGCCATGTGATTTTGGTTTTCAAGTCAGTTCTTACGTCAAGACCACACCTCATGTGAAGTTCATGTATAATTCCATGTTTAAATGTAATAAGTTTGTTTTTTACTATTGTAAACATTCACATGTAAGCATGTGCACCTAAAATAAAATTCATTACCTGCAACAATAAAATTTAATAAAGCAATTTTTACAGTTGTCTCGGTGCCCACATTTAACTTCTAATGTGACCAGCTTCTTATGAATCGAACTTCTATTTGGTATATTTACAACTCGATTTATAAGTTCATTTAAAATTTATATTCAAGTCTTTTATTTTAGATTAGAAACTGTCTTTCACACCATAGCTACCGGGCCCGGTATCACAAATCGATGCAGTAGTCTATCGGTAGAATAAGTTTGGCAAGCATGCACTACCGTCCCATAAGCCCCATATTGCACTTGGAGTTTGGACGGTCCATAGGTATTTTTATATCTTTGAAATATGCAGTTGTTTCAAAAATATTTGATAAAAACCAAAATCTAATCAGCTCCAGGAGAAATGAAATGAAGCTTAAATACAAAATTTCAAGTATGTACGTATTATGAATTTGGAATTACCGTGGATAGTAATATACATGCACACACAGACACCATGGCCGATCTTGGCAAAATTGTCAAATGATTTAACGATAATGAAAAAAAGGTTGATTGCATAACTTATCTATACGTTGGAAGGTAAAAAATAAGTATTAGAGATACATATTTGTGTCAATGTCTGAGCTCTGTGAATTTTGTAAGTTTTCAAATATTTGGTAAGCTATCTCATATTTGAGCAACACCAACTAACATATTTAGCCTGACTTGGCATTTTGAAAATTAAATTGCGAGAAAACTGAATAATTAAAAATACATTCTAAGACTTATAATCTAAAATGGTAGTAAAACTATGAAAACTAATATAAATTTGGTATCTCCAGGTAAAACAAACTTCTTTGTTCCTCATTAAACTTTATATCACTGATGAGGGTTATAATGTAGAGAGGATTAACTGAAGTTTAAAGAAAAGTACAAATAAAATGTTATTAGTAATTAACTAAAAATGTAAATAATAATAAACTACATAAAATAAAATGAATAAGCTAACATATTTAAGAACTGTTTTCATTACGAACATAAAATTGAAAAGAAGCGCTCTATGTCAGCTTAGTAAATATATTGCTGAATACCTTAAATATTTCTACAGTTATAACTTGTTTACTAGTCATGCTTCTATAACAGCCATAGCTTCACCACGTTCTTCTTCTAATTCTTTGCCAGTTGCAGCTAACATATCAACATAATAATCATCTATTTTGAGATCTTGGACAATTTTCCATGCTCCGTTACTAATTGTAACTGGGAAAGAAAATACCACTCCTTTTGGAGCACCATAACTGCCATCACTTACAACTCCCATAGAAACCATCTCACCAGGAGCAGTTCCTAAAAACCAGCTTCTCATATGATCTGCAGCAGCAGTTGCTGCTGACATTGCAGAAGACATTTTACGAGCAGCTATAACTGCAGCACCTCTTTTCTGAACAGTTTCAATAAACTGTTTTCTTAACCAACCTTCATCTTTCACGGCATCCAAAGCTGAAATCACCTTTCCATTCACTTCAACTTTAGCATGAGAGGCATCTGGGACTTGGGTAGAAGAATGATTACCCCAAATAATAACATTAGAAACACATGCTACTGGTACTTTAGCATGTGCCGCAATTTGTGCACGTGCTCTATTGTGATCGAGTCTCGTCATAGCTGTGAAATTTTCTGCTGGTATTGAAGGAGCATATTTTGAACAAATTAATGCATTTGTGTTTGCTGGATTGCCAACAACCAACACTTTGACATCTTTACGTGCATGCTGATCCAAAGCTTCCCTTGAACTTTAAAAATTTTTACATTAGCAGATAAAAGATCCTTTCTTTCCATTCCTTGTTTACGTGGCATTGCTCCTACTAAGAAAGCCGCGGATACATCTTTAAAGGCTACAGCAGGATCTGCTGTAGGTACAACTTCATGTAATAAAGGCAAAGCACAATCTGCTAATTCCATGACAACCCCCCCTAAAACTTCCATCATTTGAGGAATATCTAGTAGGTATAAAATTAATGGTTGATCTCGACCAAATACCTCTCCTTTTGCTATTATATACAACAAGGAGTAAGCAATCTGTCCAGCAGCTCCAGTTACGACAACTCTAATTGGTTCACACTGAAAATAATTACAAACTCAGTGTTATGTAACATATTGATTTTTGGTATTGCAATTAAGTTTTTAATGTAAAATTTATTTAATAATACAATAGGTAGTTACCATTTTTGAGATGTGTAATTGATTTTCAAATAACACTATTATGCAGCAAGTCAAGGTAACTTTTCTCTGCCGGAAAAGTACAGACCGCAAAGTAATCAATTAATGAGTGCACAATATACTTTGAACCTTTCAAAATATCAAAGATTACATGTAGCTTGTCAACTCAGTTGTCATTTTAGTAATTTTTGTATGCCCTTTATTACGTGAAGGTCATTGTCGGTCATTTGAAAAATAGTACACGTGAACGAAATATTAAAAAAAAAAATTACAATCGTAACTAGATTACGGCTCAATTTAATTCAGCAATCAGAACCACAGAACCTACAGTAAACAGAATCAACTCTCTCTAGTGGCGCCTTTGATCTTTATCTGTATGTGCAGGTGCACCATTATTAATGAAAGGCTCCTTCTAGACCACACCGTAGAGATGTCGTGCGCATTCGAAGTTGCAATGCAACACCGACCTTTAAACATTACGGCATTTCTTCCTAGAGATAATTTGTTACAGCTGTACCATTGTTTATATATACTTAGACAATGCATATAGAGAAATTGGAAGTCATAAACTTTCGCAAGAATGTGGCGGTACCCCGTAGTAAATAGTTAAAACTGCAAAACATTTGTATTTATCTGTAGTAAACTTTTTCAATCTTCAAACTACAGGCAAATTTCATGTAATTTAAACAGAAAGGTTCTTTTATAGTACAATGTTAAGTTATTCCTTTTTGTTCTGTTAATACTCAAATCATTTTATTTAAATCTCGTTGTAAAAATTAAAGAATCTAAATTTACATTTGTTACTCTTATATTATCTGATATTAATTGTATAAAAAATACAGTTAACTTAAATTACTACCAATAATTAAAATATTGTTAGCATCTCGTATTAACAAGGATATATTTAATTGGATATGATTGAAGTGGCGTTAGCAAGTCTTGCTTTAAATTTAAAATGTGTTCAAACTTGCGTACGAAACCAGTTTTCATAATTTTGGGTTAAAATAGAGGACAGGTACAACTAGAAGCTACATTTACTTTCTGCAAATATGGTTTTTTGAAACAAGAACTTTATCAGTAAAAAACATTTATTTGCAGGTTAATTTGCCCGTTTTTAACATATGTACCAAATACAGTGATCTTAAGTTAAATAAATTTTTAACCCAAGATAATGATTTTATTTTGTCACCCACACTTGCAGCAGGTACCTACTGGCAAAATCCACGTCATTTTACATTAGATTACTATTATTGTTTTAAGTTTTTAAGGTTTTCTTTTGACTGACATTTGGAACACACGTGTGTAAATAATTAGTAAGTTTCAAATTGACAAAATTTATTGCATTTGATTTTTATTTTAAATACCTGTTAGAATCAAGAATAGTAGTTAAATAAGTATTTTATCTAGTTATGTTACAATTTATTATACAGGTTCACTCTGACTGTTCTCAACTATAAAGCCAAAATGGTTACTTAAGCTTAGGTCCAACACAATAGCTCAATTATCGTTTCGCATTTAAACGTCTACAAAACGTGGGTTCAGGAAATGATGCTTTGTACAAATAACGGTTCAACCCTATCTGTGTTCAACATAAACCGCCAAAATGGTTAGCTTAAGCTTGAGGTCCAACCATTTGTCAGAATCATATAACCTAACTTTTCGAAGTTGTTTGTTAAACGTTTGTCTTTTTTTTATCAAAGATCATTTGTTTTATAAAATTAAGAAATAATGGATGCATATATTGGTGTTTTAACAGACGATGAAGATTTTCTAGGATTAGTTGAAGCTGTTGATCGTCAGCGGGCAAGGAAAGTAAATCGTCCGCGGGAAAATCATTTTAGAAAGTGGAATGATACCGAGTTTATAACACGATTCCGCTTATCAAAAAATGGTTTCGTTTCATTTTACAACATATCCCACAACAAATTTCACACCCAACACAATGGTATAGCTTAGAAGTCATTTACATTGAACTTACATCATTTTATAATTACAGAAATAATGCGGTTTCTGCAGAAGTTATGTTGTTTGTGACATTACGGTTTTTTGCCACTGGATCGTTCTTACAAGTAGTAGGTGACTGCTGGTATCCACAAAAGTACAGTATGCCGGATTGTAAATAAAGTCAGCCGAGCAATTGCTGCACTGCACCATACATGATTAAAATGCCATCTTCAGAAGATGAAATGGCTAGTAATAGTGCTGAATTCTATAAGATTGCCTGTTTCCCTAAATGTATTGGAGCAGTAGATTGTACACATATCAAAATAACGTCACCCGGTGGAGATGAACCAGAAATATACCGTAACCGTAAAAGTTTTTTTTCATTGAATGCACAAGTAGCTTGTGATGCAAATTACAAAATTCAAAATGTTTACAGATGGTCTGGCTTTTCCCACGATAGTACAAACTTTAATAACACCAGACTAAGAGCAAATTTTGCACAATATGTATTAGTGGCAGATAGTGGTTATGGCATTAAGCCGTCCATATTTGATTACTCCATTAGGTAAGCAATGCATTAAAAAAACCAGAATGTGCAGTTTTATTAATTTTAGGCAATGCTGTGACCGCAGCCGAACAATTATTTAACGAACTCGAAATCCTATAGAGAGGACTTTTGGGATTTGGAAAAGCAGATTGCCAGTTCTCACATTTAGAATTCGTTCACAACTACGTAAAGTCGAAGCCATCGTAGTAGAAACAGCTGTGCTTCATAACATAGCAATATTATTAAATGAGGTAGTCTCTCCACTTCATGTGGATCACGAAGCCTAAATTGAATTTGTAAATCAGGTTGAAGTTGAAAATGCCAGGAATGTTATTGGTGGAAGAAATATGTTCATCAACTTATTAATGAATATTTTAACACATTGGTAGTTTAAAAGTGGTTTTAATTCAAATGTTTAAACAAATATATATACATAAAATATATGTAATATTAAATTACTTTTTGAGTTTAATTTGCAACTTTTCTAATTGTAGAATTTTCATTCTTATGAATAAAGAACATAGTTTGTCATCAACTTATTAATGAATAATTTAACACATTGGTAGTTTAAAAGTAGTTTTAATTCGAATGTTTAAACAAACATATGTAATATTAAATTACTTTTTTAGTTTAATTTGCAACTTTTCTAATTGTAGAATTTCCATTCTTAGAAGATGCTCCTCTTTCTTCCATTGAATTTCTAATTTGGTTTTTTTAATTTCCTGATTATGTTGTTCTTGCATGTGTTGCAACTTCAAGTGACATTCCTCCCTGAAAAACATATTTACCTTCTTCTAATGTAGCTTTGGCTTCAGCCCACTGTGACACCCTGTCAGTTACAGAATGTGGAGGTTCTTTTTTTTGCCTTAAGCCGAAGATTATTTACTTAAAAAAACTGATCACGTGACAGCTTGTAAAGTAAGAACTATTGTAATTGTCAAAAAGTAATGCAGTCAGGGGCGAAACTTACACAACTCATGGCATAAAAGATAAAACCCTGCTTTATACATTAGCTAATCTTCAGTAGATGTAGAAAATGATGTATTTTTATTACCTTTAGTTTTGGAAGTTTTCAGAGCTGCGGACACTGAAATACGATTACTATAATGTTTAACTTTTTTATACAGGGAGTATCTTAAAATAACCGACAAACGAAAACTGGAGATTCTATGGTTCAACATAAGACAAAAATTAACATAAACGCTTTTCCGAAAATGCTTCCTAACCGAGATACAGGTTGATTAAAAAATAATTTTTTTAAGATTCCTCAAAAACTACAAAAGATATTACACTGAGATTTGGTACACCTAAATGTCTAATTAAGTACAATTAATCAGGTGAGTTTGAATCTACTGGCTCCATGCAGTGGCGTAGAATATGTTAAGTTAATCACTTTAAGTAAAAAAAAACGCACGTCCTTGCTTTTTTTGAAGAAATATTTTTTTGTTAAATTCAACATTTAATTCTGCAAATAAAATCATACTTAGTATTTTTTCGATTCGGCACCCGTTTTTGAAATATTTTGCATTAACATAAACGACTACATTATTCAGTAATAACCAAATTAAATAAATCAGAGGTTGCTTTGCATTTGACAGTTACGTATCTTATGTTTGCTAAAATAGTTCATTTACACGTATTTTGTAATTCATTGTTTGTATCTAATTACTGTAAAAAAATGAATTATTCCAAACGAGAACTGGTCGATATGCATTTATGTTATGGTAATACTAATTGCAATGCTCGTGAAGCTGCTCGACTTTATGAACAAAGATTTCCAAATAGAAGACATCTACATCATACTACGTTTAGAACCGTTCATCGTAACTTGTTAGAGTATGGAAGTTTAAAAGGAAAGAAAAATTTCGGACGAAATGCTTGTGTACCAGTTGAAATTGAGGAACAAATTTTAGATAGAGTTTATGAAAATTCATGAATAAATACGCGTGAGTTAGGTTTAGAATTTGGTGTGTCTTGGAAAGTTTATGAGAACAAAATTTACATCCCTTTCACCTACAAAAAGTGCATGCATTATTGCCTGCTGACCATCCTCGTCGAATGAATGTTTGCGAATGGTTTTTAAATAAAAATGGTGAAGATGTACAATTTATTAGAAACTTATTGACCACTGATGAGTGTATTTTTTCCCGAAATGGAATAATAAACTTGCACAATTCCCACAAATGGTTAGATGAAAATCAGCATCCAACTGTAGTTACAGTTCACCAACATAGATTTAGCGAAAATATTTGGATAGGTATACTAGACGATCACCTAATCGGACCTATCCGTTTTCCTCAAAGACTTACTGGCGAATTCTATTTAAATTTTTTTCTTCATTGACTTTAGTAGTTACCCATTGGCAGAAAGATTCACGATTTTGAAAATCTATTTCACTTAAAGCTTGATGTTGCTCGATATGATAAGGATACAATTTGTTTGTTTTTTTTTTAATAAAGCTGCGAACTGTATTTCTATTTAGGCCTAGGTGTGTACTTAGCTCTCTGGTACTAATTTGCGGATTTTCTATAAGAGATGCTACAACTTGAAACTCAATTTCTTCATTTGGGCTTGTTTTTGCGCGCTTGGGATAACACACACTTCCAGAATTTATAAATCTCTCAGCTACATTCACAAACGATTTTTTCCGCGCCTGTCTTCTCTCTGGGTATCGTTCACTGTACAAACGGGTAGCCAGCAAAGCATTTCTTTGAGCTTCGCCGTAAATAAAGATCATATCGACCATTTCTTCTTTGGAAAAATTCATTTTATACAAACATTAACAAACCGTCAATCCAAAAACACAAAGTAATGGAACAATATTTTAATGATTATACAAACGTGAAAACAATAGATGCAATTGTTCCTCTTTATTACGACCGGCTAACCTACCTGATTTGTTTTGTTGAATTCTATTGTCATAGTAAATTAGTATTTTAGAATATTTTTACGTAAAAGCGTCTTATGGCTATGAAACCCATTATCAATTAGTATCTACTTTTCACGGGGAATCGAAATGTGAAAAAATATACAGGGTGTTGCATTTGAAAAAATTGAGAAAAATTACATTTCGCGTAAGTTAATCATTCTGTATAGTTTTACATGTTTTCGAAAAATTTCCCAGTTTGTTTGTTAGTAGACTAATATTAATAGTCGGTGGTATAAACAAATTTACAAAATCATGGTGACAACGCTTGTATCGTGGTTCCAAAGTTAACTCTGTTTTGGTACTAAAGTGACAAAATCTGCAGAACGGTTAGTGATACAGATACAAATTTCTATATTTTTATTCTAAATGTAACAGTGAATTAAAAAAATGCAAAAATATACAGGGTGTTCCGTTAAAAAAAACAGTTTTGGATTGGCATATTTTTGTTAATCACCTAAATATTTTTAGAATGTAGGTGCACTGATCGTGTATTACCACACGAAAATTGGTTTTGATATCTTTAATAGTTAAGGAGCAACCCCCCGTCCACGCAGTAGTCACCCGCCCTGTATACCTTTAAAATATACAACAAAATATGATCAAACAATAGTTTTCTTCTTTTTTATTCATGACCAACAATTTCGAATGTTCTAAAATTAGATCACGTTTTTGATCCATAATTGTAATGTGACATAAAATACATTTTTGGATGCGCCAAATTTAACAAAATAAAAGAAAATCTAGATAACGATAACCGTTCGTGTAAACTAGTTCAGTCTTGATTTTGGTAGTATATACATATTATTTTTTACCGGTTTTTATAATATAGTTATTTTCCTAACTAATGCGGAAAGTGATACTCTTCCGCAGTTGCATGAACGGACATGCGATAGCGTGCGGAAAAGACACTTTCCGCATGTGTTAGGAACAACATTTTTTCTACGAGCGTGAGGAGAATAAAAAAATAACATTTAATTAGATACAAAATAACTTTGCCTCTTTCAGAATTGCTTCTGGGAGGTCTTCATTAGAGCTTTCTGAATACATTTTGTGTAATCTATCTCACTATCGACTCACTAGCTCATATCAATTTGATATGAACTGTCAAATATGACGGCCAAGGCTACATGATTTAATATTTTTAATTGATAGTATCCGTAGTAATGTCACATTATTTAGCTTAATTTATTTTTTAATGTATTTGTATCAACGGAGATTTCACACTTAACAAACTTATGTTTCAATACGAAATATTTTACAAAATTTGAATAAAATGGAAAAAATAATTATAAAATGCTATAATACCTTGCATCAAAACACAAATATAAATGTATTCTAGATTAATTATTTAGCGTGCGGTAAAGTACTTTGCTGGACGGCATAACGCCACATTTTTATTAATTTATCAAATAGCAGCTTCCTTTTCCCTAGGTCCATTCCAAACGACTTTTCCCCCACAGTCCAGACTTGTCCTATTACTTTATTTCCTTTTCTCGCGCTTTCCTTTACATGTATCCCATCCTTATTGCCCTGTCTCATCGTATATCCTAAGTATGTGAATTCCTTCGTCTGCTGCACTTCCTCCTCCCTCCATTTCCACTCCTCCATTTTCCATCTCCCCCACCCTTTCTGAATACCAGTATCTCTGCTTTCTTTGTGTTTACTTCCAGTTCTTTCCTTTTCATACAACCTTTCCAACGTCTTCATCATTCCATTTTCCTCCTTTCCTCCATCCAAAATTAATTTATTGTGCAACCAGCAATCGGTATGCAACATAAAGTCTAGGAAGTTTATACTGCTAAAACTTTTTTTAGTATTTGCTCTGCCAACTTAAACTTAAACTCCGATTAAAAACATTAAAACTAATATCTACAGCTTCTCTTAAGATTCTACTGGGAACGATAAGTCCAGATGACCGCACACTATTATATATTTGATTAATAATAAAATATTTTCGACGGTAGTTGGAGTTACTTCATTGTTGGGTATAGTTAAGTGTTCTTTATACCGGAGACACGAGTATTTTTCGAGACACTTCTTTTCTAGAAAGTTTATTTTATATTTAATTGTATAATAAAATATGTACAACCTGGAATATAAAACAAATATTGGAACAGGTCTATTTATTTACCAACACTCCTTTCGGATCTATCCTCAAAAACAATTGGTTAACAAAAATACCGTTTCCCGCCCGGAAATATAAAAACTACAACTTTTAGAAAAATTCTAAAAAATCTCAGTTTACCTAAGTATCCTGAAAAGTAAGATGCTGCTCCTCTCTCCAATCCATGTAATCATTCCTGAAGCTCTGTAGCGTCCAACTCTACTTCAAATGAATCCTCCGTGGCCATTTACTTTTGCGCAATCGTCTTCGCACCCATTACGAGAGCCACAATCATCCATGTCTGTGATAGAACATTCATTTGCAGTATTATTCTCAGTACAACTCAAAATATACGTCGTCATAAGGTTCGCAATTTGAAGTACTTGCAGGTTTACTCAAATCTGTTACAGTCAATCTTCTAAAAGCCTTTCTAAGCTTTTTTACCGAAGGGTTTCGATGGTATCCTCCTCTTTGAGGAAACATAGGAAACAAATTTTCTAACACGTCTTGATTGAGACGAGACGTTAGTATATACTCTTTATCTTGTTTCTCGATTTTATATAACTCCAAAAAAGATATGTAATCGTTTTTATTGGGCCGTGAAAACAAGGAGGAGGAGTTGTTTGCGTTCCCTTATCGTTCACCATTACCAAGTTTTTGATGATACCTAGTCCTGCAACGAGTGTTTTTCCAACTTGGGGATGTTTGTTCGCACATCTGAATGAGTTACATACTATTAAAGAAAGTTCTTAAATTACATACAGCCGATCCATTTCGAGTACAAATTGCGTAGTACACAAAACTCAGTTGCTTTGCTAATAACCTTCTTAGCAATAAATTACATCTTTCCCATCGTTTGTGTCTTACATTAGCGGTAAGTTTTGTTAGTTGTGTTAAGAATTTGTTCGACGTTTATAAGTAAAATTAGCAAATTGGTTAGTCGATAATGTCAGTTTTAAGCAAAAAATACAGAATCTTAATTGAACATTACCGTGAAGAATTTAATTATGGTGCAAGAAACATTGTGAACGAATTTCCTCAGAAAAATTAACACATTGGAACTATAGGAAAATTTTTAAAACATCTAAGGGAAAACAATGGGTCTATTGAACATAAAAGAGAAAAAGGAAGGAAGCGATTCTCGAGAACTGAAGAAAATATTGATAGGGTAAGGGTTATTATAAGAAATTTTCAACTTGGTCAAGTTGTCGAACTGGGAAAATCGCAGAAATAACTAGGATTTCTTGTAGGTCAGTTCAAAGAATCTCGAGTGTACGCACACATACACAAGCACACGCACACGCACACGAACAAGCACACGCATAAGCACACGCACACGCACGCTCACACGCACATGCACACGCACACGCACACGCACATGCTTTTTATCACGCAGAATTCAAATATGACCTTAGTTCTTTTATTACTGAAGAGCAGTAATCATATTACAAGCCCCTCAGGACAAATCCACCTATTTTCAAACCTCCTTTCAAAAAATTTCCTTACCACTCAAGAAAAGTGAGCTAGCTTGCCATCAAGCATAAAGTCCACTCTTGCAACAATGTCCAATGAAACATCTTGTAATAATGTGTTCAGGTTATTTCTTTTCAACACTGCGACGAGTTCTGGAAACTCCCACTATTAACTGTTTTTTTTAAACAGACATCTTCACCACCCATCTTCATCCAAACGCCTATGCACGTCAATAAATGTTCGAACATTAGGAACCTGTCCTAAAGGATATCATTCTCGATAGATACGTTGAGCTTTGGAGAAATTTGACCGAGCTTCTCCGTCAAATTTGCATTCATCGAATGCATTTTTCTCGTAAACCGTTGGTCCTAGCGACTTCAATAAGGTATACCTTTCTGAAGCAGAAAAGATGGAAAAACAAATTTTTACAGTCGAAAATGACATACAGTGTAAGGCAAAAAAGTTAGGACCGATTCAAACAAAATGGAAACCTGTATGTGGCGCCCTCTATCAGTAATAAAAGAACTAAGGTCATATTTGAATTCTGCGTGATAAAAAAGCCCCTGTATACAAAATTTCGTTAGCTTATTACATCATTGTAAAAAGATATTAAAAAAAACAAAAAAATAATTAAACTTCAACACCCTATATCTTTTGAACAAAGGCGTTGCGGACTTAAATTCATAGGAACTTTTTCTCTTCCGAACTTCCGAAATATAATTGTACAGGCAGGTAATTACTAAACTAGTTAATATAAGTCTGTATTTAATTTTTTTTATATGTGAATGCACGAGATTTAACCAGAATTTCCGCTTCAAGTACACGGCATGGCACGAATTGTTTGTAAAAGAATGGAACCAGAAAAATCCTCAAAAGTACTTAGCAATGATAAAATTTGGCCTAGGGTCAGGCTATTGAATTGGAATTCAAAATTGATATCACTAAAGACATCTATTATGCTAAATATGACCTAAAATAATTATTTTTTTAAAAAGTTTACTATTTATGAATATACTAAAATTTTATTGTTAAATAAAAATTAGACCGTTACAACATATACACACACACACACACACACACACACACACACACACACACACACACACATATATATATATATATATATATATATATATATATATATATATATATATATATATATACAGACATCATGGCCGACCTAGACGAAACTTGACCAAATGTTGTAAAATGAGCTTATAAGTCTTCGTCGTAATTCTCATTACCAATATTGTCCTGGATCTCCTGATTGAGGTCATTGTTTTTATAAACCCTATCAGCGTCATTGTTATGTTGCTACCTGCGTAAGTACCTGTGCACCGTGTCAAGTTCTTTCGGTTTAGTGGAGTTGATCGGCCTATTTCCACAGTTTATGCTTTTGAGCGCGACGTTTCGGAAGCGGACTCTGATGACGGAAGCAGAGTCCGCTTCCGAAACGTCGCGCTCAAAAAGCATAAACTGTGGAAATAGGCCGATCAACTCCACTAATAGGAAACCACAGTTACAAAACACTTATAATACAGTTCTTTCGGTTTGTTGGTCAGACGTCAACTAAGTCCTCGTCATCGTCCTCAAGGACGACTTTGTTGCAAAAGTTGATTGGTCTGTCTGGCAGGATTTGTTGCTTTCTCAGAGCGTCATTGTCGTAATCGTCATATGTAGGATTTATAGCGTCAGAGTTGTAACCATCAGTGTTGATATATATGCGTTGCCATCACATGATGAACATAATGTCGCAACGCTAAATGAGTAGTAATTCTAATCATCACCATCATCGTCGGTGTCGTCTACCACAAAGGTTTTAGTATTGTCATTGTCGTGCTCGGCACTGACACACTGATGACTTCAGCGTCGGTCAAGTACAGTACTATGGTCTCAGCACCGCTAAGGCTCACCGAGCTTTCGTGTGCATACGTAATGTGCAACACACCCGCTCAATGGCAACACTGTATCTCTAGGATCTACCGCTGCAATTTGCAGAGAGTCTATTCTCTCGATGATTCGTCCCCAATTGTTCCTCGGTTAAGGTTTCTTCCAGCTCTTTTTGCACAATCGCCATTTGGAAGCCCGAGGTCACCTCATTAAAGGTCCTAGTGTCCCTATGGGTCCCAGTACTAATTTTCTTGGCAGGTCCTTGTGGAGTACTGTCATCTGACCGCGTCGCTTTTGCGTCCGAGTCGTTTTGAGTACTCCCGGTCGGTTATAACTCCCGGAATGCTCACTTTCTGAAGAGGGAGACTGGAAGACTGCTGTTTAGAGCCCTTAGAGCCTCCTTCGTCTTCTTCTTAAGCTTCCTCTGGGCTGCCCCGCGCAGTTTTTTTCTGCTGCCCATGTATGCAAGGCGATTTAATACAACGGAGGTGCCCCTTGGTGCTTTGAGGTGGGAACGGTGGTTGCTGATCTTCTAGAAAACCATGTATCCCATTCGACCGGTCCCCTTCCCTTCAGGATTTAGGTTTTTGATGAGGTCGTCTCCTCGTGGTCCGGGCGTTTAGGACAGGGCCCCCGAGCTCTACGTGAACAACGTTCCCTAATCACGCCTTGCCAGAGTTTCTGAAGTACAGCTAGCACTTGCGGTATTAGGAAATAGTTAACGTTTAGGTATCCCCAGCTGGAAAGAAGAGTAGAGAGGTAATAAAATGGTCTCTCAGCTTTGGCTGAGAGCCTAAAGGGATCAAGAGTTGGAGCGAGACAGAAAAGAGTTAAAGTAAGGGAAGGTACACAAGACCAGTAAGTACAACAAAAGTGAACTTCCAGGGGGAATCAGGGCTGCCATCCCTGTTCTCGTTCGTTACGAGATCTCACGTAAACTGACCGAGCTGGTAGCGTAGTGGCGACACGACCTGCTTAGCGTTCGGGAGGTAACGGGTTCGATTCCCGTTACCGTCTACCTTGTATGAGGTTTTTTCAGGGGGTTTTCCTCATATACATGTAGCGGCATGGTCACTGCATATATGCACACCATGTGCAGCTACTTAGGTGAATGCTGGGCTAGTATCTTTCCCCTCAGACCCTAACTCCGTTCCTTCCGATACTAGGCTGACCACACCCATCCTTAATCCCACCATGCATATATACGTAATGTAAGTATGTATGGTGAGAATCCATGATTGTGGCGGAAGGAGCTCGGAAAGCTCGAGTCTTCCCCCTTGGTGATGGACTTTTCCTTTTTTTTTACGTGAACTGGTCCTCGAGCCATCAGTGACTGTTTAGGGCCACGAGCTCTTATTTTGGTGTTGACCTAGCATCATTTCCAAGGTCGTTTTCCTATCCGCCACCTGGGGACGCGCCTAGTAGATAGTTCATCCTCTAGGTCCTTAGAGCGATAGTTACTCTAAAAGGTGAGTCTAGGAGCGCTCGCCCCGCCTTCTTGGCGCGAACAACTGCCTATTAGGCATGGGTCCTACTCGGTGCAAAACCCACTCGGTGCACTGGATACAGAGCCAAACTGTTGAAGGTAGTACAATAATTTTTCGTATTTGCTATTAAGTTCCTGGGGGAACAAAAGCAACAATTCATTTACCTAAAACTGGTAATCATACTTGCAAGATAAAAGTGAAATACACGCCAATGTGTAAGTACCTACATAAAATTGCTTTTAATCCTTCACAGAATGAAAAAAATTAGAATAGCATTTGAATAACTTGAAAATAGCTTTTAAGAATGTGTTGCAGTGAGTTATGTTATGTGTTGTATTAATATGTATATAGTAACTATAACTGTAATAAACTAATAACCGTCTAAAATGTTTGAAATTTTGCTCAAAACAACCTCAGTGTGCAAAATAGTGTCGCTTCATAAATTTGTAGGCATCCAAAGAACAGCATACATTTAATTGACGTTATACTTGTTTATCAACAAAAACGGAATCGAATTGTAAGAAAAGATGTATTTCTTTGTCATCTAAACAAAGTGATCAGCTTTTTCTTAACTCATCTATTCAATCATTTCGCAACGTTTTGCGTCAAGTGTGGTTCGCGCAACATGACGATACCCGACGGCAGTAACGCGTCTGCATTCGTTAACCTGTATGTTTCGGACAAATTGACAAATTTCAGGCATTCCTTAGTGTTGTTGATACTTAAACTGAAACTGGTGATATATATCCAGAATGTTAATTTAGTCCGACAAATGAATTTTAAGTAATTCCTAAATAGTGGTTTAGCTCATATATCATAATTTTACCATTTGTATTTTATTAATAATCTAAATTAGGAAGACGTTCTTGGTTTTGGCACTGTGAATAAAGTAGCTACTCCATTCACAAAGTTTTCTTATGGGGAGTCCCAGAAAAGCAGAAGCCATGGTAATAACGATAATACAAACGAGGTCGCTCACAAGACGATGGTGTTCAAGATAAGGCAGATTATTTGTCAGGCTACGATCGTTAATACACCCGAATGCTATATTTTAGATAGTGTTAAAAACAACAAGCATGGTGAGATAGATCCATCCCCTATTATGTGATCAGTGCTTTACTTTAAGTCTGATTTGTAAGGTATGCAAGGTAGGTAGAGAGAAAAATCTCCTAACTCGAAAGAAGAAGTTAGCAACTGATGATACCAAATATTGAATATGTCTATGTCAACGTATATCTTGCTCCAATTCGACACCAATAAGACTAATGAATAGTTTCCTTTCCGGGGCTTACCGGACATGCGGGGGAGTAGAAGTTTGATTATTTCCTTAGAAAGCTTGTGTTTTAGGAGGCATTAAACAAAAGCTGAATAGCTGTGAGTTAGATTGTTGGTGGAAAAGAGTAGGTCGTTTGTGTGATGTAGGGGTAATGTAGTTAGTGCCCTGAAAGGCTCCATAATTAATTATGAATATGGCAAACGAACGTCCATCCAGTACAACACAGATATATCGATTGAATAAAAAATCTACCGTGCATACAAATAATTTTGGGGTAAACGATATGCTAGAAACTGGTTAAAAAGTGTAGTGTACAAAACCTTTTCGTAAGATATGTTTAGGGTAACAACGCAAGATATCTCGGAAACTCGAAAGAATTGTTCAGATATAGGTAAGATAGGAATGCACTTCATCATTGTCATAGCATTGAAAGCAGAGATACAGATCTGTAGTTAGCCTTTCTGATACGTTTTTGAGGTCAAGGAGGGGCTGTTTTGACAGAATTAGCGAAAAATTATTTGGAAAATAGATCTGCTTTTGTTTTGAAGGTGGACACTGTTTCTTTGCCAGTTGTTAGAAAAGAGATGGCTGTCTTGGGAATGTTTTGATTGATGATTTTGGCAAGAGACCAGAATGCTTTACTACTGTGTTGATAAGGAACAACTTTGCCCTTGATGCAAGAGTTGAAGCCATCTTTGGTTCCTGGTTTAAGTATCTGTAGTAATGTCTCGCCTGGATACTTCTCTGATCGTTTTCGGAATTGTGGTTTAGATAAAATGTTTCATGTGCCTGATTGTTTACGAGACTAGTTTTTCACAGGATTTTGGGAACCAACAACTTGCTTAGATGGTTTAGACACAAAAATCAAATTATAGTAGGTACTATTGCCTAATTTATTACTACATAGTTATTTAAAAACGAAGCACATTACAGTGTCACATTACATGTATAAAAACTAAAAAAAAAGTTATTTTAAATATTTTGCACATAAAATCTGTGACGTTTTATAGTTTGTGGTATATTTTGCATGTTGGGTTAAATAAGGTACACTAATTGTTTTGTAACGCTTGACAAAGAAAGCAAATGATTTCTGATTATGCCATCTTCAGATTTATGCGTCCGTACATTATTTAACATTTGGTTGATTGAATGATGATTTTATAAATCAATTTTAATCAATTAGCATGCCATAATCGCTGTAATTCTTAATAACGCGCAAAGAGTTATTTGTGAAAAGAATATGACATGAGTTCTTTCTTGGACACCTATAATGCGTTCATAAAATGGAAGTGACATTTTTTCTGTAGATATATAGCATTTATAATGGTGGGACACACTGAAACCCATCAGTAGTAACGCTATGTAACCGAAGGATTACTGGATTTAAAAAAATCTTTATAGTGTTTAGCAGTCTGTGTAGAGTACATTATACATCAAGGGATAGAAAGGCATGATTTTTCCCGTGGTACAATTTGTTCCCGGATATCGAAGCCTAAGTGGCACAAACGCACCAATGACAAACGGTACCTTGCTCTAGAGTGTATATACTATTTTTTAAACTCCTACAGCCGTTTACCAACAAATTTAAGAGTGTTCATCAATAACTTTAGATCATAATTGATCGTGTTGGTAAATAGTAAAACATGTCTTGGGAATCAGTCAATAAGAAAACAAACAGATCATTATTCCCTACGGTACTTTAGTCCCTATCTTGTGGTCACAGAAACACATCTTTATTCTTGCAAGTGTAAAAAATAAATAAGAAAAATGCATCGGTAGTGCCCTATACCTGACTTGACTTTAATTTTAAAATACGTTGCATTTTAATATTAGGAACAATATTTTATATTTCAGCAAAAATGAAATTGTATTCCATAAAATAAATACAGAAACAACTCATAAAATATGTTGGTATTAACTAAAGTCAGTATTGACAGGAACTGTGTTATCTCTGGGAACACTAACTGGAAACAGATTAAAGATAATGGTTTAAAAAAATGGTTAGAATAATGGGAAATTTGGTGTTGCTTTGATCAACATAAAAAACAGAAGACATCAATCTGATTGAAGATAACATTTGGACGTTCAAACACTGTGGTAATAACATTATGTATATTTTAAATTAAGACGCCAAAAAGATCCGATAGTTCAGTTGTGATAGAACAAACATATTCTTGAAGAATATGAAATCACACGTCGAATTGGTTGCACACAAACCGTGGATTAAAACATACTCATGGCTAAATGTTCGCATGATCAATATTGTGTACATTTTAATCTAGCCGCCAAAAAGATTATTTTGTTATGTTATGAGAACATGCAACATCGTAAGATGCCACAATGATATTTATAGCATACGGTTTCCAGAATGATTGTCAAACGTGCGAAGATCATGTAGGTACCTACAAAATGGAAATTAAAAGAAATGAAATTTTAATAACATTTTTTTTAGCATAATCATGCAACCTCTTTTATAAGAAGCTCATTACGAGAATATGCAACATTGTTAATGCAAAAACTATAATCTATGTCAAACAGATGTTTAAAACTTCATGACAGACAGAGGTTAATAGACATCTAGATACTAACTTAAATTAAAAGAAATAAAATAATTTTAATTTCAATTTTTTTTTTGATAACTATGCAACCTCTTTTTATACATTCATAACGAAAACAGGCAACATTGTAAAAACAGAAACAGTAATCTATGTCAGAAATGACGTTTAAAACTTCATGACAGATAGAGATTCATAGACATAAAAACTAGTTAACGTTAAAAAAATTTCAAAGCCGCCCGCTTCCATAAAAATATCGATAATACAGCTTCAGCATTTTCAATCATATTTATTTAATTTTTACATTATTACGCTTTACATTAAAAATCTTTGTGAAGAAAATTTATGTAAAATTAAATTTTCTTTAAAAAATACGTCTACACTGTTTCTTATAAAATTAATCGTTATTAAGAAATGAAAAAATTTGAATTAACACTTAAATTCTACCTTAGGAATTTTTTTTCCGCCAAATTACGCGCCATATCAAAAAATTGCATAGAACATAATTAATTGATATGTTTAAGGTCTAGATCCAGGTGTTTTTATATCTTTGAAATATGCAGCTGTTTTAGAAATATTTGATAAAAACCAAAAACTACCCCAAATAAACCCCCCTCTTCGCCGCTGGATTTTTCCCAAAAGCTTAAATACAACATTTTAAGTACGTAGTTATTTTCGTTCTGGAGTTACCGTGGATACTAACATACATCCATACACATACCCAGATACCCACACGCGCGCACGCACGCACCCACGCACACCCACACCACGCACCCACCCACCCATCCAAACACTTATAGGCTTGCTAGTGTATTTTCGAAGTCAGTTGAAAAACTCTTGAAAAAACGAATTGTGAACTCTATCTCTAGCAAGTACAATTTCGACCCTCACCAGTTTGGTTTTCAGAACGACAGCAGCACAAATACAGCTGTGTTAGAAGTCACCGTAAAAATACGAGAAGCACTGAATTAAGAAAACTAAGCTGTCGTTGCATTTCTGGACCATCAAAAGGCGTTTGGCATGGTTGTCACGGTATGTTATTAGAACACATAAATAAGGTAGACAGGGCTAAAGGTATAGCAAGCAACCAAGTAAAAACATACTTGGAAAACAGGCAGATAGTGACTAGGGCAAACAACACTAACGGTGATCCAATTAAGATACATGAAGGCCTGCCTCTAGGTTCAGTATTATGCCCACTACTTTACTTGTATATACAAAACATGACAAGTATCAATCTCCCAATTGAATATACTGTACACGCAGATGACACAGTACTGTTGTACCACGGTAAAAGTGGACAAGAACTGGAAACTAACTTTATCCGAGATTTAGACAGGCTAGAAGATTGGTTCTACTCAAACCTGCTAGCAATCAATACGGGGAAAACGAAGTATACAGTATTTTTAATGAAAAATAAAAGGAAAATAGAAATGGAAATAAAAGTAAGAAGCACTGAGAAAAAAAATTATGCCACATATTGGTACCATGTGGAAATCTCCAAAGCCAAATCGCTCACTTGTTGGCAATCTGGGGTAACTGCACTAAGCAACTTATGTCAAAGGTTGCAATATTTCTTAATAAGCCATTAAAAATAATATTCAACAAACCAAGACTAAAGTACAGAACAGAACTATACTAAACAACAAACAAACACAGCATATTTGAACTATTCTCCATTGAAGGACTGAAAACATATTACAGCATCGCAAGAAAACAACAGAAGGCAAACATAACTCTTCTTAGAAACGAGGTTCATAGGCACAACACCAGACAAAGGAAATATCTTCACATACGGATAGTATCAAAAGTGCAGCAAAGGGCAAGATAACACATGATATAGCGCGAGAATACAACAGACTACAGACAAACATCAAGGCATCGGTTTCAACCAAATCATTTGTAAATAAACTGAAAGCTTGCATCAAAGACTCAAGAAAAATGCAAATAATCAGTGACATACGTACTAAATACCTTAAGAATTTGCACTCTTTATAATTCGATTTGATTGTACTTCACTTGTAAACACTATTAAAGAAAACCCAAAATAATTATTGACAACTAATGGCATACGACAACACAATATTAAATGTTCAAGGTGAATATCAAATACACAGTAAAGCAACTTTGGCGTCGTTGGTTTTGAGTGCCAACAGTGACATTGAACATTTATTTTTTATAACAGTTACTTAGAGCAATGTCGTTTATTAAAATATTTATTTCGGAACGTTATTTTATTTATTTCATTAATGACGTTCATTGGAAAACTCGTTAAAATTCCTATATTCTTTATTTGAGGGATTATTCTGTTTACTTTTTATTCTGTGATGCTATTGTGTTATATCACTTATATCTCAGATCATAAATACACGGAGCACGTATGATCTATAAACAACGTACGGTTTTCTAGACACAGTCTAATTAGTGAAGAACCAGAATGCCTAACTTCACGTAAATCAAATATATCCGGTTTTGTTAACACAAGACGCCAAACGGCAAGGTCAGATTTTTTTAAGCAGGTGAGCCGATAATACAAATTCATATAATTTTGAATAGACGGTGACATTAGTTAATGTGCCATTGTATCCACATCATTTTTCCAATTTATTACAAAATTTAATACAATGCCGGAAAATTACTATTGGTAGTATGAATTTGTTAACATATTTTTCACGTTTTTCAAAATCCACTTTGTTATTTGTAATAAAATTGAAAATTTTTAAATATGTGTGAATTTGTATGTAATATTTCACAATTACATCAAATGAGGGCGATCAAAAATAGTATCTTTAAAAATATAACCTCATACTTTCATGTTTTAATAGTTTAATTATTCTAGCTATGACAATTTTTTCCACAAAGTAACCAACATGGAATCACCCAGAAAGAATAACGATTGTTATTTTTATTATTATTCCACTTGTAATAAGGTAAGCGGTAAGAAAAATTAATATTTGTTTGAAAAATCAATTTTAGGGTGATAGTTGCACATTTCGGCATGAACCTTCTGCATTAGGCTGTGAAACTGTATGTTCTTTTTGGAAGGAGGGTAAATGTCTTAATGTTCATTGTAGTTTCCGACACATGGAATTAAGAGTATGTATTTTATTTATGTAAGTAACGTGATTACACATTTTTTTGTAGAAAAATCGGAAAGCAATACCATGTTACTGGGAAAGTCAACCTGGTGGTTGTTTAAAACCACATTGCCCATTTTTACATAAAGGACCTAAGGATTCATCATCGGAAAATTTAGAATCTCCTGAATTACAATCACCTGAACTTAGTAAAGCTTTGGGTAAATATACTTTAAGTATTGCATTTTTTTTAATGAAAATTTCGCTTGAGCGGAGAAGAGACATTTATACTTATACTTTACATGAATGTTCATAATGAAGTTTTCTATATAAATATTGAATAAATAAAAATCAGAGGAAGTGAAATTAGATTAGTTTTAATCAATTGATTAAAGGAAGTTTAGTACCTAATAACCAATTATCACAAATGTTGGTATTTAGCCTATGTTAATTAGTTTTACAGTTGGCTGGAGGGAAGGTCATAGTTGTTATCCAATATCAGGTATATGCATTTAAGTTTACATGTATAAATTATAAAAAGCAGAATAGAAAGTTTGAAATATATCAAAAACGGCGTTGCTGATTTGTTATTAATTGAAACATATCTAAACTTAATGTGTGGGCTGCTCTACTGATAAGTGTGTTTAGTATTTTACATTTATATAACAGAAACTCTCAGTCTGCTACATGCGTAATTTAAATGGTATCGAACTAGTGTTGGACACATAAAAAGAACTGTTTGTAAACATAATGATTTATCTAATTAAAGATGATTATTAAAAGTTGAGCTTATTTTTGGTAAAACATTTTTGTAATTTCGTAATACAAATTTTAAGTGTATTATATTCCTTTTCTTATTTAATGTTATATTTCTATTAATGATCCCTATCACATAATTGAGGTTATTCATTTATTCATTTTGCTTAAATTGCAGTTGTCTATCTTAAGCTATGAATACTGATAGAACAACAATAATATAGGAACAAACTTAGATCAGACTGATGGACAGTGTAGGTGCATGCATTGAAGACCAAGTTTGTATTTTTTTGTAGTATGTTTTATTCATTGACGTCCATGAAACATGTAGATATTATATTAGCAAGTTTACCTTATAAAAATCTGATGTGGCTAGACTATATTATGCATTTAAGGAAAAATATGTATTAATCAAATATAGACGTTTCATCTTTTATTTGTTATATATGAAAATCAAGGTTGTATTAGAAGTCAATCTCTTTCCGTTTTGGCATGACATCTTACATATGTTTAATTCATTTTCATTAAAAACTTTATAGAGAAATTTATTTGAAGTTGAAATATTAAGTGCTTATAGTTTGTTATGAGTTGAGTGTTATTCCGATATAGACGAAGTTATTTTAACGACTTAATTTTTTAGGGATTAGTTATTGGTCTACAAAAAAATTTATTAATATTTAATAATAAATATCTTTAATAAAGGTCTTATTACTTTTTTCAATAAATTTAGCAGTTTTTGAGATATTCACAAAATATACTTTAGTGCCTTCAACGAAGTACCTTTATTTGTAAATCGATTTTAACCCAAATTTGATAGAACCGAGTAACTCTTAATATAGAGTTTTATTAAAATCGGTTACATATTTTTTAAATTATTGTGTTTACAGACACACCCACAGACATCAATTCAAAAATGTTCGAAATTTGACGAAGGTACCTTTATTTGTAAATCGATTTTAACCAAAATTTGATAGAACCGAGTAACTCTTAATATAGAGTTTCATTAAAATCGGTTACAATTTTTTTTAAATTATTGTGTTTACAGACACACCCACAGACATCAATTCAAAAATGTTCGAAATGGTTTTCAAAATGCTGAAAATGTGCAAATCCGTTAAAAATTCAAGATCGTTTTTTTTCATGGATACTTATGGGTGCTTCAAGCATTAAAAAAAAAGGCTGAACTTTGTAATTCTATTAATTAATAATTCATTAATGTTGCACTTGCTTACGGTTTCTGTTAAATAACTGATATTTAAGCTTCGGTGTTGATTAGTTTGCATTGAATTAAAGGTATGCTGGTGTGTATAACTTCATTGTATTCTATGTACAAATTTAAGGTATTTAATTAAGCCACCTCTAACGTTTACTTTTGTCGATCAGATCTGTATTGATAGAAAGGTACATTCTAATATAAGTTACTAGAGCAGTGCTTGATTGGGTTTTGCATGTGTTTTAGTAATGTTTTTTTCAGATCTGGTTTTACAATTTTATTTTCGAATTTCTGAATACACAGCAGAATCATACTGTAATCAGATTTACATGTAGGTAATGATAGGCGTTTCATAAATTAACCTGATCGTTTAGAATTGTGAAAGCAATTGTTCTAATAATAATTTCTAATTTATGTATAAATAGGTCTTAATATCTCAATCAGACCAAGATATATTGATTCTTCGTAATAACCACCAAAAACAATGCAACGAGCTTATTTTTGCATGATTTTTGTCAACAGTATAAAATAAAATTCAGATCAATTATATCAATGCTTACTAGTTTGCAGTTAAGGGTTACAGATAAACGACACTATTTTTTAAACCATAGCCATATTTCTCCTTCGAAACATATATTTTGGACGTGAAAGACATAAAATAAGATAATATTTACAGCTTGCCCTCACATACAACTTGCCCATTTTACAATTTGAAATTGTTACTAAATAATGCGATTTCAAACAATTGACACGTTTCTGCCAAGTATTTTTATAGGATATTTGAAACAAAATATCGTAAACCAAACTGCAGAATATTCTAGTGATGAGTTTGTGCAAAGTGTGTACTTAATTGCAAAAAAAAACAAGATGTTTAAATAATTGGCAAATTTCTGCCAAAAAGTATTTCAATTATTTTAAGCAATTATATACCAGAAAAATTATGGCTGATAATTTGGGCATGCACATGTTTTTTAATAATTATTTAAACTATAACCAAAATGTACTGTAAGTTGCAGAAACTTGTCAATTGCTTTTTCTTCATTAACATTTGAGTACAACTTCAATACTTGTCGCGAAATTTGTCAATTATTATAGCATCTTGTTTTTTGCAATTTTGCATGTATAATTTCAAGTTTAATATGGGCTGGATGTACTTGAATACAAGTGGTAAATTTTAAGTTATTTCACATCATTCACACCCAAAATATTACTTTCCAAAGGACAGAAGTATGTTTATGGTTTATAAAATAGTCATTATCTGCCCATCTATTAAATCATGCGAGGATTAGATTCTATCTTTATATTCTTTAAATTTTACATAGTAATATTTGAAAATATAAATAATAAAATTAATTTTTTAGCAGTATGTTAGTAAGTATTTCTGATATCTAATTGCGTAAAATAATTGAAATTCTCTTTGACGAAATTTGTCAATCACTTTAACATCTTGTTTTTTTTTGTAATTTCACATGTGTATTTGACCACTTTGCACCAATTAGAATTTTTTGCCATTTGGATTATGATGGATTTTTTGTAAATATATATGCTAGAAATTTGTTAATTTTTTAAAATCTCGTAATTTATTAACAAATTTCAAATTTAAAGTGGGCAAGATGTACTTGAAGGAAAGTGGTAAATTTTATCTTGCTTGAAATCTTTCATATCCAAAATATTACTTTCCAAAGGGTAGAAATATGTCTAAGGTTTATAAAATATATTATCTGCCAGTCCATTAAATAATGCGAGGATTAATTAGATTTTATTTTGATAAATTTTATAAAATATAGTATTTTTAATTTCTGTTGGTCAGTTGACTCTCTTAAAATACAAACTTGGTTACCAGTAAATGGTTTTAGTTCCATCCACACTAGAAAGTGCTGAAAATATACTTTTATTTCAAAATTAACATAATCCTTTGATGTAAGTTTTTATTCAAAATGTAAATGAGTAGACGAATATGATAAACTTCCAATTTAAAAAAAAATACAGTTATTGTGAAATGCTGGAAATCTCATCGCATAAGTAGATTTATGAACTTGATGTCACACATCATTCACTAATGGATTACTAAATTCTATTGTCATATTTAAAAAAATTAACTCTTTTAGGCAATCCAAAAGATAAAGTGGATAAGCAGGATAGGTCGGCAATTTATAAAATTAATTATAAAAATTGTGAATAAATATATGTGGGGCAAACGAAACGACCTATCAAAATTCGCTTTAAAGAACATTTACCTCATATAAAATACAAACATTGGGACAAGTCTGCCGTAGCCCTACATATGTTTGATAAAAATCATATAGTAGATAAGGTATCATTAATCAAACATGTTAGTAATAAGCACGAACTTGATTGTTATGAAAGCTTAGAGATCTTTAAAAACATACAAATTCTAATGAATAATAATGATCAAGGACCTTTAGGCTACTCAGAACTCATTAAACTTTCATAACTTTCACTTTCACCAGATAAGCAACGAAGCGTTACTCGCTGATGGTATATATGTTAGAAATTTTCTTTAGTTCGCCCTAGTCGACCGCTGATGATGATAGCATAGCTATCGAAACGCATTCGATGTTTTTTTAATTTTGTGTGGTACGTGGTATATTTTGTTTTAGTAGAATGTTTTAAACGAACACTAGTAGGTTGCAAAAGTTTGTATTAAAAATGTAGTAACTTGAGAACAGTTACGAGCAAATCAAAAAAAATATTACCGGATTTACACAGCTAAAATTAAAATATTGAAAAATATGCAAGGGGATGCATTAAAAATAATTAAATTGGGTACAGTTCCGGAAGAATGGAACCTGCTGTATAGCTCAAAATAATGTCAGTGTACGTTTCAACAGTTATTTGTGTCACTAGGCCAGAGCTAACTGAGCTCATACTTGCAAAACTAGATGTGTGATACACAACATTTTTATTATGTTATTAATAGATACAAATTATTTTTGAAAGACGCCAGCATATTTTAAGTTAGGTTAGCAGCACCCAACATCGTGTCAAACAACTTTAATATGTATAACAGGTATCAACAAATTTTGACGTTTTACCGACCAAAAACAGTGAGTTTCCGGGCGATGTTGGGGATTACAAAATCAGAGCTTCTGGACGGAATCACAAATAATCTACTTTATAATGGTTTTTATCAACAACCTTTTAATAATAAACGCATAATACCTATGATAGTAAGAGTATTATGCTATGCATAATGCAACAAGTGTAATTATAATTATTCATAAAACCAGTGTAATTATAAATTTGTATGTCTGCTACTGGTAATGTTGGCAAATCTTCCCATGATAATTTTTCCATTACATTGCTACTACATTGGTACTACACCTATGGCAATTAATTTTAATACCTGTCCGAATCTTACAATTAATATAATAAATAAATCATAAAATTATAATAACCAGGTCTATTCTAACAAAAATTAGAAACTAATCAACGTCATTCTTATTTTTCTAATGCTAATTTTCAAACTGTTTTTGACTATTTTTCACAAATTTGATTGGCACTAATTTTCCAGTTGAGACATTTTTGATTTGATAAAACTAAAATTTGTGTCTTTTCTAATTTTTGCACGTTCTAAAAATAAAACTAAATATTTTCTCTGTGAGCACTATTAAAAATAAAATTTTTCGAAAAGTAAAAAACTCCAAAAAAAGTTTCCCCTATGAAATCAACTTTTTGGCAAACACTGTATAAGTGGATGGTTGTAGATAAAGTATAGTATTTGACTCGCATATAATGCGCCATAATAAACTCTGATGATTATATCCTGGTTTTTTATGGCCTACATTATACGCTCGTTAAATAATATACTATTATTGTACTTTTTTTTGTATTTTACTTCAAGCATAAATGAACATGTGTATATTAGTGACTCACTTTGTAAATACTTAATGCTGCATTACACACGCTATGAGCAAATCCCTCACATTTTTCTGTTTACGTTCATAACTTTCAAAGCAATTTAAATATAACTTTGACGTAAATTAATGCATTCTTATGTATCCATGGAGGTGAGTAGTGGGGGTATGTCTAAAACTAGACTTTAGGTTTATTTGCAGTTTCTTACAATAGTGGTTACATTCTGGATATGAGAATGTAGTAGTATCTGCCTGTGAAATGAATCAATGGAAATACTTGTTTAAATGTTGTACTTTTGGATTTTCTATAAGAGAAATCCTAAACAAGTATTAGCTGTGTGTTCTTTTTCATATTTATGCATCACTCAATTCTTCGAAACAATGTCGTTTGAATTATAGATTATTGACAACACATACGACTTGTTTTAGACTTTTATTCTTTTAGTATCTAAGTAAATGAAGTTTTATAATTACGTTTATTATACCGATCATCTACAGCTATTCTTTATTTTCATGTTCATCAAAAATGCAGTTGAAGATAAGCACATGTGAGCAATTCCCTCGCATGTGTGCAACAACGTTACGACTAAGAGCGTGTGTAATGGAGGGTTAAACTGTTATAAATTATAATGTAAAATATTTTTTGTGTGGTTCTAATTTCTTTTTGTTATTAGGTCAAAGTGGCTCGAAGAGTAGTGATAATGACAGAAAAGCAAATCAGTATAGTGAAACAAATTTTGGAAATCCAACAGTGGATCCACTTGTTGTGAATTTTGAAGAAGGTATGCCGATTTGTAATTAACATTATTTATTTATTATAGAATGTATTTGTTATTTTCTGCAAGCATTGTGTAATTTGTTTTGATTTTATTGTTGAGAGTGTATTTTTTTTATATATTTTTTTTTAATTTTGATTTGTTGTTAATTCTATACTGTTTGAATACTGTATTTCTAATTTAATTTATAAATTGTATTATTTGATTTGATTAATTTTGTGTGGTAGTATATTTATTTTTATTTAGGTAAGCTTAATAGATACCTTATTATACTGAAACCAGCACCTTCGAATTGATATTTATTTAAGTTCTGGTGCTTAAATTGCTATAAAGCTTTGTTATTTGAGGAAAAAACCATCATAAAAGTTAGTGAAAAGTATTTTTAGATCTTTGAAAGTTTTGAGCAACATATTGATAGGATTAAACGAAAAACAATCAAATTTACATATTTTCTGATTTTTTAAATACAAGGCCGCCGATTGTAGTAAAAATAATATATCTTTTTTCATTTTTGTTCTGATGTTCATAATGTCTATGAATTTATTTTTTTTTAACTTACATAGTGTATATATTTATTATTTAGTGCCTTAGGGGTAAATTATGTATAATAAAAAATTACGGCAAAACGTATACTCTTAAAATATGGTAAAATTAGAGTGTATGATAAAAGGTGTACATGTTACTTTGGAAATGTGTAAATTTGGTTTTAAATTTGTACTAGTTTTAATTTTTGATTTAGTGAACATTTGTGTGCATGATAATATTGTAATAAAATCCCAAATGGAAGCTGAGCTTAAAATGTATTTTGAGTTTTTAGGTGGAATGTAATAATGTGGGGCTGTTTTGCAATTTCTCATTAATATGCATATTTTAAAGTGTGCGATTGTATCATTAGAAAAGTAAGTGTAGCGATTTACTTAAAAAAAAAATTATAAATAAAAGAAAGACGGTGTGTTTATACTAAACAATTATAAATTAAGTGATAAGTAGCATATAATACATGTATTTAATAATATTTATATAGTGTTATTGCTGTGTACATGGGGATTAACTCAATTGAGAGAAAATTTTGCTATACTACAAAGACTGTACAATTCTTACTTATTTTAAATATTTAGAATAAAAATTTATTTGGTACTTCAAATTACATACATATTTCAAATTCTAGTCCGAGATGATAAAAGACAAGTTTTTAGTTGCATCACTTATTTTGGATAGTATATAAAAGTTTATTTGTAATTTATTATAACAGGTGTACGTTAATATTGTTGATTATTGAAATTGTTATTTTTAGTATTAATTTTTGTAGTCATTAAACTGTAAGAACAATTTAATGATTAAACAAAATCTAAATCTATGTCATCTCAAAGTGGATGTTCATTAGTAAATTAAGATAATTGAAGTTTAATCTACAAAAAATATTTTATGGATTACACTTTGGTTAACTTTATTTGTTAATGATTGTTTTTAAGTTATTTTTAACTGTTTAGTTAGACTGCAAGAATGCACTGCAGAATAATTAAATTAATTATAAATTTAAATAATCAGTTTATTCAAAAATTAATGTGGTGTATTCTTGCAGAGTCTGACAATGAATCTGCTCCAACCAATTCTCCCGCTAAGCCTAACCCAACACGAGTTGTTAAGGTGAAAACTTTAGAAGAAATTCGTCTTGAAAAAATTCAAGCTGAATCTGCTGCATATTATTTCTATCCAGGTAAATATAGTTTTTATTCGTTTACATTTTTTTTAATATGTACATACTGATTCAAACTCAATGCCTTGGTCTTATTGTGCGATAACGGGAGAAGATATTAAAATCTGATTGAGGGATCTTAAAAGTCTATAATTTGCACCAAAAAATAAATTTGTACAAATTTTAGAAATTGAGGTTATGTTGACCAAAAATAAATTTTCCCCAGGAAATTGTATTTTTTTTTAATAATTTTGGATGTTGCCATTTTTCTAAATTCAATCTGCCCAAAACAATTTTCACCTCGTTGGGTTCCAAACTTGCAGGGAAAAATATATTTACTCAAATGTGCGATAAAATTGTGTTGGCCACTAGCAAATTTATAAACCTACAAATTTATTCTTGTCAAACTTGACATTTTGCTGTTTAGGACTGGTTATAATTTAAGAAACATATTGATTTTGATTTGTTTGCGTACTAAGTACAACATTAGTAAGATTTTGTACTAAAGTGAAATTGATATCCATCACATAAATATTCGAACGTTAAAAACCTTATTGAGTTATCCATCATTTCTTTTTCTGAGATGATTGGTTTTTTACCTTCCAACCTACATAATGTATATGTAGGAATAGAAGGTTGTGCAATAAAATTTTTTGTCACTAACACTAAATCGACTTATTAGCTCATTTTGCAACGTTTCTTTGGCCAAGATCCACCATGATGTATGTGTGTGTGTGGATGTATGTTAGTATCCACGATTACTCCAGAACGACAACATGTACATTTTTCAAATTTCGTATTTAAGCTTTTCATTTCTTGCTGGAGCTCTAGTTTATTAGGAGCAGCTTTTGGTTTTTATCAAATATTTCTAAAACAGCTGTATATTTCAAAGTATAAAAAAGTCAACATATAGGCTTTTTAAATGTATCGAGTAATTATGTTCTATGCAATTTTTTGTTACAACGTGTAATTTAGCTGCAAAAAATAGAATTTAAGTGTTCAAATTTGATTCAAATTTAGTTTTACATAACTTTTTTTTATAAAGTTTCTTAATACAATGCAAGGTAAGTCAAAAAATGAATTAAATAGGATTGAAAATTATGGAAGCGGTTTTGAAATTTTATTTGTTAGCGTCTATATGTCTAATAACGCCATTCTGACATGAAGTTTTAAACGTCCATCTCACAAATTATTGTTCTTGTTTGCAATGTTGGCCTATTTTCGTTAATGTGCGTATTAAAAAATAAGTTGCATAATTATGCCAACAAAATTATTAAAATGAGTTCGTTTCTTTGGTTTCGAGATATTTTTTAATGGTGTAGGTAAGTTTGACATAAATAAATTACTAAATTTATGTTTTGCATTTGACTAACACGATTCTACAGCTCGTACTAAATATACAGGGTGGGCCAATAGTGCGTGGGTGAAAAATTGTGGGTTTATTAAGGAATATTTCTAAAGTTTGTTGATGGGATGTGGTGGGGTATCCTTAAGGCTGCAAACATAAAATATTTTCACTTGAATCGCAACGTTTATACAGGACGATTTAGATCAAAGTTGCTTTTTTTAAAATGTAACACCCTATATATTACATAATTGGATTCCTTGGTCAATTCTAGTGTGACTTTATATATTACACATGGTACCTAAAACGAATCGTTTAGCCGCAATTCGTAATTTTTACAAAAAGTAGAAGTCTGAAAAAAATTAAATATTGCTGTGATCACAAAACTTTAGATGGCCATGACTCTGCGATGTTGCTAGTCATAAAATGTATTGAACGATCAAATCCGAATACTTCTTGTGTTTAGAGGAATAATTATGTCAGTTTGGTAAATTTCAATCAATGGTAACTTGATTATTTAAAAAGGAATGGTCATTTCTTCTATTTGTATGAAATGCGGAATCCTTTTTACCTTTCTAATTATATAAATTTCTCGATATCTATCTTCGGTAGATTTCTTTCATTCACAATTTCCGATTCATTTGCTGGGTTTTTCAATTTCTAGTTTGTATTATCTAGTAACCTGTGGAAAATAAAAAACGATTCACATTATAAAATATTTATTAAGCAGAAAAACACAAACACAAAAAACAATTGTAGCTAAAATAAAAATAATTTTAAACCATGGTAACTTGATTTTTTCAAATGGAACGGCCATTTTTGTATCAAATGCGCCATTTTTTACCTTTCTAACGATATAAATTTGTCGATATCTACCTTCGGTAGATTTCTTGTAATATTACAATTTCTGATTAATTTACTGTATTTTTCAATTTTCACTTTAACTTTACTTTGATATTAGATACTAATTCGTGCTGCTAGTTCTGGTTAGAGCTTTTTTGAGTAGTTAACATTAAATTTTAACATATGGTTTTTATTCTTGGAGAATGCTCTACAAATCCGTTCCTAATGAGTCGGTTGTACAAAGCAAGATATTCTGACCGGGAGCGTCGCAACAGAAAGAATTAATTATCTTGAAAACCAGGAAAGAATTAAACCTGCGTCGAACGGAGATAAAAAAAAACAAATTTCATCCATATCACATCCAACTACATCAAGGGCTCAAAGAGACCGACTTACAAAACGGGATTAATTTTTGCAATTGGGTCGAGTAGAAAAGTTAAATGAAAACGTGCAATTTTTGGATAAGGTCATGTTTACAAACATTACTTAGGTGAAAACCTTCACTATTTCCGAGTGCATAGTCAAGAGAAATGGTCGAATAATGTTTGGACAGGCATATTCGGTACTTCAGTTGTCGGTCCCTTTTTCTTCGACGGTATGCTAAATTCGAATTGCCTCGATAATAAATTATTTGGACTCCTTAAAGATGGCGCACCTCCACACCGTGCCCATAGTAAGTGATTGGTTTAATAATGCATTTGCTGAAAAGCCAGCGAAATCTACAGATATTTTTCCGCTTGATTTCTTTTTGTGAGGGTACGTCAAGGAAAAAGTGTATGTTGAACTACCAACCCCTGCGGAAGATATGAAAGATAGAATCCAAAACGTTTTTGCAACTATCAATCCAGTAATGTTAAATAGGGTTAAAAATTATTTTCATTGTGGAATTCAAATTTGTTTATAACAAGGTGGTAAGACATTTTGAACTTTTATTAAAATAATTTGTATTTTTATTTTAGCTCGTAATTTTGTTTTTTTTGTTTGTGTTTTTCCCTTAATAAATGGTGTTTTATAATGTGAATCGTTTTTTGTTTATTTTCCACCCGTTACTAGATAATACACACTAAAAATTGAACAATGCAGCAAATTAATCAGGAATTGTGAAATTAAAAGAAATCTACTGAAGATAGAAACCGACCAATTTATATCGTTAGAAAGGTAAAAAAATTCCGCATTTGATGCATAAATGGCCGTTCCATTTATTTATAAATTGACAAAGTAATTTCTCTAAATACAAGAAGAATTGGGAGTTGAACGTCCGGCCTATGCTAGTACACTTCACGTCTAGCAACATCACAGAGTGATGACCTAAGTTTTGTGATCACGGCGATATTTAATTTTTTTCAGACATCTACTTTTTGAAAAAAAAATGACGAATTGCGGCTAAACGATTCGTTTTAGGTGGTACCAAGTGTGCTAAATAAAGTTGCACTAGAATTGACCAAGGAATCCTAATATGCAATAATATGCAGGGAGTTCTATTTTAAAAAAATGCAAATAAAGCCACTATCTTCCACCCACGCACTATTAGCCCACCCTGTGTTTTTCCCTGTAACTTTTGAACCTAACAAGGTAGAAAAGAGTTTTTCGGCAGATCGAAAAAAAATGATACCATTCGAAATCTATGTAAAAATAAAATTTCCGAGAGACAACATAACCTCAATTTTTAATTTTTTTTACAAATTTACATTCTGATGCAAATTGTAAACTAACATAAACCATTTAAGATCATACTTTTATTATCTTATCCCGTTTTTGCACAATAAGGCCAAAGCGTCGAGTTTGGATCACCCTGTACTCGTCAAATAGTCTACTTTGAAAGCAACAGAGAAGCTATATTAAACACAATCAATTTTAGAAGTTTCCTTGCAGACGTTTATATTTATGTTATAAAAAAGTTCTCTAGTCCTAGCAAAATGAATCTGAGTCAACATATACATGATTAATATGAACAAGTGAAATATAATTTATAATCATAAATGAAATACACTATGCAAAGAGACACATAATGCCAAGTTTTATGAAATATTTTAGTCATATTGTAAATAATGTAAAGACCCTTATGACGGAAATGTATCCTGTCCTTTATATGTAAAGGCATTGGATTTTTATAGAACCAAAATCTTATAGTACTATCACTAACCTTCACGTTAGGCATAAACAGGTCCTAATTATGTATCGCCCCTATTACATCGTCGTTATTCAAAAGTATTTACTGTTAACAATAAAACTAAAACAATTTAAAAGTTGAAACTTTTTCAACAGGAAGAAATAATTTAATCGCAAGTTAATTATTTGAGCCGATGCTATAGTTCAATTGCGTTAAAGATAAAGTTAATTTAAATAGTACAAATGTTTAAAATAATGTTTCCACAACTTTTATTAATACTTACTTCTCTGTATGTTTCAATACAACATGCATCATTGTCAAGAGAAATATATAAGTAAAGTCATTGCCATCATTATGATGGAGGCCTTGATATAACTATTATGCAATTTGTGTGTCACGATTAAGGTCTTTACCCCGTTTTAGACTTTGACAGCTCACCCTGTAGAGAGATTAAATTATGGTATAAAACAGTGAAACTCTATGTTTAAATATGTACAATAATAATATTAAACAGCATGAAGATCTCTGAAGATTGTTTTATTCATATTTCACATTCAATTCGTTTTAATAATATTCACTGATATGATATGCGAGTTTATTTGGAGGTGATGCTTTTGAATTTCTGTTTCAATTTTATTCTTCATTCCAGTAAAACCGCAAATTTCTAGTGTTTGGAGCTGTTATTTAATTTGTTAATAGCTGTGAAAACTGTTTGATCTACATTTTCTTTTTACTAATAGTATTGCTGAACAGGCTAAGATTTGCGTAACGTGCTACAGCACTCTGGAACACTGGGAGGGGGTTAGGGACATTGTTAGGCTGCCGAGAAATGTTTATGAACGGCTACCTTAAATTTGCTTAAATCAAAGTTTGGAGGAAAACGGGAACTGGGTAGTGCATTCCACAATTTGGTCGCCCTGTGGAAAAATGTAGATTGCGCCCGTTGTTTAGTGTGACAAGATGGAATTTTGAGTGCGTAATTATGGCGTGAATGTGCAAACCGAGTGTTCCTAGCGAAGATTGCCTGGGAAGGTATTAAGGAATGTATTTCGGAGACACGCTTGCCATTGAACTTGAGTAGATTATTCCTTCCCCATTCAAGGATACGTTCTAAGTCGCTGTTGATTGAGTCTGCTATTTTCACTTTAACGTCTTGGCTAGACCTATTGTGGGAAAACTGAGAATAACTACAATGTAGAGTGCTGTTCTCTGCAAAGCAATGGACCGGGTTAGTTGTTGAGGAAATGAGGCTATTTATGTATAGCAGGAAAAGTGTGGCAGCCATTACTGATCCTTGGGTTATGGCCGCGTTAATAATTGTTTCTTTCGAAAAGAAGCCATCGACGATATATATATATATATATATATATATATATATATATATATATATATATATATATCAAGATAACTTCAGTTATTGAAAGGGCAATGTTTGAAGAGAAAAGTCTCGCAGTTCGCTCCAGTTAGCTGATTTAAAACACCACATAGTTCTATCTGTTTTTCGAGTAACAGTGGGATTGGGTACAGAGGAAGTTATTTCGATTAGGCAGTGGTGTGATTGACCAAGTGAAGAAAGACTGGGTTTATAGACAAGTGGGTTAGATGTAAGTAATAGGTCCAAGAGATGTGGAGTATGGTTAGGGTCGTCAAGGATTCTGGTGGGTTCGAAAATCATTTGTGTGAGATCACAGGATACAGTAAGTACTTCTGTACTATGACCTGCGGGATTAGTGGTAGATGAAAATAGAAGCCAATTGGAGTTGTGGACATTAGAATCTCCCAGAATTGAGATATCACAAGATAGAAACTGTGTCTATTTTCATACTAAGGTAATCAAAAAGATCTTGGAAGTTATTATCATTGGGAGACCTATACAAACAACAGTAGAATTTCACAAATTGAGGCCCAGAATGTTTGAACCAAATCACGTGTTGTTTTCCAAAGTGGACATCCTCTTACAACCTACGTTGTCCTTGGTATATGCATATGCTCCGCCTTTAAGGCGAAAGTTAGAGTGGAGGTTGTATCTGGGAAATGGCAGGCCAGGTGAATCAGTGCTTCCAGGGAAGACTTGTGTTTCTGATAGAAACAGAATGCCCGGTTGTACTTGTTCAAGGCATTAAGATTCGATCTGATGCCACGTATGTTTCAGTAATGTATCCGAATGTTGGTACTTTCGATGACCGAGGGTGCTTGAGTCCTGTCCTCCCGGGAATCCGAATGGGGCAGGATTTTATTCCCGGCAGATCTTTCTCTTCTTAGTCTTGATTTTGACGTTGACGAATGTTTGCCCCCCCCCCCCCAATCCTTGGGGCGGATCGACGAATCGCTATAAGAGTGGGCGCCTCTCACTACTCACCTGGGTTATACCGTCTATTTTAGAACTTGTGTTTTTAAGGGTTGAGCCGTTCAAACGCCACGCTTGGCTAGTGCGTGTTGGCGAGTACATAAGGAATAAAGGAGATAGTGAGCGGTAGCCCTTACCGAACTCAGAAAATTGGAGCTCCGATATTAAGGAGTCCATGGTAACGGTGGTCGTATTGCACCGGGCGGCATAGGGTATACATGCCTTCCACCTACGAAGTTGTAAAATATTATAGCTGAAAAGGAAACATTAATTAATTTAAACTGTATCATGCAAAAATATTTGTACGATTGTAAAGTAACTGCATTGAAAACAAAACTGAATTTTGATTAATCTAATTAAAAGAAAAAAAGATCGTGCATAGGTTATATAATACCCCAATCTGTTTGATTAGTTTCGTGGCTGTTGACAGCATTAAGATTAAAATAATTTGTTTATTTTTTTTTATAATTTAGGTTTCAACTTGTATATTATTGTCATTTTAAACTAATTAAATCTGTTTTATTGTGGTCGTGAATTGTGATAACTTAACGTTTATATTTTTTAAATTTAACTTTTATTTAATTGAAGGGTGATAATAAATAACGATAATGACCCTGTTAGTTCTCCCGACTTTAATTGCCTACTTTTAGGATCGTTTAACCATAATTAAGATTAAATATAGTAACAAAGGTAAAAGTTAGATTAAATTTTGAATTTGTAGTCAAACAAAAATATAGTATAAGATAATATGTAATATAATGTTATAATTCAACTTAAAATTAAATATAGTAGTAAAGGTAAAAGTTGGATTAAGTTTTAAATTTGCATCAAATAAAAATGTTCAAGAACTTACTAGATAATCTGCAAGCTGTACTTAGAATTTACACTTTGAGAGGATTTTTTTTAATTTACGGCTCTGCCATGTATTTTCATATCTATTGCATTTTATATTTGTCAATATGCCGACAGAAAAAAAGGGGGATTAAGCTTAACTTGTAAAATGTTCCGACTTCCCGTATCTATCGGAATTTATGATTTAAGCACCCTAAAGTATTGTCTTATAGACATTTTACCGCCAATTTTTTAATAATGCAAATGGCTCTATCCAAACCTAATCACTCTTAAACCGGACGTGGTTTGTACCGTTAACGTGTGTTGCCGTAATGATCTGCTTGCTTGATTACTTACGTTTTTTATTAACATGTTAGTGGTTCTGCCATTTGGATGCTCAATTTACTTCAAGTCTCCGTGCATTACTTAATTGGTTAAGATTTCGATACGAAATTGAAAATAATTCTTTGATTTCCTCTTTAAAGAAAAAGAGGAAATCAAAGAATTATTTTACATAAATTGATTATATGTAAATTAGAAATCTGTGTTGGTGGACTAGAGGAGAGGTGTTTTTATGTCACAAAACTTAAAGCAATTTAACTAAAACGAATCACATCTTTTCAAAAATATTTTTGTATAATTATTTAAAAGTAATTCATGACAAAATTAATACGCCAAACAAAATTCCGATGTGCGAAATACAAAATTAACGAAAATTCTTCTTAAACCTTTACACAGTTATAGTTTTATACAGTTATGAACATTTTTAATGGAGTTAGAGCTACCGGCGACACTTCCACAAGCGCCAACGCATCTTTGAGGGTGATGTGGAAAGTCTTGTTTATATATTATACTTTTCTTTATAAAACGTCAATTTTATACCCATGCGTTATGTTAAAAAATATTGTATTACATTGTTAGTCTGCATAATCTAATAAAGTACTGGGACCACTATTGTGACGTCACAAACCTTTGTTCGCGGCCACTATCATAACGGTAAAATAAGTTACGGTATAGTTGGTGCAAAATCTCGTGACAGTTGCCTCCCTTGCGCAGACGTATTCTGAAAATACGCTACTACTCAACTCATAAATGTTGTCATTCGCGTTATTTGCATCCAGTTGTGTTTATCGTAGTTTGAGTTTCCTTCTATTTTATATCAAAAATTGTCTTTTTCAATACATTTTATTGTTCGTCGCATTTTGCAGTCTAAACTAAACAGTTTTTATAACTAATTTTAGTTTATTATAAATAAGATGTGTGACAGTTATTTATGTTTGTATATTAATAAAATACATTTAATATATTTTGTCAAATGTGATTTCACATTTGCGATTTTATTTTACATTATACAACTTGAAATCCTTCTAAACAGGATGTTTTCGCATCAGAAATGTAGCTGTTATTTGTATACACACTTTTGTTTTTATCTGCAACCTGCCAACTAATTGTGTTAATCAATTTATTTATACTGAAAGTGAGTTATAACCACTAAGACCATTTTATCATTGTCATTTAATTCCTATTGTATATTTTTAAAATGGCAACAGTTAGGTTAAAATTTTTAATAAAAATGTCAAGTTGATAATCAATACATACCTACGTTTAAATTGTTATTTGTACTTTCAGAAATTACGATACTAACATGAAGTTCCATAAATAATTAAACCTATATTTATTTACTGTACATTTTAGGATGCCTACCTACCGATATTTCTCAACGTATAACGTCGTGCTAACTTTTCAATTTGTTTTAAATCCCGCTGCGCTTCTCGACCGCCACGACGTTATGAAACTATCATAACAAACCTCTTACAATCGACAAACGATTTAAATTATAATTCTCCTATATCAACCTGTTGATTCATTAAAATTACTTTCCGTTTATGCTTACAAGTTTCGAATGCTTCTAAAACAACTAATTTGTCTTTTTTATTAAAAAAATTTACAAAATTCATGTTGTTTTGTGAAGTCACAAGGCCCTATTACTATGTTTGTCATAATTTGATTTATTGGTGTGCTTATATTTGTAATATCGGATTTGTTCTTTGTATCTAACATCAAAATTATTGGGTCATTATAAACAACTAAAGGAAGTGCAATTTCATTTATATACACTGAATTTCGTTAGATCTTTGACATTACATAAACATTTATGAACACTGGTATTCTGAATGCTAGTGTGTACTTTTTGTTCTTTTGTATATGTGAGCTATTTTTCCAACATATGAAATTGATATGTATTTATTTTCTATTGGTTCTGTGTTAACTGGGTAAATGTTTTTTTAACGTTTGTGTACTATTAAATATGTAATTCCACAAAGTAACGGTAAAGAAAACAATTTCGCTTGACCGATTACAACTGTACTGTACTGCACCTTAACATCAAACAGTATAATACAGGTTGTCCCAGTATTTTGCGACGCATTTTAAGAGCGTATAACTTCTAGACGGAATGAGATAGAGCAAGGGACTCTCTCTAGAGTGCCTTGTTTCTCAAAAAGTTTTGTTATGATATTTTTTCAATTTTTTACAACTTATACAGTAGCTTGAAAAAAGCTGACTCTTAAATATAACACTCTGTATATTTTCAAACAGTCCGAAGAGCAATTCTTCTACTTTTCAAAATTGTATAATTTACTACACTTCTTTTAAAAAATAAGAGAGATTCTTGCAGTATATTACTGCACATTATTGTTATAAAGGTTTAAGGTTCGAAAAATAATTTACTGATCAAGAAAAGGCACAAACAGTAATACTGTATAGCAAAACAAATTCTATTGTAACGACTAGAAGACGATTTCGTTTAACATTTCAAAATGGGCAAATAAAAAGAAAAAAGAAAGTTGAAATACAACAAAATCCGAACTTCTTAAATCGGTTATTGCAAATTAATGAAGTGACTGTCTAAAAATGCTAAATATGACACTATAAAATACAAACATTTCAGAAGCTTAGACCAAATGGCATTGAAAAACGGGTGATTCTGAGTGAGACACTTTTGGATTTATTTAGAGCAGAACCTGACGTTATTCTGATTATGTCAGATGAAGCTGCTTTCCATGTGGACGGAAGAATTAATAAACATAATTGCGTATTTGGGGGTAGGGAAAATCCTAAAGCTTACAATGAATTTGATCGAGATAGCCCAAAGGTTAATATTTGGTGTGCTGCGTCAAAGCAGAAAATTTACGGGCCATTCTTTTTTACCGAAAATATTGTTCCTGGAGTTATTTACGGTTATGTTGGAAAATTTCTTCTTTCCACAATTACAACAAGAAGTATATTTTCAACAGGATGGTGCTCCTCCTCATTTTTCGCTGAACAACACGGCGGACACAGTCAGCAATTTAATCTCAAAAATCACTGAAGTGACGCTTTGGGTGTATTTTATAGAATAAAAGTTACTTAACAATTACATGATTTACCTGTAAAAATTTTCACTAATAAAACGTATTCAAATTAATATGATTTTTTTTTAAACGATGGACAATGCGGTTTTCTTTCAAAGAACAGGTATGATGTGTAGAAATGACTCGGTAAAAAAATTTAAACAACTCTTATTTTTTAAAACAAGTGTAGCAAATTATACAATTTTGAAAAGTAGAAGAATGGCTCTTTCAAATGGTGTGAAAATATATAGGGTGTTACATTTAACAAAGAATCACAATTTTGTGTTGAAAAGTGGCCACGCAACTTTTTTTCAAACCTCTGTAGAAGTTGTAGAAAATTGAAAAAATATAACAAACCTTTTTGAGAAACAATGGCGAAAGTCCCTTGTCTCTATCTCATTCCGTCTAGACGTCATACGCTCTTAAAATGTGTCACAAAATCCTGGGACACCGTGTATTACATATTTCATGTGGATATGATGCATAAGGAACAGTTTCAATGCACTCTATCTTCAAAGCAAATGTTTTATGTAATTAAATAGTTCAATATTAAAAACTGGATCTTTTAATATAAGTTTACATTCATGAACACATCAACACTTGGAAATGCACAGACTACACATAGACCGTCCTGAATAAACTTTGCTTGAAATTAAAACAAGAACAGGAATCTCTCAATGGTTTGTATGGCATGCATAATTCCACTTTTTAATGAGGTATATGAACCTACTTTCAAAATATAATACAGATTTTATATACTGTTAGCGACTGTTTTGACTGCGTTCTCAATGAGATTACTTTATGGTTTTCCTATTTTTCATACTCTATAACAATCCATTTTAAAAATTTTAAATTTGCCATATTCCGCTGATTGGATCAAAAAAACTTTAAATGGCAACATCTCATTCTTGTTGAGCTTAACCTGACTTTTAAACATAGGACGTACCTAAAAAATTGGAATTTTTAATTTATAGTATTACCAGTTAGTAAGTCTGCATTTTTAATACAAACTTAGCTCAACCATAATTTGCGTTTAAGTCAATGAAATTCTATGAATAACCGTGAATGTTTGGTTTTCAAAACTAAAAGCTTTAAGACTATACCACGAAATTAATGCAATTAGAGTTAATTCAAAATACTTAAATTTGTAGTGCATTAATTATTTATAATTTTTACCTTCCAACCTACATATACGAGGCTGCTTTGACGGAAGTGTGACTTTTCAAAAGTTGGCAACCCTAACGTGACGATATTATGTTGCACACTGCAGTCATCTTCTAGAAGCCTACTGTCAAAATTTCATGGAAATCCGTCAGTTACTTTATGTTTGACAGTTAATCAAACAAGACACGTTTTGTATTTAATTAAAAATGGATAAAAAGGAATTTCGTGTTTTAATACAACACTATTCTTTACGCGGAAAAAAACATTAAACAAACGGAAGAGAAATTACGCAAATATTACGGCGAATCTGCTACGTCCCATGGAATGGTTTGCAAGTGGTTTGCTGCTTTTAAAAGGGGCCATATGAGCACGGAAGATGCGGAATTTCCAGGACCGTTGAATACGGTAACCTCACAAGAAACAATCGATAAAGTCAGTTCCATCATAAAAATTGATCGTCTAGTTAAAGTGCGAGAGATAGCCAATGAAATGCGTATTTCAACGGAACGAGTGCATAATATCTTGCGTCAATATTTAAATATGAAAAAGTTAAGTGCAAATGGATGCCGCGTTTGTTAACAGAGGCACAAAATACACGTGTTTCTATTTCAAGTGACCGTTTGGTTAAGTTGAAGCGTAATCCAAGCGAATTATTTGGTTGATACTTTACCGTGGATGGAACATGGATTCACCATTACACACCTGAGACGAAAATGCAATCGAAACAAAGGACTTCTGCAGATGAACGTGCCCCTAAAAAGGCAAAAACCGTTTTTTTTGCCAACAAAGTTATGGCCACGGTCTTTTGGGACTCTCAAGGGGTAATCCTTATTGATTACCTGCAGAAGGGTAGAACTATAACTGGCGAGTATTATTCCAGCTTTGGTGCAGAATTAAGAAAGAAACGACCACATTTAAACAAAAAGAAAGTTTTTTCCATCATGATAACGCGCCCTCTCATTCGTCCGTTATTCCATCCAATAAATTAATTAAATTGGGTTATGAATTACGACCCCATCCTCCATATTGGCCAGATCTGGTTCCAAGTGATTTCCTCTTGTTCCCAAACTTGAAGAAGTGGCACGGAGGACAGATATTTCATACAAATGAAGAAGTAATGGAAGCAACCGATGCATATTTTGCAGTTTCCAAAAATTATTTTTCTGAAGGTTTAAAAAGTTGGAAAGCCGTTGGAATAAGTCTATGGAATTAAAAGGAAATTATGTAGAAAAATAAAATATGTTTTTGCCTTAAGACAAGTTTTTTATTGAAATGTCACTCTTCCATCAAACCACCCTCGTACATACAGTGCGTTCGTAAAGTAGCGGATAAATTCAATTAAAATTCGAATGGGAGTTTAGGAAGAAAACGTTGGGAATCGTCGATTGTTATTTTCAATTTAGAATTTTATTACGTAAAAGTGAAATATATAGGGTGTGTCAAGAAAAAGATATGACGTCATCGATATTTTTTTAAATGTCAACCCCCGTTTTTTATTGCAGAATTAGAGAGGGCGCATCTTGTTACATACGACATGGATGATGTTAATACAGGGTGTCTCACACTTGCTCCGCGGGCGATACCTCCAATTTTTATGGAATAGAATAAAATCTTGAAGTGTAGTAGAAAGAACTGAGACGCATATTTTAAAATTATTTTAGGTGATACATAGAGACAAGAGATATCAGTTCGCGGTTTTGACAGGTCAATAAGTAATCTTATTTGCCTATTTGTAAGCTGGTTAGAGTTATAGCATTTTATTTGAAATTTCTCAGAAAAAAATCATAAATAGAGCTAGGTGTTACATACCGTACTCTATTAAAAAAATAAAAGTGTTGTTATTTGTTCCTAGAATTTACCTTCATTTCTTTTTGCATGGAGTCTACGTTTGTGAAAATCGATTCAGACATATGGAAGTTGGTCTTTTTACAACTAAAGAACACTTCCCCCACCACTTCAGAATAGGTGATCCAGAAAAACGACTGCAACAAAAGTTGTAGAATAAGGACAGTAGTTTCTAAAATTGATATTTTTACCAACCTAAATTAGGGAATATTTTGTAAAAAATGCAATTATATTTTGTAAGTGATAGATTGCGCCACCTAACGGAAAACTATGCACTCAAAAACATGTTTAATCACCCTTTTAGGGCCGATTTTGTTATAAGAATTTTTTCCCCCAAATTCTAGAACATACGGTTTTCGAGATACGGCCGGTCGCCACCCAGTTATACTAGAATGTCTATATTTTGTTTTCAAAAATAAATCACTGTTTGCACTAAATTCGGACTATCATTTTTATAACACCCGCAACAAAAATGAATTTCGTTTACAAATTTCAAAAAAATAGTGCTCATAATGATTCATACTTACAGACTAATATTTTACCCGAAGATATAAAATCAGCAACTACCTACAGGACTTTCAAAAATGAAGTGTTGAACTCTATAGTGTTCTATTCAACTGAACACTTTTTACAAATGTTGCTGATCATTCATGTGATATTTGAAGTATGTTGGGTTATATTTGTGATAAATTTTAACCACTCTAGGTATGTAATTTAGCGATTTTATATTTACCTGAACTTTATTACTGTTTTCTTTTTCGCAATTTTTGTCCTCAATGTTGCTTATTTTCGTAATGAACTTATTATAAAAGAGGTTGCATAATTATCCCAAAAAAAATGTTATTAAGTTTATTTCATTTCTATTAATTTCCATTTTGTAGGTTGGAAGGTCGTGTGGTGTTCCATACCAGATATTATTTTAAGTTAGCATCTAGACGTCTAATTAACCTCTGTCTGACATGAACTTTTAAACGTCTGTTGCAAAAATTATTGTTTTTGTTTTTACAATCTTGCCTATTTTCGCAGTGAACTTATTATAAAAGAGGTTGCATAATTATCCAAAAAAAAACATGTTATTAGAATTATTATGTTTCCTTTAATTTCCATTTTGTAGATTGGAAGGTCATGTGGTGTTCCACGCCCGATATTTTTAAACAGATTAAATTACTATTGCTTCAAGTTGAGATCATTAAACAGAATGGTTAGTTTCAAAAATGTAATGAATTATGCTGAGATCTATGTGAAAAGAATGCGCTTATTGTGACATCTGTAATAAAATTTACATTTCACTAACATGTCAGCCAATAAACTTACTCGTTTTTGAATTGGTTATTTTGTCTAAAAAAGTCCACAGGGTTGTCACAAGTTGTTACAGGATATAACTTCAGCAGCAAAAAAAAGGTAAGTGTGACCATACATGTAATGCACTTACTTGGAGTAATCAACTTTGTATAAAAACAAGTCAAGAAATTCATACAATTCTTTAAGAAAACTACCAAACTTGATCTTTATTCATTCCGAAACCCAGTTGTCTTCAACCAAAAACATCAATGTTCTGGAATAAACATTTTTATAAAAATATTTTAAGAATTTGAACTTGACTTTCCAAATATTAAAATGCCATAATTGTAAGTTTTGAACATAAAAACTAAAAAACCAATAATCTAAATGTTTAATTGGGCATTTGTTAAATAAAATAAATACAAAAGAAGTAAAAGACAAAAAAGGCTTTTTTTAAATCTCTTGAAAATAGGGTTAGACTTTATTAGCTGTTTAAATAAGTTGGGATAAATTTAAATTTTGATAGCCTTGCCGTGAAATTTAAATTAACCTCCTCGTGTGGTTAATTTTAAATTTGTAGTAATTAATTTATTTTTATTTATGTATAAACTGGTAGGTATCAACTAACAGAAGGCACCACTTTACTTTTGCTTCAAAATTTAGTAACAGCTAATGAAGTGCCATATCTACTATCGCAAATTAAATTTAATGTCTCACCTGTGTGTTTTAGATCTTTTGCTTCTTTTAGGCAAACGTTACAACATTAACCCGGGGTTAGATTCACCAATTATCTTTAAGAATTATGACTAATAGCTTCATCTTATCTGTGATCTGTTTAACATTAATGCAGATTCTTTATTTATATATTGGGAATGGTATCTGAAATGTATAGTTTACATCTATGAATACCATACACAATCAGATTAAAACTATATGAAGTAAATCGTAATGTTTGAGTAGGGATGGTACTCGTTTAACATCAAAAGCCTAAGGTTAAAATACATTATGTGGAAGAATGTAAATGTTAAGTCTATACTCAACAGGTTTATTTAGGGATATGGTTCATAGCGTTATTAGGGTAAACTACTTATTACAACAAAATTATGGAAGAACTTATAACAAGATTCAAAATTTCATTATGAAATTAAAGAAAAATGTTAAACCTGGAAATCAAATGTATTGTAGGGAATGTTAAATTTTTAGAAAACAAACTAGTTGAAACTAAATACGATTCGCTATAACTCTAAAACTAACAACAATATTAAAATAAATCTTGCATCATTTTGATGGCAAATTTCATTTACTTTTTGATTGTGATATAATAAATATACCCACATCGTCGCGATTAAAATTTTAAAGAAGCAGCTTAAAAACCTTATTTTTTATTCTTACCGCCCCCTAGCGACGATGATAAACATTAAAAATCACTGTTGGTCCTTAATTTGATTATGATAACTATCTCTTTAATATGAGACCAACATTTACCCAATTCGGCTCAGCAAAACCAAACTTCGCCAATCAAAGTTTAAAAAAAATCATTTCAATGTAACTTTAAAACGAGCAAAAATATCAACTTGCGGTACTTACGTTTTTCTTGCAAATTTAATATACTTTTCGAATACGATGTCAAAAATATACCGTGTGATTTAAATTTTCCGAGTAAAATGAAAAAAAAACTGATATAGTAAATTGTGCCCTCTAGCACTTTTATTAGGAACTATTGTGTAACAATGGGAACGGCAATTTAAAATACATTTATCTTCCAAGCAAGCCAATTAACCTTAAACCAAAATTATGTGAAATTGTCAAGACTTTCTAACGATGTAAGCAAAGGTATATCTTTATATAGGAGTTTCGGGAGAAATTTAGAATTTTATTTAATTTTTAATTGCTCCCCCTAGCGGTAAAATACGGAACTTCAAAATAATTTCCAGCATTTTCTCATGGCCACATTCATAATAAATTTTTTTTCCGTTGTCAAACTGACAGCTCTTGAGATACGTCCGCTTACCTCGCTTGCTTACCTATCCGGTACATAGGATTTAAGTACATTCAAAAATATTCTTTATTTTTAGACTCAAACGTTTTAATTTTGATCATTATTAAAAACAAATTGTGAACACATCAAAGTCCCCAAAAAGTTATACAATTATCCAAAATATTTACTCAAAATCAATAATTCGTCCTAAACACAACAAATTTTTAACGAAGATGCTAAAATATACAACGAGAAATCGCGTTTGGCGATTAATATGTAACTGGATAATATCCCCATAGTCGGGCACACAAATGCGCATGGTACCTATTAAAAGAATAATAAATACATTTTTTTTTTATGATTGTGGACCTGAACAGGCTAAATTTGGCCTATCGTGCTAAAGCACTCAGGAACACTTAGAAGGATGGATAGAGGGATAATGAATTGCCAATAGATGCCTATGAACAGCTACCTTAAATTTTCTCATATCATAAGTGAGAAGAAAGCAGGAACTAGGGAGATCATTCCAGAGTTTAGAAGCCGTGTAGAAAAATTCTACATGACTGTCGACCGATTTATTAGATTTCCATTTAATGTAATATTTATTTTTTAAAGATATTGCATCAGCACAAGCCTTATTGAATCAGGGTTGGGAACGTGAATGACTTATACGGTACTGTTTTTTGGGAATGTATAACTTCATTCCCATGAGGATGACTTCAGATACTGAAAGAGCGATGTCCTAAGAAGAGGATGACTTAAAACAATATTCACGGCATGGAAAGGTTGCAAAGAAATCCCGTAAATTACTCCATCGAGCTGACTTAAAACACCACAGGGTTCTATCGGTTTTGCGAACAACAGTGGAATTAGGTACAGTAGAAATGATTTCTATTAGACAATGGTCGGAAAGACCTAAAGGCGAAAGAACGGAAGTTTTATAAACAAGAGGGCTTAATGTAAGAAAGAGATCTAGAAGATGAGTATGGTTAGGGTTGTCAGGGATTCTTGTGGGTTTAGAAATCATTTGTGTGAGATCACATGAAATAGCAAATGTTTCTGCACTATGACCAGCAGGATTTGTAGTAGATGAAAACTGAAGCCAATTAGAGTGATGAACATTGAAATCGCCTACAATTGAGATATCGCAAGATGGAAACTGAGATAAGAGATAGTCAACTTTCATAATAAGGTAATCGAAGAAGTCTTGAAAGTTACTGTCATTAGGAGACCTATAAAGGCAACAGTAGAATTTCACAAAATTAGGACCAGAATGTTTAAACCAAATCACGTAAAAAATTTTATTTTCTAAGAAAGAAACCTTCTTGCAAGCAATTCTGTCCTTGATGTAGGCACATACGCCTCCTTTGTATCGAAAGTGAAGGTGGTATTGAGGAAATTGCAAGTCGGGTGACTCGGAGCTTTCAGAGGAGACTTGTGTTTCAGATAGAAACAAAATATCAGGTTGTAATTGTTCAAGATGTTGGTGAATAGCATTAAGATTAGACCTGATACCGCGGATGTTGCAGTAGTGAATCAGAAAGTTGATATTTTCGATGACAGTGGTCGCTTGGGCCCCGCCCTCCCGGACATCCAAATGGGGCAGGATTTTACGTCCGGAATTTATTACCCTTGAAACCACAGCCATCTTATTTTTTAATTTGGGACTTTTAATCCGATAGGAAGCCGGTGAGGGCGAGAAGGAAGAATAAGGATGAGAATAGATTAAGGATGAAGGAAAAGGTAACCGGCAGCCCTTACCTAGCTCAGAAAATCGGAGACCCAATATTAAGGAGCCCATGGTAAGGGTGGTGGTACCTCCCCGGCTGGCATGGAGTATACATGCCTACCACCTAGAAAATTGAATTTGACATTATTTAATAAATATCCAATGGTATACCGCTAGGTGACAATTATTAATAAAATATTTTTCCCGTAAACAACGTTTAGAAGCAGACTTTTGTTTCAAATGTAAACACAGGTATTGTCACATATTTCCAAATTGTTTACCTTTATTCGAACGTTTCAAGCATTCAGGCTTAGTAATTATTGTCAAAATAGAAGTCCCAGAAATATTCATAATTGTTTAACGTAAATATTAAGGTAATTAAAAATAAAATAATATATTTTCATTATATTTAGAATTTACATCAGTTCTACATACATAAAGACAAAATTTACATCGATTGGGGCTTGAACCTCGATGGCACAGTTGGTTAGCGCGGTACTCTAGCAAAGTACATGTCGTAGGTTCAAATCTTACTCGAGGTAAACTTTTTATTTATGTATTTAATAAAATTAATAATAATTTTTAATTACATATTTACCTTTGAACTTATTTGTTCATAACAAAAACTTATAATAGTTTTATACCAGTTTAAAAATAACATTATAGTATATTGAGTATCAAGAGCAGTAAGGCCGGAGACCGGTACAACCCTTAATGTTCGTGATGCTCATACTGTTTTTTGCACGATTGTATTAAATTTACCACAATTGAAATTATTTAATTTCTACTAAATAAGCGAAAAGTCAAAAGTGACGTTTTAAATAGAAATGTAGATTCACTTGAAAATGAAATCGATTTTGCTAAGAAAATTTTACATTCCAGTGTTAGTGAGGTGAAAGAAATCTTGAATTCAGAAACAGTTTCTGTAAACTCAAGTACTGCACAAGCCAGCGGGATTACAATTAGTAATTGTAGTAATTGTTCGTTTAATTTCAATGCCAAATAAATATTTTTTTTAATGTTTTCTGAATTATATAATTATATATTTAGATTTTTACTTACCGCGCTACATGCACGGTAAGTGAATTACTTACCCGACTTGTGTATCCTAGTCACCAGTAAAAACAACCTTCTGATCTCGCAACAAACCGGGTAACTAACTAAAATCGTTCTATCGTGCAAAAATTAATTAATTTGTGTTATGTGATCTTGACCATGGTTTGTCAGGTTGAAAACACCGTTTTTTGACCCTATGGTTAACTTACTATGGCCTGCCGCCTCAAAACTACGTTCCATCTCAATTATGATTCATTTTTAACTTGTTTACAATTGTAATACCACAAGTAGATGAATATTTGTGATACTTCAGACGATTTATTAGCTAAATGAAATTTATGTTGCGATGTATTGATTGAGAGTAGTATATATTGAATTGGGTAACGAAAGTCTGAATTATAAAAATATTATACTACAAATTGTATTTTGCAAGACTATTCTATGCATAGTTATGCAATAATTATAAACGGGACTATGTTACATCTCGAATATATGAGTAAAACATTCCTCCATTAATCGATCCATTTTTTGTTCTGAGCTCTGTTCATACACTGATAACAGCTTATTTCAACTCTCTTAGGACGATTCACAAGTGGCTGTTAGTTTAACAATTGCAGGATTTAAACTACCCACTAAAATTAACTGTGCTAAAGCATTGGCCTTCTTGAAATTTTTTAATTGTGTGGTATATTCCGCCTTTTCTGCTTCTGAAGCATCGATAGAAATCGCAGTAGGTTTTACGTATTCTCCTCTAACTACTTCCAACACTTCATTCTGTTTTAGCAATAATTCTACTTGGCGTTTCCACGTCGACCAGTTTAACTAGTCCACAACCTTTTTAATTTGAACTTTGAAGTCCATCTTGACACAAAAGTACTGTTACACGCAACAACGTTAACCTCGCTTTTTTTATATAGCACAATTTCTTCACACAGTCGCCCTTTCTACCTATTGAAATGGTCTGGGCCCATTACTTGTTGTGAAATGTGATAGTCAAGGAGAAAATAGCGACAATCATTGTTTATTAAAAGAAAAAGAACACTCGTTGCATTACATGAAAAACTTGTCGAAAAACAAAATCTTTATTTATTTTTTTTTGTTTAATTGTTTACTAGATACTGCTACAAACTTAAGTATTGCCACCACATTAAATTTGTCTCAACAATAAAACTTGCATTTTAAGCACGTATTAGTTGATACTAATTTTAATATTTTTTATCTCCATTTTCAAGGTTCAGAAGAAATTGGCGCATTGGAATTGGATAATGCTGATGATCTTCGTCAAAGGATACTACAAAGGCTAAATATTAAAATTGATGAATCTTCCACAACTCCGTCGTTTGAAATATTAAGTTTGGACGAAATCAGAAAACGGAAAAGAAGATGTGTAGAATTAGATTCACTAGAAAATCCAAATGATATAAGTTCAAAACCAAAAAAACAAAAAATATTTGTGTCAAAAAAACCCTCAACCGATATTAGTGAAATTAAAATTAAAACCTTAGCTGAAATCCGCGCGGAAAAATTAAACAAAGGTACTAACTTAGATGAGGGGTGCTTTGAGGTTAGCAGTACATCAAATCTTGAGGAACTACCTGAAGTCGCCGAAAAACCACCAACACCAGGTGAACCTATTCCAGCCAAACGTCAAAAACGGAAAGTGTCAAGTTCTACAGATTCTGTCAGTCCCAATAAAGTGAAACTACAGCGAGTTAGACCTAATATAACTCCAGATGTGGAAAGTTCGTCACCCGAAATTTCAGATGTGTGTAGAGTAGAACCAGGAACGGGAGATGAGAAAAACATACCGCTGAACACACATGAAGATGAACAAAATCATGAAACAATTGCAAGAAGTGATCGACTTGAGGACGATTGTGATGATAGACTCGAGGACGATTGTGATACGTTTAACTTAAGGCGCGACTCCTCTAAGTTAGATGATATTTTACTTTTAGATGATGAAGATATTGAGGATTCTAGTATTAATTTAAAAGCAGAAGAAGATATATTAAAAGATATAGATGATTTGTTAAATGATTGATTAATTTTAAGTTAGATTTTTATCCATTTTACGTAAAGTGTAACATTTATTTTTAAAAGATTATTAACATACTTATATAAATATTTTATATTGTACACTTAAGTAAACTGATAATTTTAGTGTAAATAAAAAAAAAATGTTTTTTTGAATTTATGAGATCTATAGCAGATGGCAGTGTAAATCTATTTTGGAAGAGCTTGTAATATGCTCAATTTGTCTATGTATATCCATAACTGATTATTCAATAGACTATTCTTTCTGAACTTATTGAATTTTCGATTTAATAGCACTAATATGGAATTCTAAGGTAAGGTTAAAGAATGTAAATTGAATTTTATATTTTATATATGACGATGGTATGTTACAATCAACAGTTTACTTCCAAATCTTATTAAATTATTTAGGGTAGAAGCATTAAATCCATTAAATTGAGTTCGTTAAATTCATTAAACAAAATCATATGTTACATTACTGTAGTGGATATTTTTTGGATGCAGAACTGTAGTTAAAGTTTGAGGAATAATCCATGTAGTTCTATTTTCCCTGCTATTTTGTATTGGAACGTTATCTCTCAAGCTAGCAATAGAATGGTGAGATATTTGTGAGCAGATCATAATATGAAACATTTGTTGCAGAGTCAAAGTAAACTGTAACATTAAGCAATTATCGGAAATTGAATCAACTCTATTGTTTTTCGGTGGATGTAATTCTTGACCATTGCAGTTCTCACTTGAAACAGGAACTGGAGTCAAGTGACAATTAGGGACCACCCTTCTATTTTGTAACCTGACGGCGATTGCTGTGCATTGCTTCTATCATTGTTTTTAAACAATGCTCCTAGTAAGTACACTTTCTCAGGAAATAGATCATAGTAGCAAGGTAGTGCGATAGTACGACAATACGATGGTACGATAGTAAGGTAGTACGATAGGTAGGTGTGTGTAAATGAAGTCTCTAGACATCCCGTCCTCCTAGCTACTTCGTGTCTGTTTGTCGACAAACTAGGCTTTACCTCCGTCCCGCAAACGAGGTTTCGGTTTCGGACTTACTTCCCGTATTCGGGTTTTCGTTCGTATATTGTGTAGTGTAGGTGTTGTTAAAAAACATGCGTGTAGGCGATATCAAGCATTAAGTAAAATCTGGTCGATAGCGGGTGGTGTTACTACTAGAGATGCACAATGGCGAGAGAGTCGGAATAAGGAGATGGAAAAGAATTAATGTATTAGAATCTGTCTAACTATCTAATAATCTCACCGTCGGCAGCGGACATCACGGTTTTATACAAACTTAGTGGTGGGAGTCCGTGGCTACCGTCATCATGTAAACCTCGTCGATTGGTTTTTTCGGGGACTTTTTCGACGGTTTCTATTTATAATAGAGGGGACAAAAATTAATAAAAAGAAGTAGATTTTCTTAAATTAACAGATTTGTGTATGAAACAAACCTTTTTCAAAACTAACCATCAATTTTTCCAGCAAGAACATGGTACGACAATGGGCAATAGCATATCTCCGTTTATAGCCAATCTATTCATGGGTAAATTTGAGACAGACTCAAACCCGATTTGCCTTATTCTCCTAGAGTTTGGATTAGATACGTGGAATATGTGTTTGCCATACTTAATACTAAAATTTGTAGTGTTGAGAACTTTGTAGAAACTTTGAATTCTAAATTTCCGACAATCAAATTTACCTATGAGATAGAGGAAAATGACAGTCTTCAGTTCCTTTATACTCTGGTAACAAGAAATGGTAGTAAACTAGATATAGATATTTATCGTAAGGAAACTAGCACTAAAAGATTCATAACCAATGACTCAAATCATTGTACACAGCATAAACTCGCGGCTTTTAACTTTTTGGTTCATATATTGCTTAATTTTTCTCTTTCAGTACAAAATTATAATAAAGAATTGCGCACTATTAAAGGAATTGCTGCATACAATGGGTTTTCAGATGAAGTGGTTATGAATATAGTTAGGAATTAAACACATAGGATGAGGGTTAAGAACGTAACTACATTAGGTAACGTTAGAGAACAAATAGAAATGTATGTAAAGTTACCAAACTGTCCTGCTTATACGAAAGGTCTATCATAAATCTTTTCCAAAATTAATTTGAAAACGGTTACTACTTCAGATAATAGTTTGCAAACTCTTTTAGACAATCCAAAAGATAAAGTGGATAAGCAGGATAGGTCGGGAATTTATAAAATTGTGAACAAATATATGTGGGGCAAACTAAACGACCTATCAAAATTCGCTTTAAAGAACATTTAGCTCATATAAAATGCAAACGTTGGGACAAGTCTGCCGTTTGATAAAAATCATGTAGTAGATAAGGTATCATTAATCAAACATGTTAGTAATAAGCACGAACTTGTTTGTTATGAAAGTTTAAAAATCAAAAACAAACAAATTCTAATGAATAATGATGATCAAGAACCTTTAGGCTACTCAAAACTCATTCAACCTTCATAACTCTCACTTTCACCAGATAAGCAACGAATAGTTACTCGCTGATGGTATATATGTTAGAAATTTTCTTTATTTCGCCGTAGTCGACCGCTGATGATGATAGCGTAGCTATCGAAACGCGTTCGGTGTTTTTTAATTTTGTGTGGTACGTCGGTGTATTTTGTTTGTTATAGTACTGTAGTACTTTAGTACGGTAGTAGGAAAGTTCGGTAGTGCGTCAGTACGACAGTAAGATGCGGAAGTCGGTAGTGTGGCCTTGCGGTACCACAGATATGATATAGTATATCAGTACGATAGTACGGCGGTACAGAACTTCGGTACAACGGTAGTGCGAGGATACGATATTATGACGGTAACGATATTGTTAATGTACGATATTAATATAGCACCTTAGTACGGTAGTAGGATATTGCTTTAGTACGCTAGTACGGTAGAGTGATAGTACGGTATTGCTATAATACAACAGTACGATAGTATAATAATGTTATAGTATGATGGTACGATATTACGAGAATGCGACAGTACTACAGGACGATAGTGCGGTAGTGCTCTAATACCGTAGAGCGGTAGTGTGATACTGCGATAATGTGATATTGCGACAATACGATTGTGCGTAAATCGGTAGTACGGAACTACACTAGTGCGCATTTGTACGATAGAACAATATTGCGATAATACGATAAGACAATGGTACTATAGTGCAGTAATGCAATAGCACGATAGCATGGTAACACAATAGTATGGTAGTACGGTAGAAATATAGTGTAATAGTACTATAATACAATTTTATGATAGCACAGTAGTAGGAAAGTGAGGTAATACGATGGTGCGCTGATACAGTGGTACGTCGCTAGGTTTGTACGGTGGAATTGTGGTATAGCCGTAACATGATCTGGAATTGGAGTGTTTGTTAAGTACACCCATGTTCTGTTGATTTTAATTAAAAGACCCCCTTATAGCTCTTAGCTTATTTTTACTTTTGGTTATATTTTAACTATATAACGATTTACTTTGTTGTTAACTTAATAAAGGTAAGTTACAATGGAGACAGCGACTAAAAATGTGATAATCTCTAGAACGACGTGGAGAATATATTGAATTTATGTAAGCTAAGTGAAAACGTAATTTTAATGGCAGATATGAATGGATGGGTTCGTGTACAGAGATGTCTGGTGAATATTTGTGTAGAAAGAAATCTGTGTATAATTAATACACGGTTTAAACATATGTAAACGTGGCAGAGAGCTGAATGTAATGACACGATTGGCTTGATTGTTTATGACGAAGGACTAGAAACCTGGTTAAGAATATTATAGTAATGCGTGGATAGGAGTGCGGAAATGCCCATTTTTTTAGTTATATTTAGATTGTGCTTAGGATAAAAGTGGGCGTGGAATACGAAGCTGAACGTAGTGCCAACGTCGTGAATTAAAGTAAAAAAACTGGTAGCTGACAATGTGAGAATGAGGTCTGCAGAAGCTTTGAGAAAAGATTTGAATGTGTCACATAATCAGCAAATGAAGACTGGTGACATTTAGAAAAGGTGGTTGTATGAAAGTGTACAGAGTAAGAAAGAAAGAAGCGAATGAGGCATTAAAGATGAGTAAAGAGGAATTGAGGGCGGCAGAATGTGAGAAAATCTAGATCGATTTTGGGACAAGTAAGAAATTTTTTGGAAATAGGTAAGAAAAACGTGGGCCAATGCCTCAATAGGAGTGCTGAATAGTATGAATGAGATAGAATAAGAACTGAAATGTTAAACAAGTCTTGGAAAGGTACCGATCGATTGGAAAAGTGCTATTATTGTTCCGCTGTATAATGGCAAGGGAAGTGAGTGTTTGTAAAAACTATAGAGGGAATACGTGGATCAGATGGTTGCTCTTCATCAGGTAAGTAAAAATGTTTAAATGTAAAGAAGTAGCACTGTGCGTTGGAGACAGCGTTTGTCCGACTGAATAAAGAGAAACTCTGGGGCTTTTTAAGTGAGTATGGATTGAGTAAATGTAATATGTAGTAAGTCAAATAAAGGTGGTATATGTCGGAAGTCGGGCATGTATCAGAGTGAGAGGGCGCCTTGTATGAATATTTTGAAATAGAGCAAGCAGTTACACAATGCTACGTGATGTCACCGTGGCAGTTGAATGAATTCATGGATAAATATGTTACGGAAGTACGTACTGATGTCAATGGTTTAATGGTTATTGACTGGAATGTACGAGTTCTTGTGTATGCGGATGATACTTTTACTGCGAGAAAATGCAATGGAGCCACAAACAATGCTCAGGAAGCTTCTTGGGGTCTGTATACGAATGCGGCAGACCATACATAGGAGAGAGCAGTAGACCACTCAAAGTGAGAACTCAGGAACATAAGAACAACGTCCGTAAGGGCGAAACAGAAAGATCAAGAATCGCCGAACATGTCTGTAACGAAGACCACCGTATCCAATGGGATAACATACAGATAGTGGCAAAGGACGAGAACACAACTTGTCGGAAACTCAAAGAAGCCACATACATCGCACTAGCAGAAAATCCAATAAGCCAAGCTAGTGTAGAAATGAAACCCATATGGATTCCAATAATGCGCGAAGAGCTTAAGCGCAATACACCTGTGCAAGAAGTTACGGCGCAACATGCGCAATAAACTTCTGCGCAACCACGAAAAAGTTATATATATATATGTATATATATATATATATATATATATATATATATATATATATATATATATATATAAGTTCTAAAAAATATATATTGTATTACTCAGTGACTCAGCGGTAAAGGTGTCAGACTAGTAAGTGAAAGGTACCAAGTTCGAATCTGAGAGTAGTCAAGTGCTTGGAAAAAAAATTATATATAACATATGAATTCGACTCAAGTGCGAAAACAGTCCTTCTCAGGAATAAGTCCGATGACGGAAGCAGAGTCTGCTTTCGAAACGTCCCGCTCAAAAAGCATAAATTGTGGAAATAGGCCGATAAACTCCACTAATAGGAAACCACAGTTACAAAACACTTATAATACAGAATTACTTTATGGTTTGGAGTGACCACTGCTGGACCATTTGCGGGCAGCGGTTGTTCGCTCCGGGGGTTGGAAACGGATTCGGGCCGCCACCCAAAGATAAGATAATGCCCAGGCGGTCTTTGGGTCCAATCCTGAACATGTGCGGTTTCTAAACGGCTGCTCCAGGTGCTACAGCGCAGGAAAAATTCAGGGTCTTATCCTGTGGTAGAAGATGTACCTAAAACAGCGTTAATTCGTACGGACGGCGGATACTGAAGTTGACAAAGGTCACAGGTCCCCTTGACAAACAAGATCATTCACCAATGATTTGTGACGAATGAATAATAATTCTTAATAAATACGAGCTCTGTTAATGGATTTAAATTTCAATGGTTACAAAATTTCGACCCACAGGAACCGTTCTTACTCAACGCAAAGCCTGTACTGATCGTCCAGTTACAGTGGCAACTAATGTGAATCATGGAAGGCTCCGCAGAACATATCTAAAAATGAATCAACCGAAGAATGTTTAAGAAGCTTGGTGGTTTTCCCTATAAAATACAGATCGGGCAACGCTTGAATAATACAGATAAGCAATTCCGTCTTAGCAATGGTTTGTGAACAACCCTTATTTCTTTTAACTGTGTGGTTTTCGGACGAATGCTATATCCATCTGAATAGATTTATCAATAGACAGACAAATAGTTTTCTTAGATTTGAACGACCAGACATCGTCATTGAGAAACCTCTTCATAACGATTTGGTGTGCAGTGTCAGCTAATGACTTATCGGTCCTTTACTTCGTGGAACACGGTCGTGAAGACCTGTTACCCTAAATCAGGTGTGATATAGAGAACAAATTTTGCCACACCCCGAGAGCATCCTTAGAACTTCTTCAAGAAAATTTTGGACTTTCCTTAAGCTTCCATTCACCTGATCTAACAACTCTTGATGCTTAAGTATGGGATATGCTGAAACAAGCGGTTTTTTACGGAAAACCCACCAGTAGCTATTAATAAACTCCGTGAAAAATGATTGAACCTTTTTCAGAAATTGAGCAGCATATTTTTACAAACATGCTTGGCAATCTTGTTAAGCGTTAAGGGTACTGCCTGCACCACAATGGCGAGCACGTTGAACACATTTTTTATCCCAAAAAACCCTAAAATTCACTTTGCTTAAATTTTTGTTATTTAAGTTTCATGTTTAATAAAGCTTCAATTTTGTGTCTTTATTTTGGGGCATACAGTATTATATTTCTATGACCGGTTGAGTAAATACAACCCAATCTGTGAGATTTAATTAAGGTCAAGAATACCTGCTCTTATTAGTCAATGAAACCACATTAACGCAATATACATTGTTTGGATTTTGAACACTCCCCCAATTTTGGCCATAAAAGTGGGACGGCAGTGCCTTCTACACCTCCCGTCGCAACACAACTGGGGTATTCTCTAAGATAGTGCAAAGTAATAGTATAAAGTGAGTGTTCTGCGAATAGTATTTTACATTACAAGCCAGGTAAATCAGTTTTTACTGGCGATTGGATGAGGATGACTGGCGAGCCTGTCACATCCTTGAGCCAGTAAAAACGGTTACCTGGCGTGTCATGTATGATGTATTATTTGTTTTTCATTTGTAAATAAACTGAAAATTTATACAAATAAAATGTCCCCTTTCATTCATAACAATTATTATATTTTCAAAACTGGGGTGACAGAAGACGTCCTGTTGGTTTATTTAAATCAGCTGTCAGCAAGGTTTAGTCCACATTCGCTATGGTCCAAATGGAGCATGCTAAAGAGCTGCTTAGAAATGAAGGAAAATGTTCAAGCTAACAGGTTTGTAAGTGATTTATAGAAAAAACAGAAATTTTTAATTGTTATTTATAGATATCGCAATATATTTTCATTCCTAAAACGGAAAAATGCGCGCTATAATCCTTAAAAGGGGAAGGTATTAACGAAGGAAGAAGTTGAAAAGTTACTGTTAGAAGCTCCCGATGACGATTGGTTGCTTTCTAAAATTATTACAATTTTTGTAATTTTCGGCTGTTGTCGAAGTGATGAATTACTTTTTTTGAAGATGACATTGTTGTAAAATTGAAGGAAACAAAAAATTTGACGAGAAATTTTGTTATAACAGATGATGCTTTCAGCCTTGTGCTTTATATAGAAAGTATGCAAATCTACCTCCCCCTGCTGCAGATGGTTTGCATTTTTTTTAAACCCATCGAAGTGGAAAATATATTTCTCTTAATGATGGCCAACATACGATTAGTGGAATACCAAAGAAAATTGCGAAGTATTTAGGATTAAAAGACCCAGAATTCTACACTCTTTGTCATTCCGGAGCTACTATGGTTGTCGATGCGGGTGGCCATAGTTTGGCATTGGAACAAGCAGGAGGATGGAAGTCAGGGGATATTGCCACCAGTTATGTCGACTATCATTGTGTCAGCAGTTTGGGTGTAGGTGGATAGGCAAGTTTCTAATCGGTACCTACATATGTAAACAAGGTACGGTGGTCTGTAACTTGTAAAAAATGAACAACTTTCGCGTCTAACGTGTAAATTTCTTAACTACAGTCTGTCCAAACCTCCAAGTGCAGTACGGGCTCTTTTGGACTATTCTAAATGCCTCTTTTGCTAACTTTAGTCATCTACAAATAAGGCTATCCTTTGCTTTCACGATAATATTGTCAAACGTAACGATGAGCATTTTCTATAATTCTGTTATCGAACTTAATTTTGTATAAATTTCTTTGATCCTTTGATATGAAAGTGGAAGTTCAAGCTGGCCCTTCAAAATGACATACTGGAGAATTATTCATCCGTAAGGGGAAACGTCTCGTTCTTAATGTACTAAATTATTTCTCAGCTAAATTGAACGTTAGTGAAGCCGTTAAACAAGCGAACGAGTTATGTTGTTCAGAACGAAATATCCATGCTATTAAAAAGGGACATTAAACTGAAGAAATAGTTAATCTGGTAAAAAATATGTATAATAAGAGGATTTGATACATTTAAAACAGTTTTAACAAGCTGTATTTAAAAATTATTGTCGTAATTAAGGTATTCGTTATAGTTATAGAAAGTTGCTTTATTAGGTACTCCTTAATGGTTAATTTGAATGTGGCCATATTGTGATTTTTGTTATCAAGTCAGTTCTTACGTCAAGACCACATCTCATGTGAAGTTCATGTCTAATCTCATGTTGTTTAAATGTAATTAAGATTGCTTTTACGTACAGTAAACATTTATAAACGTAAATACATGTAAGCATGTGCACCTAAAACAAATTTCATTAATTGCAAAAATGAAATCTAATAAAGTAATTTTTACAGTTATCTCGGTGCCCACATTATAGCTTCTAAAGTTAATTTAATAATTTATATTCGTCTTGTTCTAGGTTAGAAACTGTGTCTCTTACACCGTAGCTATCGGGCCCGGTATTGTAAAACAGTGCAGTAATCCATCAGTATCTAGACAAGGTCTCTAGATCAGTATAATATCATTTTTTATAAATGTATACAGGGTATGGAAAAATATCGCGGGTCTGCACAACAAGTAAAAAAAAGACAGTACAATCAGTTCACGTGCTAAATGAGATAGAATACGCAACAAACTAAAAGCACTGATGCCATACATGACACATTTAATTGCTACTGTCAACGAGAATTGAAAATCAGTGTTTTTGCAAGTCCGACACAATACTCGTGTATTATTCCACTGAAGAAAAAATACAGATTATGAAGTGGTGTTATTCAGGAAGCACTGCACAAGAAATAATGGACAGGTTTGCTTTTTCCTTTGAAAAGAGACCAATTCCATCAGAAAGTACGATTATACGTACTGTTTGTAAATTTAAATGATGTGGATGTTTAAATAATTGTAGAAAATGCAGTAGCATTGATGGTAATGATGGTGAGCATCCTGGTCGTAACTTAAACGAAGAGCGCGACCTCCAAGAAATCGCACTGTGTAGTTTAGCAGAAACTAATTTCTCGTGCAATAGTACAAAAATTGCTGAAGAAATGAATATTGAACCAAGAACAGTTCGCAATATCTTCAAAAGGAATAAATACTGTTGCTATAAGTTGCAAACTACACACGAAACTTTTCCAGATCATCAAAAGAGTATGGAATTTTGTGAAGATATCATGAATCAGGCTAGTGAAAACGAAAGATTTATTGAAAATATTTTGTTTACCGACGAGTGTTCTTTTAACTTACATGGCTATCACAATCCGTCTGTCGCTGTTGATTACTCTCGGGAAAACAAACACATTAGTATTCCTTACCGGACACAATACCCCCAAAAAGTTATGTGTGGGCAGGAATTTTAGGCAATTCCATAATTGGTCCATTTTTTATCAACGGAAACTTGAATGCGGACAAATAGTTCCAGCTGTTCAACGCCTCAATATAAATTTTGATGACATTTGGTGTCAAGAAGATGGCTGTCAAGTTCATACTGCAATAAGAATTTTTGGAAACTACGTTCCCTAACCGTATTATTAGTGAAAAAGGTACTAGTAAATATCCTCCTCGTTCACCTGATATCGCCCGAACGACTTTTTTGTTTGGGGATACGTATCTCAGCAAATTTATGGACACATGCATGAACGTGCTAAGCATTTGGACAAACTTCGTGTCAAAATTACAGACTCTTTAAACAGCATCACCCAAGAAATGTTAGCAAAACACCCGAACTGAATTTTATCACAGATTGGGTTACTGCCTTGTGCAAGGTGGAGGTCTTTTTGAACATCTTATAAAGTAGAGTTTTGAAAAAAGTGTATTCTATTCATTTTTAAAAATAGTTGGTTTTTAATAAGAATTATAATGCTAAAGTTAAACCTTAAACTTAAGTTATACTATCAATGGAAATGTTACTGTTCTTATTTGTAGCTCTTCTAGTTTCTTCTTGGTTCTTCTTACGAGTAGTAATTGAACCATGTCATAAATTCGCAATTACAATAAACTTTGATGTTTGAGCATTGAATGTTTAAGTGTAAAGTATTTACTTTATAGTTTCAAAGAACACGTGACTTTTCAACATCATCTTAATTGCTTTGGTTTCATTTGAAATGTTGAATCTAGATTGAAGGAGACTTAAGTAGTTCATATTTTCCATACCTGTATACAATGATAATAGGTTTGGCAAGCATGCACTGCCTTCCTATAAGCTGTATACTGCATTTGGAGATTTGGACAGCCTATAGTACTTAACTTGTTAAGATTGACTTTCAACGGCAATAAGCTGGCTTGATAAACTGACCTTTACAAATGGGTAACAAATAAATTTATAAACGAAACAAAATTAGCTTTAGGTTGGTTTAAAATTACTTCAATGAACAACAGATATTTTTTAATACAAGTGTTAAGTAGGTATTTATTGAAGAAAAACGCAGTTTTTTGAAAATGTTATTCCTGAATGATTTTATTTTAATTGGTTTACAGAATATAATTAGTTTGTAGTTGGTTTTTCAGTTAATTTCTTTCATAAGTTGTATTTTATTTACACACAATGGAAATTAAATTTTAAATAACTGTAATTATAAATATTACTAACTAAACTAATATTCACATTAAATCTTATGTACTTATAAAAATCACATCCACAAAAACGTTCTATTTCAACAAAATGTCTGTGGTATATTAATAATAGATATGTTGCCAAAAACAATTAGAGTTAAATAATTTTACACATAGTGGAAATAGGATCACAATTACAAAAATATTTTGTGAGTACAGCAAATTTATATTTTCTGAAAAACTATCATTTTTTTTCTGAAATCATACCTAATTTGGTTAAGTAAACATTTTCATACAATTCAAAACCTGCTTTGTCTATTTTCAAGCTTTAAAATTTTGGCTCGAGTATTTTAGTAGGTATAAGATAAAATTTACGATTTCAATATGTAATTTTTGTATTATGAACAGAAATGCGTGATAAAATAACTATATATTTATATAACAAGTTGAAAAATAATCGTGTTTTTTTTGCACTAGTGAGAAACACGTGCAAAATTTTGCACTGTGTTTTATACAAGCTTTTTTTGTAATTTAGTCATTGTAAAACTATCACATTCGATACGTTCTAGATTCATTTTCATTAAAATAAAATATGAAAATTTTATTGTTACTTACAATCCTTTTAAAAACTCTACCTTTAACTTTCATAAACAAATAAGTATAATTTCTGAATAAAAATGATTAATCGTAACATTCCTTAAAAAATGATATCTCGTTTTACCACTAGTGATAAAACGAGATTTCATTTTAACACTTGTGTTGAAACGAACGACTTTTGACAATTAAAGTGTATGTCAAAAAGATGACATTTTGTAACTAAATTACAAAAAAATTAAAATTATACAAGTCAACATACATTTTTTAAAGACTTTCCTAAGTTATAAACAAACTAGAAAAAATTAAGAAATTACTTATTCTAATTGCCCCTGTCATTTATGTACATAATCACATTATATTAAATAAAACAAAAAACAACCTCGGAAGTACAGATTTCGATATTACATAAAGTGATACATAGATTAAATGAAAGAACATCGCATTGCAACTGTCTTTACATCCACCATGGTCACTGCAAACGTGGCCAATATTGAGCTGACATATCTGTTTGTCCTGGAACAGCAATTGGAACTGATACCCCAGGTGATATTAAACCTAGTAAAGTAATTAGTGTAATGAATAGAATAAGATATCGAAGTATAATTCACTTACCTGTTGACGAACCTCCGTTAGTATTATATTGATGACCATTCATTTGATAAGGTTGCGTTGGACTACAAGGTGACGGACGTGACCCATAACCTATACCTAAATCGTAGCTAGGGGGCCTGCTCATACAGTAACCACTCATAGAAGTTGCCATTCCCGGACTATCTCTTTGCTGCAAACAAGAGGCAGGTGAAGGGCCCATGCCTCCGCTTAAACTTCCATGACCAAAAGTAGACATCGATGACATAGAACTAAATAAACTGGTAACATAATGTGTGCTTTTCTTAGCTATGTAACAATTACCTATACGAGTCTGCCATTGGAACAGGTGGAGGTATCGCGGAATACATCGAAGGTGGATTGTTAAAACTGTGTAGTCGAGGTGGTGACGTTGATGGTGCCGGATGATCTGTTGGACCAGGTGCTCCTCTACGTTGATTCCTTAACTTTTCTTCGCGCCTCCACTTTGCTCTTCTATTTGAAAACCAAACTTGTATCCGAGCTTCTGGTAAACCGATTTTTGCAGCAAGACGTTCTCGTGCAAATACGTCAGGATAGTGTGTTCTTTCAAATTCTAAAAAACACATGTGACTATAATATTTGTAGATAACGTGTTACCTGTTACTTCACTGCTAGTTACTGTTTCTAATAAATTGTTTCAGTTAGTTTGAAAACCCGCTTAGTACCAGGGTTCACGCTAAGTTAAGCTAAATATTCTCATTGTAGACAATGTTATTGCTAGTTATCAGAAATAAATGTTATACGCAAGCAGTAATAAAATTTAAAAATAGACCAATCTGTAATTCGCATAAGGTTTTTTTAAAATTAGTGGAGATAGTTGCGCCGTATTCTTGTGGTGACAAAGCAAAGAACAATCACACAGAAGCTTGTGTTAAGATAATTGTAATGCTAAGTAATTCGTGACATGCTAATGACTGCAATTGAACAAGTTAGTGACAGTTTGCTATTTAAAAAATAGCAAAATATAAATCAAAAAATTTCTTGGAATTAAGAAATGGTAAAGACTAACTAGATCATCATTATCATCACCAATCATCATCATCAAATATTTCAGTTAGAAAAAGCAAACAAACATAAATTTTCTGATAGGAATAATAGATTGGAAGTTAAAAACAGTAAATACTTTTTAAAGGAAAATAAACACTCAACTTTTAGCCCAGAGATGTATCAGCTAGTTTTTTCGCAAGTGGTGGTCTATTCATAAGCATGTCCACCAACGAAGTCCCCACAATAGGGATGACACCCATAGGAGTTCTTACAGCAAACAGAAGAATAACACGCCTGGATCACAACCCGAATTCAAGAAATCATATATATATATATATATATATATATATATATATATATATATATATGTGTATATATATATATATATATATATATATATATATATATATATATATATATATATATACAGGGACCGCTGTAAAGTTGGACACATATGGGAAAAATTTTTATTATTAAAATTTCTGAAAAACTATTGGCGGTTCGTTTCTGCATGTCTGACAACCAAAAAATCCATTGTGACATTTGTCACTTGACCATAGGTTTGGCGGGAATTTTGAAAAATGTTAACCGAAAAATGGGCCAAATTGACAAGATATCGAAAAATTGTATTAAGAAAATGTATTTAGACTGCAACAAAGACCCCATATACCAATTTTCAACCAAATCAGAAAAAAAAATACCATTTATTCTCTTTATGGTAACACAACCCTTTTTCTTCAAATTCCAGTATCACGCCGGTTCCATCAAGAAATTCAGTACTCCGTGATCGTGCATTATTTTTCCGAAATAATCCATGAGAATTATTATCTTCAACTTCCAAAACATCATAGCCGTCACCTTTCCGGCGAACAGAGGCGTGTTTGTGTTGTTCAGAGCCAGAACCATTCGGTAATTTCTGATAATCTTGTTGTAGTGATTTCCTCAATAAATCTTCTGTTAGGCAGCTGGGCATTCCTCATTAGCAACAGATTTTGGACCATGTATTCATTGAAGCAACATCTAATAGTAGCCAGATATGGTGCTGGATTCCCATAAGCAAAATATTCTGCGCCTTTATTTATTCGCAGATTTTTCCATTCAAAAATGAAAAACCTGTTACGTTACGTCACTACGAGGACCCAAACGTCAATTCTGACAGTTACTCTCCATTTGCAGTATATTCTTATATTATAGTATAATTTCAAGAAAAGGAACTAGTAAACACTTTTTGGCGGCAAGAGACATTTAAATAAATCTACTATTAACAGTTTAATGTTTTTCCCAATTCACCGATATATTGTAATTAAATTTTGTTAATTTGTTCTCTGATTGTGGCATTTTTCATTGTTCGAATTGTCCATTAGAGATGTGTCGGAATGTTGTTTTCAATATGGTTTATATTATATTACAAGACGATTGCGCTTCTATAACTCGAGGTGTTAGTCGAAAGCTGTGAAACAGATTGAGCCCTTAGAATATAACAACGCGTTGGTTTCGTAACGTTACAAATTATTTTACGTGTTCGTTTCAAAAAACATTAATTTAATGAACATACTGAGACCAAATTATTTGTAAAATTTTATATATAGAATGTAATGTATTATATATTTGTTTACTGTTTATGTACCTATCTATCCAAACGAACATGAAAAAATATCTAATATATTAAATATCTTATGTGCTGGTACTAAATATGCTAATTTTACGACCTCTTGAGAATTATACGTATTGAAACCAGTTAGGCACATTGTTAATATAATAATTTTTTAATTATTAATTAGTTAAGAACGGAATTCTACAAAGTAAGTTTAGAAAATATTAATTTCAAAGTATATTTGCCCGCACTTAAACCGAGCTGGTAGACTAGTGGTGATACGACCTGCTTAGCATTCGGGAGGTAATGGGTTCGATTCCCGTTACCGTCTACCTTGTATGAGGTTTTTTCAGGGGGTTTTCCTCATACACTTGTAACGGCATGGTCAGTGCGTAAATGCACACCACGTGCGGCTACTTAGGCGAATGCTGGGGTAGTATTTTCCCCGTCAGAACCCTAACTCCGTTCCTTCCGATCCTATCCTGACCACACCCATCCTTAATCCCACCATGCATATATATGTAATGTATGTATGCTGGGAATCCTTGATTGTGGCTGAAGGAGCTTGGAAAGCTCAAACAGCCCGCCCTCCCCCTTGGGGAGGGAATGAAATACGTGACCTTTTCTTTTCTTTCCCATACTTAATGAAGAATGGCAACAAATCTAATAAAAAGTATTCTAACTCAATCAAATAACGAAAACCACTTTTAAAAATTATTAACAGAATGTTGAAGTAACCATTACGTAGCTATTAGTTCTCACTTATAAGATACCAAAGGCGAACACCGCCCTCTGAGAAATTCTAAACCATTTGATATCTTTATATTTAAAAAAAAATAACCAAATTTATGATCTTCATCAACGTAAATTGAAATGGGTCCCTATGTATAACCATAACTATAACAAAATTTGATAAAATATTCTAGCTATTCAATGTCAAACCCACCAATACTAGATTAATATTGTCTGCACTTGTCTTGCAGGTCCATGTTTGGTTTATTATTTATTTATAAATCATTTATTGTTATCCCTGTCTCCCTCCATTTGATGTGGTTGCTATCTGGGATATTCGTTTTTTCTCTTTTGCTTTGTCTCGCCTGTCGTAAAATGTTTACAGTATGTATAGTTCGGCCCGAGGAAGATCTATACTGTTATTCGTAAAAAACCTACCACTCCCAGGAATGGCTACCATGTACACCAATGGACCAATTAATTTGAAATTTTGTCAGAATTATTATTCTAGGACAAGAAACTGTCTTAGCTATTTTGTGAATACTCCCACCATGCCTTAAGAGGGGTTCTATATTAACGAACCCGAAAACGTAGATTATTTGAGTTGAAATTTGGTAAGGTTAAGTATTTTGGGAAAATTAATTATTCTATCAATTTTATGATGCGCCTCCATCCATTGAATATTTTTATGAAAATGTAGATTTTCGCGGTTTGAACTCATAATTACAAGTACTTATTTTTTTTATTTATTTCATTATACAAAATTTATACGATAACCAGTCAAAACAATATGAAAACACTTTCAGAAAACTTGCTATGTTAATTAAACATTTTTGAAAGCCAACTGTGAAAACTACATTTTATTAAACTAAAGATTAGGTAGAGATACATTCAATATTATTACACTACGTTGAAAATACCAACTAAGAACACATTCTTCCATTGCAATGATTTAACATATACAGTTAAATCTAAGATAAGATTAAACGTACACCATCCTGTTTTGAATGTACAATAACAATTACAGTCCTTAACTAGCAACGAAAATCGTATAAATTGAGTATAATTTATTTTAAAATACACACAAGTGTTTTAATTAATTAATTAATTTTCCTCTCTCATTAACATTGCTCAAACGTATAACGTTTTTTCAATATAATTCTTTAAGATTGATTTGATTGTTTATATATATATATATATATATATATATATATATATATATATATACACAGAGACCACCATGAAGTTGAACACATATGGGAAAAAATTTTATTACTGAAATTTCTGAAAAACTCTATTGGCGGTTCGTTTCTGCATGTCTGACAACAAAAAAATTCATTGTGACATTTGCCGAAAAATGGGTCAAATTGACAAGATATCGAAAAATTGTATTAAGAAAATGTATTTAGAATATAACAAAGACTCCATATACCAATTTTCAACCAAATCAGAAAAAAATAAAAATACCATTTATTCCCCTCTGCTTTTATTACGAAACATCATAAAATATCTTGAGTTCAAACCGCGAAAATTTACATTTTCATAAAAATTTTCAATGATCTACGTTTTCGGGTTCGTTAATATAGAACCCCTCTTAAGGCATGGTGAGAGTATTCACCGAATAGCTAAGACAGTTTCTTGTCCTAGAATACAAATTCTGACAAAATTTCAAATTAATTGATTTATTGGTGTATATGGTAGCCATTCCTGGGAGTGGTAGGTTTTTTACCAATAACAGTATAGATCTTCCTGGGGCCGAACTATACATACTGTAAACATTTTAGCACGACAGGTGAGACAAAGCAAAAGAGAAAAAACGAATATCCCAGATAGCAACCACATCAAATGGTGGGAGACAAGGATAACAATAAATGATTTATAAATAAATAATAAACCAAACATGGACCTGCAAGACAAGTGCATACAATATTAACCTAGTATTGGTGGGTTTGACATTGAATAGTTAGAATATTGTATCAAATTTTGTTATAGTTATGGTTATACCCATTTCAATTTATGTTGATGAAGATCATAAATTTATTTATTTTTTTAAAAATATAAAGATATCAAATTGTTTAGAATTTCTCAGAGGGCGGTGTTCGCCTTTGGTATCTTATAAGTGAGAACTAATAGCTACGTAATGGTTACAACTTCAACATTGTGTTAATAATTTTTAAAAGTGGTTTTCGTTATTTGACTGAGTTAGAATACTTTTTTTTAGATTCGTTACCATTCTTTATAAGTGCGGGAAAGGAAAGGAAAGCTCACGTATTTCATTCACTCCCCAAGGCGGAAGGCGGGCTGTTTGAGCTTTACAAGCTACTTCGGCTACAAACATGGATCCCCAGCATACATACATACATTACGTATATGTGCATAGTGGGATTAAGGATGGGTGTAGTCAGGATAAGAACGGAAGGAACGGAGTTAGGGTTCTGAGGGGGAAAATACTACCCTAGCATTCGCCTAAGTAGCTGCACATGGTGTGCATATACGCACTGACCATGCCGTTACAAGTGTATGAGGAAAACCCCCTAAAAAAACCTCATACAAGGTAGACGGTAACGGGAATCGAACCCATTACCTCCCGAATGCTAAGCAGATCGTGTCACCACTAGTCTACCAGCTCGGTTTAAGCGCGGGCAAATATACTTTGAAATTAATATTTTCTAAACTTACTTTGTAGAATTCCGTTGTTAACTAATTAATAATTAAACAATTATTATATTAACAATGTGCCTAACTGGTTTCAATATTTATAATTCTCAAGAGGTCGTAAAATTATATTTAGTACCAGCACATAAGATATTTAATATATTTAATATTTTTTCATGTTCGTTTTGATAGATAGGTACATAAGCAGTAAACAAATATATAATATATTACATTCTATATATAAAATTTTACAAATAATTTGATCTTAGTATGTTCATTAAATTAATGTTTTTTGAAATGAACACGTAAAATAATTTGTAACGTTACGAAACCAACGCGTTGTTATATTCTAAGGGCTCCATCTGTGTCACAGCTTTCGACTAATATAATATAAACCATATTGAAAATGACATTCCGACACATCTCTAATGGATAAAAAGTGTTTACTATTCCTTTTCTTGAAATTATACTATAATATAAGAATATGCTGCAAATGGAGCAGTAACTGTCAGAATTGACGTTTGGGTCCTTATAGTGGCGTAACGTAACAGGTTTTTCATTTGTGAATGGAAAAATCTGCGAAGAAATAAAGGCGCAGAATATTTTGCCTATGGGAATCCACCACCATATCTGGCAACTGTTAGATGTTGCTTCAATGAATACATGGTCCAAAATCTGTTGCTAATGAGGAATGCCCAGCTGCCTAACAGAAGATTTATTGAGGAAATCACTACAAGATTATCAGAAATTACCGAATGGTTCTGGCCCTGAACAACACAAACACGCCTCTGTTCGCCGGAAAGGTGATGGCTATGATGTTTTGGAAGTTGAAGATAATAATTCTCATGGATTATTTCGGAAAAAGAACACACGATCACGCAGTAGTGAATTTCTTGGTGGAACCGGCGTTATATTGGAATTTGAAAAAAAAAGGGTTGTGTTACCATAAATTAGATGTTAAAACCTATTCCGATAAGGAATATACAATGATGTGACACCAAACAACATGTGGAAAAACTCTCACGTTAGTGGGGGATGAAGCATCATACAAATGTTGTATACAAATAATTTGTAAAACTCGTGGGTAACATTTGATCACCATGTTTGTAAAGTACACCCAACAAAATGAATGCTTTGGGATATCATTAACACAGGTCAGCATATAACGTATAATTAAATACTGTTATCATTTTATGTATGCACGAATTAATGAAAAATGATTCCGTTATTCTAAATGTGCGTCTTAAATCTCAGAAAGATTCAGTATTAGTGGAAAAGTATGTTTTCTAAAGCAGATAATAAGTATAATCCGAAGGATTAAGTCCGGTCTAACGGAGAGTTAACCCTTGGTACTGTCGAATTCACGACAATTATATCAGATTCTTCCGGATTGGACAGTACATGTTGATGCCAAATCTCGCTGGAAGGTTCATGATTGGCTTTTCAAGAGACTATTATACTATTATACTATAGCACCCTGGATTACCTGACTTTCCCAAGAATATAAAAAAAATCGATTGGGAGGTTTTGCGCTAAAAAAATTGCTTATTTTTTGATACAAGCGGGGTATATTACAGCTGAAACATGATTAACTGGTGTGTTTAAGATATCGCAGAATTGAGAAATAACTTTAAATGGTAAATAATTGTTCATCATAACAATACTTAATCTATGATACGAGTGCCGTTTCAATAACTTATTTCAGACGTCCAGAATGCTAAGCGAAACGCTTTCATCAAATCCAAAAGTCAAAAGCTATACTGTTTAAAAGACGAATATTTACGAAGTAATAAGTGCTCTTTCCAAAATTTCAGCAGTGCCCATAGAGCCCCACAAAATTTAACATTAAAGACGTAGTCAAACTAAAGTATTTGTCGATTAGATTAGATTGATAAAATTTATTAAATTAGGTATACAGTTCGTTCGTAAAATAGCGGGTAAATTCAATTAAAAGTCAAATGGGAGTTTAGGAAGAAAACGCTCGGACGCGTCGATTTTTATTTTCAATTTAGAATTTTTTTTTACGTAAAAGTGAAATATACAGGGTGCGTCAAGAAAAAGATATGACGTCATTGACATTTTTTTAAATGTCAACCCTCATTTTTTATTGCAGAATTAGAAAGGGTACATCTTTTTACGTACGACAAGGTACATATGGATGATGTTAATACAGGGTGTCCGTAACTTACATCCGCGGGTGATAACTGACTTATTTGATGGAATAAGACAAAATTTTTAAGTGTAGAATTAAAGCGCATATTTTAGGTTATATAGGGTGTTTAATTTATACAGGGTGAACCAAACAGATTTTTTTAAATGGGACATCCTGTATGTTATTTCACATTTGGATTCAGCTTGCTTTGGTCATTCTTTTAATATGAGGTTTGATTATGATGTACAGGATAGTTTAGAAGGTGTGGTCATTTTGAAGAAAAAATCGTACCTAAATGGATACCATGTGTCATTTCAAATAAGAGATATTTAAATGATTTTTTTAATAAAATATATTTTGAAACAGACAATTTTTTGGGTTAGGCCTCATTTAGTTGTAAAATGATTCCACTAATTTAAATTAAATGTTCGAATCATTAACAACCTGACAATAGCCAAGGCGATTAACAAATGCTTTTTGAACGTTGTCAGTGGTAATGTTTCTAATTTCTTGGTGAATTCGTGCTCTTAAATCTTCTAAATTGGCCGGTCGCGTCGCGTGTGCTTTACTCTTTAAGTATCCTCACAAGAAGTAATCTAGAAGATTTAAATCTGGTGATCTGGCTGGCCGCTCAATTGTCTCTTTTCTACCTATCCAACGACTTGGAAAAACTTCATCCAAATAAGCGCGAACGGATAAAGCGTAGTGTAGCGGCGCTCCATCTTGTTGAAAGAAGAGGTCACGGTGGCTAATATAGGGCTCTCCTAAATCCGGATACAACGTTATTAGAGCGGCGATGTGATCATTTTGAAGAAAGTCTAAATATCACGCACCAGTGAGAGTATCCTCAAAGAGGTAAGGACCTATAACCCTTTCGTCAACTATGCCGCACCAAACGTTCAATTTTTGAAGGTTTTGGATGTGATACTCCGTGAGCTAAGTATTTTCGGTTGTCCAATAACAACAATTTTTTTCTGTTCATATGGCCGTTTAAAGCAAATGTGTTTCGCCGGAAACTTATTCTTTTTACAAAATTGGCGTTACCATAACATAGTCGTTGCTTTTGTTCACAAAATTCATTTCGACGATCAAAATAATCTTCCAACAGCTCGTGAAGTAAGCATATCTTGTAGGGATGGAACTTCTCTCTTTTTAACACTTTATGCACAGTGGATCGTGCCACACTAATATTATTAGCTGTATCCGTAATGGTGGTATTAGAATTATCTTTCACTGCTAACACAATGTTCAACTGATCTTCTTCACTTATCGAGTTTCGACCAGATTTTCTCATATCCCGAACATGTCCAAATTCCGGAAATTTCGCCTCAACTTTGCTTGGCTTATCTTCGAAATCAAGCATGCACATGATTTCAATTCTTTGACGTTCGCTTAATTTCCTCATATTTCACAAAGCAACGGTAAAGTAGTTACTAGATAAACTCACAATAACAATGTTGTCGCCTATCAAAAAACTAAACACAAGTTGCTAACGTACAAATAATTTTAACAAAATGTACAATTTAACGATTTCTTACATTGAAATGAAATTTTCTCATTTTTAATGTTTACGATAATTTTTATTCAATATTTCCTTATGTATCCGTCGTCTATATTTATCTTGTCGGACATAAAAAGATGTACCCCTTCTAATTCTGCAATAAAAAATGGGGGTTGATATTTAAAAAAAATGTCGATGACGTCATATCTTTTTGTTGACACATCCTGTGTATTTTACTTTTATGTAAAAAATTCTAAATTGAAAATAAAAATCGACGTGTCTGAGCTTTTTCTTCCTAAACTCCCATTCGAATTTTAACTGAATTTATCCGTACCTTTAGGAGCGCACTGTATAATAAACTAATAAAAACTAGCATTCTCATTTTTGTGTTATTATGTTTATGATATAAATAAATTAATTATTTGACAGATAATTTTCACAAATTAATTAAATGCATTATAATGTCTAATGTTAGAAATCTTTATTTCTGTATTATAAAATAAACATAATTTCAATTACAGATTAGGAGGTAATTTAAATTAGTTAGGTTAGGTATACATGTATCAATATCACATACATGATGTGTGTTATCCAAAAAAAATTAAACAAGTAATTTAATGTGGTTTTACCTTTTTCTAAATTATCTATTTGGTCATTTGTAAATGAAGTCCTATTTCTCTGAAGTTTTCGTTTAAGTCTAAGTCTAGCTTGATCGTCATCTGCTCCAGCACTAGATCCTGCATTAGAGTTGTCTCCCGAATTAGTTTCGTCAGAGTGGACCCCATCAAGATCGGTAACTGTAATAAAAAGAAAAGATAACTAAATTAAAAGAATAAACGTGCGACTTTTGGCTAAAAGGGTAAGTCGTTCTAATCGTGTTCATGTGATGCGTAAAGTGTGCGCCTACGAATAAGAGCGAATTGTAAGGGTATACGTATAAGGGTGGACTCCCGTTTAGGGTTTGGGTTGTTCCCTTGAAGATAAGACATCCCGATCTGCGTTACGGCGGACGCAGCCAGCCAGAAACTCCCGATAAGGACCTTTGGAATGGGTTTGCTGTAGAGAACTCTATGAACTAGGCGTTTTACCTTTTGATGGCGTCCTTTAAATTCAGTTATAACGAGTTAAATTTTTAGCTGTAAATTTATATAAATATGGAAAAGAAAATATAATTTAATAACAAAAGCTTGTCGAGAAGAGATCTTTTTTTAAATGTTCGCGTCAACGCACAATAAATTATTTCAAAAACCCCCTGCTCATGTTTAAACGGCCACCTTTTTCAATTATATTTGCAATCTAGGCATTTTCGCCTCAGTGCGTATCCTGAAAACAATTTTTATGCCGACCCATAGGACATGTGTTCGCATTTTTACTGGCAAATGTCGCATTTGTAAGTTTTGTTATGGCAATATTGTATATTTTGTATGGATTTAGATAGATTACAATAGGAAACCATTCACACACTCGACATTCTTGTAAAATGTCTTAAAACGAATTTCCAATACAATTTTATATTCCGTGACTAATATTCCGAGCAATAACATAATCTCCATTAAATCACTCCAATATTTGATCATTCTTTACAAAGCTTTACTTGTAACGTAGATTTAATTAGTGAATAATTAACAAAAACCAAATTAAAATTATATAATAGAAGTAAGCAAAATGCATAATACATAAATCTTAAAATTTAAATTAACAAGATAAAAAACAATCAATTTTTAATTGTTACACTTATTCAATCATAATCAAAACGTAAAGCGCACAATTGTGAATTTTATTATAGAGTGCATGTATAATAAAAAAAAATTTAAATTTTGTCACTCGTTTTTCATTTTAGAAATATTACCTACGAAGACGAAAAGACGTCTAAAGGAAAGGCTGCGGCAAAGCTGTAAATTATTTGTGTAAAGGTGCTACATATCAAATAATTAACTTTGATAAAATTATGATCGTTTCCAGACCGAAACCAGTCATCAAATTTGATGGGAATGATTAGTCTGAAATTGTGTGCAAGCTTGACAATTTCAGAATTTTAGAGCATACATAATGCTCTAAGAAAAAATTTAACCATGCATCATGTTTACAACATACTCTTTCTCCCTCTCTATGACTAGACAGAAACAGTGTCTACGTACACCAATCAAATGATATAAAATCTACAATTAAGGCAGTAATAATATCCACTAGTTATAAATATGTACGTATATTTGTATTTTTTTATCGTGTGATTTAATATGAATTATACAAACGTTATACATTTCAGTTGCAATTGCAGTTAGCGTCGTCAGTAAAGAATGAAACTTTTAATATTAATTAAAGTGTCAAACAAATTTACAAAACGTCACACGAAAAGAATAAACCGGCTATAACAATTAGGTACATTTACTTGAAAGCCTGTGTTATTTTATTTTGGTAACAATTAATAGCTGATTTTTTAATAGATTAAATACTAATAAACCAGAACACCCTCTACGAAAACTAGTAATGAAAAATGCTACAATTACAAAACAAACTATACAAAATTTAATCAGAATATAATATTAGTTTAGAGTTGTGAAAGCATTTACAATTAACGATGTAGGGAAATAATAAAAAAGAATGAAACATCTTTGTAGCCATTTATAGAATAGAAATCAAAATGTATACGTTTAATTTAATTTTAATTTTAACTATATGTACACCGTATCCAAGATAAGGATGCCCACTATGGGGATCTCGGAAACGGTAAGAGATGAAAGGTCGGTTAAATGGAACAAAAGTTACGCATTTGAGAGGATGTATTTATGGTCTTTGTAGAACTCGAATATCTCGTTTAGTTTTTGAGATATTTGAAAAAAATTGAATTTTCTGATTTTCGTTTTTATTTTTTCTGACCTTATTTGAAGAGCTATCAAGAAAAGAAGAGCATATTTTCATTGCCACTTTTCTAGGTGTACTTAATGCAATTTTTGATACAACGTTTTGTCTGTTAGCAACCATCATCAACTTTATTTTTTTAAATACACGAAAAAATTATTTTTGCCATATTTAAATTCTCTCCTTGATTCTGAATTCAACGATATATCACACTTTATATTTTTGATACGTTTCGGATGAGAAAATTCATATTCAATGTAAAACATCGAAAACGTACAGTTAAAACTAATACTAGAAACATTAAAAAACCGTAAAATTATTATAAAATTATGTTTTGTAATTTTAAATGATAGACAAATAAAAAACAAATTTATTTTAAAGGTTAATAAACTCACAAAAGATGTTCAAAAAGATTCCCGTTATTCTCTAAACATAAATAGCATCTTCTAACTGTAGCATCTAAAACATTCTTCAGCATTTGAGGAATAATACTAGTAAACGCTTCGAGAACTAATCTTTGTAAAATTTCTTCGTTTTCAATATCGTTTCCATGAATGTAATTTTTAATGTATCCCCGAAGAAAAAAATCCAAAGTTGTTATATCTCTGGAGAACGGGCTGGCCACAGTATATTTGCATGAGTGCCAATACATCTTTCTGGAAATCTAACTGACAGGTATTCTCTGACAACTCTGGAATTATGTGCTGGTGCACCGTCCTGCATAAACCAACAACCTTCAACTTCTTGGAAAGGCAAATCATTCAAAGCTATCTCTAATTCATTTTGGAGTAAAATTTGGTAACGTTCAGAATTTAAGGACTCGTGGTAAATGAAAGGACCTATAATTCGAGTACCGAATATAGCAGCCCACATATTAAATCCGAAACGGTGTTGGTGTTTTGTGCAGATGTGGATTTACTCTTGCCCAATAATGAGCATTTCTACGATTAAAAATTCCATTATTATTAACCATACTTTTATCGGACCATATTATTTTATTCGGAAAATATTCATTGTCTCGAGATTGACGTGTATACCATTCGCAAAATATTCTACGTCTTTCTGGGTCACTTGGTCGTAGTCCTTGGCAAATTCTAAATTTATATACTTGTACTTTCACCTTCTTTAGAACATAATGAGCTGTGGAATGGGCTATGCCAGTTGCCTCTTCAATTTTCCTAGTAGAAACCTCTGGATTTTCCGTTACAGCTAATAAAACAGTATTGGCTTTTTCTTCATTGCAAGGTTTTTTGCAAGATTTTACAGGTTTTTTGAACGCACCATATTCTTTTAGATTAACTGCTAATGTGCGAAAAGTTCTTTTGTGAGGTTGACGCCTTTCTGGATATTTCTTTAAATACATTATTTCGGCTTCAGAACAATTACGTTGACAAAATGTAACACGGCAGTATATCGAATTTTTCATTATTTGAAAAATGTCCTCCTACCATATTGTTTTTAGGTAAACACAAAATGTAATTAACTCAAAGACCACCAAACAAATGTAATACGGGCAACAATCATTTATGACAGGTAGGTAAACAAAATGCAAAGCCAACTTATTTTTATCAAATGCATCAGTACGACGGAAGATGTGTTTTAACTATTTAATTAATAGTATTTTCACTAAATACATACTTGTGATTTATTTTATTCGCAACAGGCATTAGAAAATGAGAAAACATTATTTTATAATAATTTTAAAGTTTTCTAATGTTTCTAGTATTAGTTTTAACTGTACGTTTTCGATGTTTTACACTGAATATGAATTTTCTCATCCGAAACGTATCAAAAATATAAAGTGTGATATATCGTTGAATTCAGAATCAAGGAGAGAATTTAAATATGGCAAAAATAATTTTTTCGTGTATTAAAAAATAAAGTTGATGATGGTTGCTAACAAACGAAACGTTGTATCAAAAATTGAATAACAGCATTAAGTAGAGCTAGAAAAGTGGCAATGAAAATGTGCTCTTCTTTTCTTGATAGCTCTTCAAATAAGGTCAGGAAAAAATAAAAACGAAAATCAGAAAATTAAATTTTTTTCAAATATCTCAAAAACTAAAAGAGATATTCGAGTTCTACAAAGACCATAAATACATCCTCTCAAATGCGTAACTTTTGTTCCATTTAACCGACCTTCCATCTCTTACCGTTTCCGAGATCCCCATAGTGGGCATCCTTATCTTATGAATCTGTTTTTTTCGAAACATGAGTTTGCGATATAACTAATTCGCGATTTTATTACATTACGAAGTTAGATTATAAAAATGCTCGCCATTCTTAGTTTGTTAATTTCAAGTGTAACTGTAATAACTAGCCGTACCCATCTCGCGTTGCTGCGTCGAACGATTATGAGAGCCCTGGGGTTCGATATTTAACATTTTTATGTCAGAAACCTTCGCAGGAGTGTACTCAACAACTTCCCAAATTTTCTTGGCGATCGGATGAATGGTCTAGTACGCATATGAAGGTCCCCTGGGGGGCCGATATTTAAAAAATGTTTAGGCCAGAAACCTTCGCGGGAGTGTTACCTACTCAACAATCTTCTAAAGTTTCATGGCAGTCGCATGAATGGTGTACTAATGCATAAAGAATAAACACACATACATTCGTTTTTATATAAGTAATGGTCCAAAGTGAAATGTAAGATTGTCTACCTCACATATTACGATCTGACGCAACTTGCTTTAATAAAATAAAAAAGACACAGGGTGACAAATTCAAAAAAATGTTGATTTTTGAAATATCTCCAAAACGAAAAAAAGTATTTTTCTCGTTCTTGGTGTACTAAATAGAGATATAAATATAAATTGGATGTTTTAGCTTATTAATATATTTTTATTATGTACAGTGACGTAGAACGCAAGGGGTAGAGCAACATTTTAATCCCTAATTTCTACGCCAATGGATTTTTTAATTAAAATACGAAACCTTGATGTTTCTCAGATGAAAACGGCATACTTTGTCTAAATCGATGACTTTAACAGTTTCTAAGATATTTGCATTTTTAGGTATTTATTACCAACTGCTTAAGCTGGTTTTAACGTGACACCTTTTATAGAAAAACTTTATTTCCAGCTTTTTCTCATGCGCAGTTTTATTATGATCCTTTTCCAAAAATAATCTTAATATATATATATATATATATATATATATATATATATATATATATATATATATTGCATTAGTGCGTCAATGTACGATATATCCGTTATTAAAGGAGATATCAAAAAAGCTATTTACAAAATTATAGAACTTCAAACTTCAGTTATAAAATTATTTTTGTATTTACAGGGTGCTACATATTACCAGGAGAACCAAACATACTTTTTTTTAAATGGGACACCCTATATATTATTTAAAATTTAGATTAAGCTCATCTCCCCCATACTTCCAATATAGGGTTTCATTACGTTATATAGGGTATTTCAAAAGTTATGGTCAATTGTACACGAAAATCATTCTCATTTCAACGTCCTGTATACCCTAGACATAACAACCTAACAATAATATTTTCCAGGCATAACTTTTTGACATTGGTACAGTGTTACCAGAAAGTGCTATTTCTTTATTATTGCACCAATTGAATATAGAGCGAGCCAAAACTCATGGTTTTGTCAAATTTTTCAAATTAATCACCCTGTATTTTAATTTAAAAGGTGAAAATACACTTTATGTTCTTTCATTTTTATTAAGCACTCCCAATAGCTAAAATCGTTAATTTCTGAGATATTTTCAATTTAATAACAGAAAGAGATTTTTTAAAACAAAATCAAAGAAAACCGCCTGATTGTGGATTTGTTGTTGAGCCCATTCACAAAAAGCAACCCTTCTGGGATAGTTATCTTCGACTAACTCTTGATGCAACTGGATCTTGTATGGATGCATCTTATTTTACGCAGTATTCTTCGCACGGACCGGTCACTAATATCATGCTGACGCGAGATTTCACATGTGCATCACGTTAAATTGATTTTCCTCGTTAAGTAGAGGTTTGTGCTTTCCTCTTTTTCATAAACTACTGAACCCGTACGACTAAAACAATCTACTAACCTTTCCAACGTTATTTTCTCGGGTTGTCTTCGTGCGGGATATTCTTTGTGCTAATAAACAATTTTTCATACATTCTCCCAGTACCCATATCATGTCTGTTAATTCCTCAACAGGAAGGTTCATTTCACACAGTATTTAAGTGTTTACAAATTAATAAACACTACACAATCTCAAAGAAGAATATCTATCTGTCATTTGTTCACGGTTAACTTGTTATACCTAATAGAAATTGTTAAAACCATCTCTTTCTGTTATTAAACTGAAAATATCTCAGAAATTAACGATTTTAGCTATAGGGAGTGCGTAATAAAAATTAAAGAACATAAAGTGTATTTTCACTTTTTAAAATAAAATACAGGGTGATTCATTTGAAAAAATTGACAAAATCATGTATTCAAGTCTTGGCTCGCTCTATATTCAATTGGTGCAACACTGTACACTGTACCAATGTCAAAAATTTATGCCTGGAAAAATTATTATTAGGTTGTTCTGTCTAGGGTATACAGGACTTTGAAATGAGAATGATTTTCGTGTACAATTGACCATAACTTTTGAAATACCTGTATAACGTAATGAAACCTATATAAGTATGTAGATAGCTTAATCTAAATTTGAAATAGTATATAGTGTCCCATTTAAAAAAAAGTATGTTTGGTTCACCCTGGTAATATGTAACACCTTGTAAATACGAAAATAATTTTATAATGTGAAGTTTGAAGTTGCCTATAATTTATGTAAATAACTTGTTTTGATATCTCCATTAATAACGGATATATCCTACTTCGACGCACTAATGCCTCACCCTATACAGGGACCTCCATAAAGTTGGACACATATGGGAAAAATTTTTATTATTGAAATGAAAACTCTATTGGCGGTTCGTTACTGCATGTCTGACAACCAACAAATCTATTGTGACATTTGTCACGTGACCATAGATTTGGCGGGAATTTTGAAAAATGTTAACTGTGATGCCGAAAAATGGGTCAAATTGACAAGATATCGAAAAATTGTATTAAGAAAATGTATTTAGAATGCAACAAAGACCCCATATACCAATTTGAAATCAAATCAGAAAAAAAGTAAAAAATACCATTTATTCCCCTCTGCTTTTATTACGAAACATCATAAAATCTTGTTTTACCTGGAAATAGTTTTAATAACATAAATTACATCATTTTAGGTATCTTAAACTATATTTGATTTTTCCAAAACCAACTTATTAAATTCAAAAATATCGCTAATTTAAAATGTACTAACCAATAAGGATAAATAATCTGTTGTTAAATTTTAATTACAAATATTAGTTGGTTTACATTTTATTTACCGATTAAAAATATTAGATCAGCTCATGCGCTTCAATACATAAGGAATGAACATAACCAGTGACGAGGCTAAATCGTATTTTTTAAATTTTCCTCTCATAAATTGTCTATTTTACAAATATTTGATTAATTTTGACCTAAAATTATGTAATTTATGTTAGTAAAACTATTCCCAGGTAAAACAAGATTATATGATGTTTCGTAATAAAAGCAAAAGGGAATAAATGGTATTTTTCATTTTGTTTTCTGATTTGGTTGAAAATTGGTATATGGGATCTTTGTTGCATTCCAAATACATTTTTTTGAATGCAATTTTTTAATATCTTGTCAATTTGACCCATTTTCGGCATCATAGTTAACATTTTTCAAAATTCCCGCCAAATCTATAGTCACGTGACAAATGTCACAATGAATTTTTTTGTTTTCAGACATGCAGAAACGAACCACCAATAGAGTTTTTCAGAAATTTCAATAATAACAATTTTTCCCATATGTGTCCAACTTTATGGTCTTGTATATATATATATATATATATATATATATATATATATATATATATATATATATATATATATATAATAATATATATATATATATATATATATATATATATATATATATATATATCAAGATAAGGATTCTCCCTATGGGGATTTCGGAAATGGTAATAGATACAACTACAGGTTAAATGGCAAAAAAATGTGTAATTAGGGGACCAATAAAATGACACAACAATCGATGGCGTAATTTTTTGTTTTTGAGATATTTGAATTTTTGAAATTTTTGTTTTATTTTCTTCTGGCGTTATTATAAATACTAGAGCAAAAATACAAACACTTCTTTATAGCAACTTGTTATGGGTTTTAACATGGCTTAGTCAGTGTTTCAATCGGATGTTTCCTATTTTTATAGCCATCATCAACTTATTTTTTTAAATACGGTCCTGGTATTTTGAAAGGTTTTATAATTACAAATTCAGCAATGTATCACATTTGATGGCCGGATTACCTTTTGAACCTTTTATTGGCCATCATCACGAAATTTTTTGAATACAGACTTGCATTTTCTAAAAAGTTTATTTAGTTTCCTTTGTGTTTAAACAAATATCCAGATAGAAAGCAGCCTCATAAAACCACATTTAGGAAATTATCAGTCAATTTAAGAGAAAAAGCAAATAATACTATGTTTGATATTGACAGCCCTTAATTAATTAAAATACATCTTCAGAATTACTGGGTTAGGACTCGTAGGACAAAAAAAAAACGGTTTTATGAGCAACGTTTCATTTAAATACTTAAACTTCTTCAGGCTACAAAGAAACAAGAGTGTTTACATAAAATTGTGGCGTGATAAAATAATGAGCCACCTACCTCATAAAAACCCAATAAATGATAATACCACAACGGTAGTACACGTCATAATTATTCTATTATGGGGTTGGTAACTCAATCTGTAACATTACACTATTAAAACCAAATCCACAATACATCACGTTAAAATTTACCTATTAGTTATATTACTTATATAATTCACAAATTAAAATTTTTGTTTAAAACACAGCAAATTAGCTAGTTCACTAATTACTTATCAACAATGATAACATGTTATTAAATATTCATATACGCATGCTAGAACTGATTTTCTATACAGAATTTTTACAACACAGTAATTTGTCCGTTAGTTTCTATTATAGTACATAACAAGGCCAAAATAAATCTAATCATACACACATTTATCTATATGGCTCAATTAATCTAAAGAAGATTTAGAGTACGTAGCATTAAGCAATTATAATGGCAATCCAATAACAACAGTAGACTTAGTGTTTTATTTCCTTCTTCCTTTTTTGTAGTCAATTAAGTGTTTATAAATGTTACTTAGATTATTAACGTCTGTCCTGAAATTGATACTTTTTCATTAGATTGAATATGTAACATTTCCGAGATGAGCCTTTTAGAAAATTATCTTCTCTATCAATATATTAACATTATCAAAGTCAAATTGATGAAGGTTAACGCTAGCATGTGCAGTTAACGCCGTTTTGTTACTTTTGCTAATTAGGTTGTATGGTTTACAATCATTTTATGGTTGTTAATTCTATTAATTAAGTATTGTTTTGTTTGTCCAATGTAACATTTATCGCACTCTTTACAATTAATTTGGTAAACTAGATTAGAGTTATAAAATTTTGGTGTGTTGTCTTTTAGTTTGGAAAATAGACTGTTATTCGTTTTTTTGTTATATAGAACAATATTATTGTTGTTATTTTCAAAAATGATTTTTAGTTGGTTGCTAAGTTTCGGTATATTAATTAGTTTTTTGTAAGTGCAAGCGTGGTCTCCAGATTCTCCGTTATTACTGTTATGTTTATTGTTATCTTTGTGTAATATTCCATTAATAAGCTCCTTTGGATAATTATTTAATTTAGCAATCGTTTTTATTCTGTCAAAATTATCTTTATGTTTAGATTGATCGCTCAGTTTGATCACTTTATGTTTCAATGACTTAATAATACCTATTTTTGGGATATAGGGTGATTTGAATAAAATTAATGATTCTATTGGACGCTGTAGGTTTTGATACCAATCAATGCTTATAGTATTATCCTTGTTACGAATTAGTAATAAGTCTAGAAACGGAATAATATTGTTTTTCTTGTTCAATGGTAAATTTTAGGCTATGGTAATATTCATTACATTTTTAATTATCAATTTATCTTGCCCTATAGGGATAGCAGTTAGAATGTCGTCTACATAACAATACAAGAATGGTACGTTAAACGGTAAGGTAGGTATGGTGGTAGTAAGTAGTCATTCATCACTATATTAGCTAAAACTGGAGATGCAGGGTTCCCATGGCACATCCAAAAGTTTGTGAATAGAATTTATTATCATACTGAAAATAACTTGAATTAAATATAAACGTTACTATATTTTAAATAAGTCATTACTCAAATTCGTCAACTTAGATATTTGGATCCAATACTTGTCAATTAATGTGATAGTTAATTCTAACGTTACATTTGAAAAAGGAAGTGACATCTAGTGAAATTAATGTGTAATTATGTGGTAGGTTTGCATTTTTAGTTTGCTGACTAAGGATTCTGAATTTTTATATTATACTTAAAACTAGGGATCATTTTATTGAGAATACTTGTGATATATTTAGCTAGTTTATATGTTGGAGAGCCAATGCTCGACACTATGGGTCTAATTGGTAAATCTTCTTTGTGTGTTTTAATTAGACCATATATTTTTGAGGGGACACTATTGTAAATGAGCAATTCTTTCTGTTCTATGTCATTAATTAAATTTAGTTGTTTGAGTTGTTTGACTATTTTGTTATTATTACTTTGGATAGATATTGTTGGGTTATGTTTGAGTAGTTTATATGTTAAAGGGTTATCTAACAGTTGATTCATTTTTTATTATAGGTAGTTTTGTCCAAAATTGTAGTGTTATTACCATTATCAGATTTTGTTACAATTAACTCAGGGTGTTGGTTTAGGAACTTTTTTGTTTTTTGAAATAACCGTTCAAAATTATTGTTAAGGTTCTTGATATTATTATTGTGATTATTATTAAGTTTATTCATGTGATTGGTTATCACGTTAGTACATTGTGCTCTAACTTGGTCTTTATTTTGAGGTTCGATACCATTTTTAATTATATATTCTACATCTTTTATGACCTCGAACATTGGAAAATCTTTTTTTGTGTAGTCTAACGCGAATTTTGGGCCTAGGCCTAAATAATTAAGTATCTCACCAGGAATTTTTGTATTAGACAAGTTTTGGATCCAATTATCGTTAGTGTTATTAGTCACAATTGGTTTATTGTTCTCCATCAACCTGTTAAATTTATTAATTTGTCTTTGCTTACTGGTTTTAAATTCATAGTTATAAGATTTTGTGCTAGTTTTTAACTTCATCAATTATGTAAGACGGTAAAACCTGTTGTAAAGAGGATAATAATTCATCATTATGATTGCATACCTGATTAAGTTTCCAAAATGTTATTTTAATCTCTAATTTTAAGACAGATTTTTGGAATTTCCTGGTTATGGAATCTACTTCGTTCTTAAATGGATTGTCATTAGTTAGAAGCGAATACATCGAATTAAAATAGTGTTGGATATGTGAGGGTGTTAAATCATGTTTTCTACAACTTAGTAAAAAATTCCGCCTATTATATAACCTAGCTAGTTTTTTGCTGTTGATGTTAAATTCTCTTAATTTCATTCTACAAACCACTCCATAAGTTTCTTGGACGGAATTGAACAGGTCCATCATTTAGGTGGAAAACTCCAGAACATTAATATACTATGTTTGATATTGACAGTTAATTAATTAAAATAAATCTTCAAATTACTGGGTTAGGACTCGTAGGACAAAAAAAAAAAAACGGTTTTATGAGCAACGTTTCATTTAAATACTTAAACTTCTTCAGGCTACAAAGAAACAAGATGTTTACATAAAATTGTGGCGTGATAAAATAATGACCACCTACCTCATAAAACCAATAAATGATAATACCACAACGGTAGTACACGTCATAATTATTCTATTATGGGGTTGGTAACTCAATCTGTAACATTACTATTAAAACCAAATCACAATACATCACGTTAAAATTTACCTATTAGTTATATTACTTATATAATTCACAAATTAAAATTTTTGTTTAAAACACAGCAAATTAGCTAGTTCACTAATTACTTATCAACAATGATAACATGTTATTAAATATTCATATACGCATGCTAGAACTGATTTTCTATACAGAATTTTACAACACAGTAATTTGTCCGTTAGTTTCATTATAAGTACATAAAAGGCCAAAATAAATCTAATCATACACAATCTAAGTATGTAATTTATAAAATTTAAGTTGATACAAAAAAGGATAGAAGGAAATAAAACATAAGTACTACTGTTGTTATTGATTGCCATTATATATTGCTTAATGCTACGTACTTAAATCTTCTTTAGATTAATTGAGCCGGAATATAGATTAAATGTTGTGTCATGATAGTTTTATTTTGGCCTATTAATGCTAATAAGATATGTTAAACTAAAAAATTATTAGTATTTGAAAATCCAAAATTCTTATCAGAAACCAGTTCTAGCGAGCATGAGATTCTGTGTAATGTGTATACCAGTCAATGTGCAGATAATGAGCAATTTTCGTATAAAATCATTTGGTCGGATGAAGGTCAAGTGACAAATAATGGAATTTTCAGTATTGGGCGAAAGAAAATCCTAGAGTTTATAAAGTGTTCAGACACCAACACCGTTTCGGTTTTAATATGTGGTCTGCAAAATTCGGAATGCGAATAATAGGTCCATTTCTCTATAACACATTTTTAAATTCTGAACGCTACCAAAATTTATTATCAAATGAAGTACAAGCAGCTTTACCTCAAGCTGATATTGAAGATTATTGGTTTCTTCAAGACAATGCTCCGGCACATAATTTCTGAACCGTCCAGGAATATTTATCGGCAAGGTTTCCACCAAGATGGATTAGAACATATTCGAGAGTAAGATGCCAGCGCGATCCCCCGCTATAACACCTCTTGACTTTTTTCTCTGGGGATATTTGAAAGTATTACGCCTTAAATGCTTCGCAATGTTTTGAATTTAACAGTAAGACGGCTTTATTTGTGTTTGGAAAATAATGGAGATCTTTTTGAACAACTATTATCAGACTTGTAAGTAATTTTTACTTTAATTTACACTAAAAACAAAAGGAAGTAGTAGTTTTTCCTTTTACCGTAAATTTACATGATGTTGCGTCGCCTCACGCAGCACATTTCCAATGGTAAAATCGAAATATGCCGATACGTTCGCCCCGTTGTCATCGATTTTCAAAATTCAAAAAATCATTCTGAAGATACAAAAATTCTGAAGTAAAATATTTTCAAGTTTATATCACTTGAAATACTTGTACAATTTTGAGGTGAAGGCTGTCATAATTTGACAAATATCGCCATAGCCTTGACAATGAAAACAACGTTAGATTTACATCAATTTATTCACTACAAAAGGTGTTCGAACAAAATCGTCGCCGTCCACTGTTAAACAATAACCCAGTCGGTCATAAAAGTTACGTCTCACGTTAGCTAGCGTATTACGTGTAATTGCACCACACTCCAATTCAATTCGATTTTTTAACTCTAATATTGTTCAGATGCTTTCTCCTTTGCAAATGTTCGAATTTAAATGACCCCAAAGAAAAAAATCTTATATTGTTCAGATGCTTTCTCCTTTGCAAATGTTCGAATTTAAATGACCCCAAAGAAAAAAATCATTGGGGACAAGATCAGAAGATCTTGCAGGCGATTCAATAGAATTCTGCGGATGGTGTCTCGGTTCCTCAGCTATATCGCACTTGCAATCATTTAATAGAGTACCTTTTGGAGGAGAAATAATTTCAGTGTTCGGCTGTACAAAATATGGACCACGAAGCATACCTTTAGTTTCAAGTTTCGTGATTATTCTCAGCACCATCCTGTTGCTGGGAATTGGGCGGACTGGGTAATTAACGCTAAATAGGTCGCTGAGTCTACGGGTGCTATTCCCGCCATAAAACCACTTTATCATGTCCAACTTTGCCTTCAAGGAGTACATTTCGATAGATTGCACAGAATGCAGAATAGCGCAAATGACGCGAAGTGACAGTATCATTTTTCTAACGCTATAATGATTTCTGCCAAATTATGACTACGTTTACACGAAAATATAACACAGGTTTTAACAACATCGGTTTTATTAACAACGGCGATTTACACGGACGTAACAAAGTGGCGTTATCAATAATAGTTTAAAGTGTGTGACGTAAAACGGCGTTATTAACACCTAACACTACTACCAATAGTAAATAATGAACCTTACCATCGAGATTTGAGTTTGTGAGGTTATGTGTTGTTGTGAGTGTTGCTGCTATTCGTTTTTTAAAGAGATGTCTCAACAGCTGCTTCAAAGATTTACAAAGGAGAAAACATCGCATTGAATTGGTGTGTGGTTCGTGGGACTGCATTATTTTTGTTTTATCAAGATTAATAGATAATTTATTTGCTAGACATCAATGTTTGGTTTCTGAAATATGTTTTACTGCCATTTATTTCTTTTATCATACTCACCAATAGTTGTGAGACTATGGTACAATTTAATTGAATTAAAAACTATGCCAAATGAATTTTCAATGAGCTGATTAGACATTGAACTGTTTTATTTCCACCTACGCACAAGGCTATTGTTATTAAGCCTGGGTATATTGTCCAAGTAGGTGAATTATAACTTATAAAGTTACTTCTGGAAAATAAATCTGCCAGGTTTTATAACGATACATTCAGTAGCTTTCAAGTTATAAGTAATGTTAGTGTTGTAGTGAAAACGTCGCATTTATAAAAAATGGAATATTGTCCCGCCATTAAGTCCTTAAAAAGGTAAAAACGCTTAGACAACGTGTTTAAGGAAAAATGGTCAAGATAGTTTCGTTTGGGATATGAGTTGCCTGCAGGTGAGGATAATCCTGGAAGTCTAGAAGATACCGTATACGTTGATTACTCATAAAATTAAGTCTAAAATATTGTGTTGCTCTACATGACCATTTGTGCATAAATTTTAGAATCTATGAAGTAGGTGAAGAGGAAGTATTCAACTCAGTTGTGAACTGAAACACTGATCCTTTATTATGCCTCCTGGTCCAAAATGGAATCAAAATCATGACGTAAACCGTGTGAACAAAAGACAAAACAAAAGTTTCTTGGAATAATGAGCATATCTTATTAGTTGATTTTAGGTACAAGGCACCTCTGTTAATGCAAAATATTAGTAATGCTTCTGTGTAGAGAAAATTCATGAAAAAAAAAGAGAGCAAAGCAGAATAAAGGTGTTCCATTCTAAACGACAACCCACGTGTGAACACTGCTGTAATTACGCAAGCCCGTGTGAGAGATCGTGACTTCCATAACTGCCTTATGGTTTGGATATGGCTCCTTCCGACTGTTACTCGTATTACAATTGTAAGAATTAGAAGTATTACATATTACTTTCTGTTAATAATTTTAGCTTGCAAAGACGATAATATATCGTCGGAAGTATTTAAATTATGCGTATACCTAATAAAGTTTTGATCTGTTTTGTAAATGTAATACTAATTAATAAACAAGATCATTTGAAACGCGAAATGGATAATGTCTAGTTATTTTTTTATGCACTCAGTGCATGTGTGATAAAGGTGCCTGAATAGGGTTTAACATCTCATTGAACTAGATTGAAATAGATAATAGAACATTCACTGGTCCTAACTGATTCGCTGCTATAACAACAATGCAAAGAGATTTGACATTTGATTTGCCGATTAAAGCCCCATATAAAAATTATTTTTCATTGAATGGATGCTTCCTTTGCAATAATGTGTAAATAAGTATAATTTTATATTTTCGTGGAATATTTGAAGTGTTTCACGAACTACTGATCGGGAACCTCTGGTCTAAAGTGTATTAATGGTAAAAATAACATTTTTTTTACTTTTTATCCCCTCTCCTTCTTTTCAAGGCCCGGAATTAATAGCGCTGTTTTCGTACTCGTTATATTTAGAGAGCAATACTTATTGGAGGATTAAAGAATTATTTTTGGTGTTCTATTAGAAATTGCTTTCTTATATAAATTGAAACATAAAAATATGGTTGTGAAGATTGAGAAAAATTAACAGCATAATAAAATACGAGAGAATATCAAAATAAAAACGTATTGCTTGTATACTTTACAATCAATTTTATATTATAGGAATAGGCAACACGGTTTTAGACTTAAAAATTATAAAAGAATGGTATTTATTTAAAAAATTATAGCTTAACAAAAGTAAAACCAAGTTTTTGATATTTCGTCACTAAATAGCTTCGAATCGGTCTAAATATGTTTTCATTTTAAATACGCCAAAAATTGGTAAGCTTTATATAAATTAGTTTTGATTTATTATTGCAATAATCGTAAAATACGCTTAAAGAAATCAGATATAGAGATATAACATTTCTAAATAATATTTATTGGTACCTATTAACTGTTGTGTCTGTTGTATTCTAACATAAAGTTTATTAGAATATATCATAATTATTATTGATTTATCATAAAAATAAATGCCGTTCTTTTTATTTGACGACCAATTTCGTTTATTATATTAATTTTAACATATGGGGACCCTATTGACAGATTCCTGTCTTTGGCACATCTTTCCTATATAGAAAAATTATGCATTAGTAATTGTCGGCCAAATACAAAGGTTATTACTCTTTCTTAACTGTGTAAATAAACAATTAGTTATTTAGATAACAGCCCTTATGATTTATTAAGTGGTGGTGTTCTCTAGTATGACTCACTCAAAAACATGCCATGCCTCGAATCACGTGTGCTATATGTTTACAGGATATTTAATAAACCTTTACACATAGAGATAATGTTGTGTAATCAATTATAAACGTCAAACTTTGTTAGCTGGAAAATGTTTATCACAATTACAAAGCAGAAGGAAAACCTACGCCAGGGTGGAATGGAAGGACGTAATATAAATTGTACGTGCATGTAAGATTATAACCCGATAAACAAATCCCATTATTTAGCGTCGATAATGTTCTGCAAAAACATTTATTAGGCATTACTCTTAAACCATCAATGCTTATTTATTTGGTATTACAATTGTACAGAAATTAGATAATAAATGTAGTATGTGAAATTAATTTCAAAAATGTTGTAAGCGTCGACGCAAACAGAGGGGTGTTCTAGAGCTTAACATGTGTAAAGTTTGATTAAAATAAAGTTGGGTATGACTCATCGATGTAAAATTACATATTTTTATCACTTTCTCTCTCTCAACTACATGTATTAGAGAAGGATGGACATAAAAACATAACCTGCTGTACAATTCATATTAGCGCACTAAAACGTGTGTCGTGATTAAGAAGCAACACCTGTCACTCCTGTCATTTTTTGAAAATATTGTTAATGCGTTTTTGCTTTACTTTTTATAAAAAACAGTTTTTTTCAAAATTTTCTACAACTTGTACAGTGAATTATCGGTAACTTGGTAATATTTTTTATATAATTTCTATCAAATTTACGAAATTTTAGGTATGGTAAGTAATAAGCACCTTAAATTTCAAGCGCAGCTCGTAGTTATGAACCCGCTTAATTATTTTGAACGGGAATCAATGGGCACTCGTTCCATTTGAATCTGTTATGCAGGTATATAGTGCAGTGTAAAATGCGATACTTGAAAGGGCTACTTTTAGCGCACGTCTGAAGCATGTCGGGTTAGTATAAATATAGTTAGTGCTATAAAAAAAAAGAATTACAGAATCCTAAAAAGAAGATAAACCTCTACAGTCACCAGCTAATCAAAAAAAACGTACGTAATCTAAGTCCACCGAAGTTGATGACTATGTGAAGGATGACGCAAAGAGAAAAATTTATGAAAGGCATTCAAAATGTAAATACAAACATGCAAGACTATCTCGTTTAGCATTATACCTTTTTTTGTAGGTATACATGTTACGCTGGCATCATTGCAAATAGATTTCAGTAGATCCTACATTCCATTGGATTTTCATCTAAAGTAGCTGACGGTAGGAGATGTTTACTGGAAAAATCACATATTGTTGCCCATCGTGTACGATTCTTAAGAGAATCTTACAAAAATAAAGAAGAAAAATGATACAATCCTGTATTCTTAGATGAAACTTGGATTTTCAGTCGAGGATCGCACAAAAGAAGCTGGTATGATAAATGTAAGGAAAGCGTGAAGAAGAAGACAATGGGTGAAGGAAAAAGGTTTGTTGTAATTTAGTTATTATATTATAATTCATAATAAAATAACTGTATTTATTAGATTCATAGTTGTGCATGCAGGTAATGAAGATGTATTTATTTCCGATGCTTCACCTTTGTTTTCTACAAAGTCACAAAGTGCAGACTATCATGGGGATATGTGTACGGAGTTGTTTACAAAATGGTTTGAAAATAATTTAATTGCAAACTTAAAAGAACCTATAACGCTTTTACCTTCGGTGGACGGTCAGTTGTTATCAAAATTGTCTGAGAGGGGTGGGCGGTGGACTGCGGTTGGACTATCGTGGTATAATCGGGTTACACGAGCGCCAATCTAGGTAAATGATGATATAGAGGCCTAGATTCCTCTTCGCGGAGAATTAAAGGGGTAAAAGCGGTCCAAGTAGCGTCAGTGAAGATGTCGGTCTACCAGGATTTCTGAAGATTTAACTCGGTGCCGGTATTTAAGATTTGTGTCGTTGTTGACCCAGAAATGCGCGGTCTCGGTAGTATGACTCCAAAATAAATTCAGTTACCAAAAAAAAAAAAATAAAACTCCTGATACGGAGGTAGGAAACAAATGTTTTCTATGTCGGATAAATAATAAAAAATTAATTTATTATAAGTTTGATGGCGCAGTTGGTTAGCGCAGTACTCTATCAAAGTACAGGTCGTAGGTTCAAATCCTACTCGAGGTAAACTTTTTATTTATGTATTTAATAAAATTAATAACAATTTTTAATTAAATAAAAAATTAATTTTATAAGTTGGAAATTAAACAATAGAACGACTCGTCAAACAAAAAAATATAAACAAAACTCTCGGTCTCAGTGAAGAAATTAATTTTGTTATCGTGGGTAAGTGGGACAAATTAAATTAATATTTCTCGGACAAAACGCACTATAGAGCTTGGCGATGTCAAGTAATAAAACAATTTTTCGTCAACGGTGGCGGAGAAAACAATACCTAAATTTCTGAAAAAAAATAACAAACAAGAACCAAAACGCATTCAAGGCGGTAAAGAAATAATCTAATACTTTTTCATACACGGTCAGCTATCACTGAAAAAAAAAATGATAGTGGTAAAACAAAATTAACAACTCCAGTGATTCAAATAATTAACAGAATCAAGGAAAAATATATATAATTACCAACGGCGACGGAAAACCAAAACTAAATTCGTAAAAAAAATATGAACTAAAAATGTCGTTTGTCTGAACAGGCTATAAAATAATAAACCAATTTACCCTTGTAATCTGTTTGAGACGGCTTATCGGTATATAACTAAAATATATGTTATGATCTGACTACTTAAATAACAGATCGTACAAGATCAAACATTATAAAACAAAATCAAATTAGAAAAAAATATTGGTAATGAATAATCGGCTACTTGGTGTTAATAAAAAAATTATTTTAGTCGAAATATAATTAATAACCGCAAAGAAACTCGTTGATAACACGATTATCGAATAATTTCACACGTGCAAATACAACTTTACTTAAGTATGTTTTCCATAAATGGAATAGCTGCACATATAAGATTTGCTAATTGTATCTTGTTTAAAAAAAACAACGGAATAGCGGACGGGAATTTCTCAACACCTCAACAGTAGTAGATAAATCAAATTAATTTACTTAATCAATAGACTAACTCGAATAGATCAGGCACACGCACGCACTTCACAAAACTCGTATTAATGTCATTTTTCAAGTTTTGAATAGTCCAAAAGATATCGCGTTTGGCGTATTTGATAAGAAACTCGTCTTTTGTTCCTGAAATATTTTTATGTGAAATGGGAAATGTTTATATATTAAAATTGTGAATTTATGTAATTATAACGAAAATCATTCAAAGTAAAATCACTGCATTTTGCATTTTTTTTTAATTAATAAAACTATATCTAGGCTATTGTGTAAGAATTTATTCACTAAATTAATTTTTTGAAATGTTAAACATACCGGGCGGTCACATAAATAACTATTTGTCACAAAGTAAGGATTTATTTTAAATCGTTACAAACCATCTTTAATTGTAATGGACAATGCTAGTTATCATTAGTAGAAGGCCGGCACTGACGCCATCTTGGATTTTGACGTCACAAGCCGCCCACGTGGGCTGGTTTTTCCACCTTATTTTTACACGCTCACGTGTAGGACGCATTTTTCACTATTTTTACACGCTCACGTGTAGGACGCATTTTTCACCCTATTTTACCCGCGTACGTGCGAGACCGGATTTTCCACCCTTATTTTTACACATCCACGTGTGAGACCGTGTTTTCAACCCTAATTATTTTTACTCGCTTACATGAAGGACCGTATTACTTTTATTATTTCTTTTGGAGTCTTATGGCTGTATTAAAGACCTTTTGACAGCCAGGGCTTTTGCTAACGTGAGGTGGTATTTAGGACTAGGGGTTGAACTGGGGCTCGGCATGGCTTAGAGCGGGCTAGAGGTTGGGGTTGTGTTTAGGGCCAGAGCTGAGCTGTATTTAGAGTTAGGGTTATCTTGTAGAGCATTTTTCTTGTTGCGTCAGCTCGGGCATTGAATTAGTAATTAGGTCTTTTCAATGATACCGCAGACCATAAAAATGTATATTTGAGTTTACATGCATTCATCATGCTAAGAAAAATTTATTAAAAATATTTCAATTAATACATTAATAAGAATTACAATAGCATACTTATTTTACCTTGAGAAACAGTATTGAGCGTGTTATACATGCAATTTTAATGGAATTTATACAAACTTTTCAGTGCCATTATTAACAGATATCTACCTAATACTATAATTCTGATATGGATGGTTGTTTTTAAATGTAATTTGTAATAAGAATTTTATTATAAAACGAATTAGCTTTAAATTGTTTTTACACATCCTTTTAATCACCGGTTTTAACCTTCTACATGCATAAACTTTCAACTTATACATGAAGTAATAAGACCTTCACGGGGTTTATATAATCATTGTACTGCATTTTATTTAACTCGAGCTCATATCAACTTATTAACACTTCATTTGATGGCATTATCAACGAGTTAGGGTTATCTTGTAGATCATTTTTCTTGTTGCGTCAGCTCGGGCCTTGAATTAGTAATTAGGTCTTTTCAATGATACCGCAGACCATAAAAATGTATATTTGAGTGCATTCATCATGCTAAGAAAAATTTATTAAAATATTTCAATTAATACATTGATACGAGATTACAATAGCATACTTATTTTACCTTGAGAAACAGTATTGAGCGTGTTATACATGCAATTTTAATGGAATTTATACAAACTTTTTCAGTACCATTATTAACAGATATTAACCTAATACTATAATTCTGATATGGATAGTTGTTTTAAATGTAATTTGTAATAGAATTTTATTATAAACGAATTAGCTTTAAATTGTTTTACACTTCCTTTTAATCACCGGTTTTAACCTTCTACATGCATAAACTTCAACTTATACACGAAGTAATAACGACCTTCACTAGTTTATATAATCATTGTACTGCATTTTATTTAACTCGAGCTCATGTAAAGTTATAAACGTTTTATTTTAATGGAATTATCAGCTGTTCCTAATTGCAAGGTCATGAAAACACACCGAGGTAGTATTTCGAAATGTTTATCTAGTGGACTTCTGTAAATGCATCATACAATTAAAAGAAAGCAAAGCCCTTGATATTAACAAGATGATTAACACCTCTGATTTAAAACGTAATTATGAGAATCACACCGGTCAGAATAGACTTTTGATAGTAATCTTTAAATACATTTTTTATTGTTATATTTCAGAATTTATATGAGTATAGTTAAAATTGTTTTTTCCAATGAAGTTAAACGACTGATCTAGTTTAACAATAAATGTTTTATACCGTAATGAATAAACGCTTAGGTAAAATAAAAATAAGGTTATTACATTTTCATTAAGGATGATTTTCTGGTACAAACTGTTATTACCTAACTTTACCTTCAGGTCATTCGAGGATAAAATATCATACTTATTTTACCTTGAGAAACAAGCTGGCGTTTTAGCCTTTGAGCTAGTCATTGGTTTTGAAGGCGACCTTGAAGTCGGCTGTAAGTCCATTTTGAAGTTAGCCTTGAAGCTAGTTATGAAACTTACTTTACAACAGCATACTTATTCTACATTGAGAGACCTATGAGCAACAAGTTGGCCTTGAAGTTAATTAGTTATAAGTTTTGAAGACTACCGTGAAGTTATCCTTGTGAATTTTAATGGCTTAATTTGACCTTTGACCCTGTAAAATACTATAAAAGCGTACGCTTGGTTTAGTTAATTTAGTTCTGTTTTTGAAGAGCATAGCTATGGAATCTTTCTCAGTTAACCATATTTTGAGATTATTCAGTGCTGGTGTGTTAACCGACGAGGGTTTGAAAAACGCATACAATATCATCACTTATAAAATGTTGTGTGAAAATGACACTATCGACTCGATAGATGTTTATAATAATTTTGTTGAAGCTGTACAACAAGCGGGTGGAATGTAAGTATATATATTTTGTTTTTATTTTAAAGATTTTTAATTATTATTTTTATAGACCTGCTCAAGTAAATCTAGAGGAGGTGTTTGATGAGATTATGGAAACTTCCGCTGTGGAGGATTTGATAACGGTATGTCTTTTAATTTTCTATTGTATTACTGAACGAGTACATTACAGCAGAACCAATCGGGCTCAGGCCTGCAGCAACAGGCCGGTACCATCCTCAGGTTCAACCATATTAATATAGTGGGAATCAAATAGTAAATTTATTAAAAATTTAATACCACATGTAAAACGCTACGGTTTAACTTCAATGACGATACGTGCAAGGATAATCCCTTAACGTGGCTACAGGTAAAATATACCATTTTACTAAAAATTTATCTAATACACATATTTACAGAGCGCCTTTGAGGAACTGTACTCATATATTGTAAAGGATGCGGCTCCTTCAGATCGTGTAGGGATAACACTAAGAACCCAACTTTCCCGATAAACCAAGTTGGCTTGTCGTTCAGAAGAGTGGACCAGTTGTCGGTGAAAGTGATAATGTCGCTGCTGGAAAAGGTAATGCAGAGCAACGCTAGTTTTTCTCAAGTGACTTGTTAGCTTTAAACGTTGATAGAGTGGTTGTGCCTGTAGGCTATGGGCGCAAAAACTTGACAGGGTTAAAATTTGCAGATTTTGTAAAGCGAAAACCAAGGGTTTATTGTTGTACCATCGACAATTAACGATAATAATTGTTTAGCTCGCGCTCTAGTCATAGCTATTGCGTTTAGAAATAACGATACATGCGAAGTAGTGGTATTGGGTTATCCATTACTTCAAGAACGAGCTACAGCTTTGCCAAGACAGCGGTGTAGATCTTAGTCAGGGTGGTAGTTACGAGCATATTCAAGCATTTCAAAATCATTTAGATTCATATACCATTGTAGTTTATAATTCGCGTATAGGTGATTCTGTTTATTTTGAGGGTCCTAGGGAACAGAGAGTAGTTTTAAATTTAATATTAGAAGATGAGCATTATAACGTCATCACCAGCTAACTTCAGCATTTACTTGCAGTTATTACTGCGAACAATGCAGAAAACGTATAATAAGAAAAAGATCACATGAAATGTATGTACCAGTGCCCCGCGTGTCATCAAAACCACCATGTTCTATTGAAAACCCGAAAATTGTTGTAATGATTGCAGAGAGATTTTTATGGGACTGAATGTCTTAAAATCACAAGGACGCTAAAATATGTGAAAAACTGCGCAGGTGTTTAAAATGTCTTAAAACAACTGAAGTAAAGGGTAAACATAGATGCGGATACAGCTACTGTTCCACGTGTCAGAGTCAAAAACCTATCGGTCATCTTTGCTACATGGCCATTAACAAGACTCGACGTGACAGCGGTAATGGTAAACCATCTATGTTTATCTTTTACGATTTGGAGTGTATGCAAGAAAAAGTGTGTGAGGAACGAATGATAGGTTTCTGCATGAGCCCAATCTATGCGTGGCCGCGAATGTTTGCTCTGTCTGTATCAAACATGCTGACAATTTAGATGAGCAGTGCTCAGTATGTAGTAAAAGAGTGCACATTTTCAGGGAAAACCCAGTTGAATCATTTCTGTCATATGTTGCCGAGAGAGCAAGAAAGTTTAAGGTTACATGCATCGCACATAACATGAAGGGGTACGATGGGTGTTTTGTGCTAAGATGCATGTTAACTAATAATAATCAGTGGAGACCTAAGTCATCTGCAACGGCTTAAAACTAATTCTATTCATGTGGTGATATTAGATTCATTGACTCCTTAATTTCATCCCGTCACCGCTCTCGGCATTTCAAAACCTTCAATTTCCCCGAGTCCAAAGGTTATTTCCCATATCTGTTCAACTCATCCGAGAACCAGAATTACGAGGGTCCATTGCCAGCACTGGAATATTATTGTGCAGATCAGATGTCGGCTGGTGATCGACAAAACTCTTAGACTGGCACACGGCCCAGAGTAATTATGTTTTAAGATGAGTGAGGAGATTGAGATATTGCCTGATGGATGTTAAGATCCTCGTTAAAGGTTGCATTAGTTTCTGGTCCACCTTCACGACCCAAAATAAAGTCGATCCGTTCGAGGAGGCGACCACTATTGCTAGCGCTTGCAATAAAGTGTTTCGTAGACGTTTCCTCAGAGAAAACACTATAGGACTTATTCCTAAGGGTGGTTATAGACGTGCCGACAACCAATCCAAAATAGCAATACAATGGTTACGTTGGGTGGAACATTCTCAGCAAGTAACCATACACACGCAGGAAAGCTCGCGAGTTTAGAACACCTGAAGGTGTTAAGGTCGACGGGTATTGCGCTGAGTCAAACACCGTTTTGAATTTCTTGGGTGTTACTGGCACGGTTGCGAGGAATGTTTCCCCAATCAGGCCAACATGGACCCTAAGCTCGGTGTAAGCACCTCTATGCTTGCACGGAATGAGAACACGGTGGCGCGGTCTCAATTTATACGCGAGCGTGGATATAATTTAATCGAGATGCGCGAATGCGATTTTAAAAACAAATACTCGTTAATGATGAATTGAGAACGTTTATTCAGAATTTAGGCACAAGATGATGACCCCTTAAATCCGCGTGACGCATTTTACGGAGGTCGCACTAATGCTAGTAAGCTTTATCATCAATGTGACGGTATTACAGAGAAAATTATGTATTACGACGTGTGCTCATTATACCCATTTGTAAATAAATACTGTAAATATCCCATAGGTCATCCAAAAATTCATGTAGGGCTAGATTGTAAGAACATTTCATTAGACACGGTGGAGGGTTTAGTTAAATGCAGAGTACTACCGCCCTCTAATCTCTACCACCCTGTTTTACCGTTAAAAATGCACGGCAAACTGATGTTTGTGTTGTGTAAGACGTGCGGTGTTGAATTAAATCAGGGGGTGTGTGGACATAGTGAAGCTGAGCGCAGTTTCGTTGGAACATTTGTAGCTGACGAGCTGCGTAAAGCTATCTCTAAAAACTATAAAGTCCTTGATGTTTTCGAAATTTGGGAATACGAGGTAACCACGTATGACAGAGCAACGAAACAGGGTGGGTTATTTAGCGGTTACATAGATAATTTCTTAAAACTAAAACAGGAATGTTCAGGGTGGCCTAGTCATTGACGTCAGAAGTCGAGAAAACGCAGTACGTGACAGAGTATTATGAGAAAGAGGGATTCAGTTAGACATGGATAATATTAAGAAAACCCCGGTTTAAGGTACCTGGCCAAACTTATGCTGAATTCTTTTTGGGGTAAGTTTGGTCAGCGGAAATTTAACCCAGTGTAGTATTGTATCTGAACCAAAGGACTTTTTCAAATTACTCACAGATCCATTGGTTCAGGTACAATCTATAATACCTATTAACGATAACGTTGTAATGGTGAATTGGGATAGACCGGAGGGAGAGGTGAGCCACAAAAACAATTAATGTGTCCATAGCCGCATACACGACTGCTCATGCACGTTTAGAGCTATACAGTTACTTGGAGAAACTAGACCGCCGCGTTCTGTATTACGACACAGACAGTGTGATATTTGTCGCAAAACCCGACGACTGGAATCCAGCATGGGGATTTCCTTGGCCAGATGACCGACGAGCTGGAGGCGTACGGTGATGGGAGCTATATAGCCGAATTTGTTAGTGCCGGACCTAAAAACTATAGTTATAATGTGTTTTCAACCAGTGACAGAACAATTAAATCTGTGTGTAAAGTAAAGGCATTACCTTAAATTATAAGAACTCGCGTTATAAACTTTGAAGCGATGAAAGATATGGTACTTAGTAATAGTAAAGACTCTTTGTTTGTATACAATGACAGAAAAATTGTTAGAGATAGTTTACAATGTGATAAGTAGACCTGAATCTAAACAGTATAGGATAAGTTACTCTAAGCGACGTAGAATAGAAAATTTTGATACTCTTCCATTTGGATATAAAGAATAAAACAGATAAACAGATAGAATTATTTTATTTATAGACGCCAATGCCTATCCTGATTGATACTACAACTCTGTTTTCGCTTTTCGTGTTTGTAAAATTCTGGTTCGCGTTTTTCGTGCTACCGATTTCTTGTGTTAGCGAAATCTTTGTTTTCGTTTTTCGTGCCGGTCATTTTCCTTGTTTCCATTTGTGTGTCTGTGTGTTTGCATGTTTCGGGTTTTTCGTTTGGTGTGTTTGCGTGTTTTCGTTTTCGTTTCGTGTGTTTGCAGATTTCGTATTTGTATGTTTGAGTGTTTTTTTGCGTTTGAGGCTTGAGTTTGTGTTCGTGCTTGTGATTGAGTGAAGTGAGATAAGCGAGAGAAGTGCGAGAGAGAGAGAGAGAGAGAGAGAGAGGAGATGTGCGCGTCAGCTTCTATTACAGAACTATATTCGCACAATGTCTAAAGGTTACCTGCATCCTCGAGTAAATCTCTCACTGTAGATTTACGCATAGTTTCTTTACAGCGGTACCTTATTAGCTTTATTGCAAAACTCTTAGAAGTCAGACGTAACTTGTTTTATTTGTTCTAGATATTTTATCCATTCAGCCACAATGTGTTTATCTATAATCCTTAAACAGCTCTCGCTGATAAAAGACCTTCTTAATGGAGTTATTTCTGAGAGACCATGTGTAAAATTTAGCTTAAATCTGAAATAAATAGCATAGGGTGATAATTAATCCAAAATATATTTTAAATATTTTTCGAAATATCACTTGCACGTGAATTGTATATTGAATTTTTCGTTTTACGAAATCGTACATTTACCTTTTTGTAAACAATTCATTACCCTTAAAAGAAAATCAGCACGATGTAAATTAAAGCAAATGTAATAATTCAAATTTATATTGATTATGCATCTTTTACTAAACTGAAAAATACAGCGGTATATTCTGTCAACAATCTTATATCAGGTGATACTTTTTATTCTGGGTATAGATTTTTAATATAAATGTTGAATATACAATTATTTTGAAATATCATCTGTATGCGAATATTACAAGGTTAGCTTTAAACAACCTTCACTACATGCTTAACAAACGACCTTTCAATAGTCTATAACACCATTGCATAGTAACTCGCATTTGTTTACAGTAATAACCATATAAATTATTTACGCTTCGTATTAATGACTCTATTAACTATTGAAAGGTCGTTTGTTAAAGTATGCAGTGAAGGTCGTCTTAATTACTTGTAGAAGGTTATAACATACAAGTGAAATTTAAAAACAATTTAAAGCTAATTCGTTTATAATAACATGCCTATTACAAATTACATTTAAAACAACCATCCATATCAGAATTATAGTATTAGGTAAACATTAATATCTGTTAATAATGGTACTGAAAAGTTTGTATAAACTCCGCTAAAATTACATATATAACATGCTCAATACTGTTTCTCAAGGTAAAATAAGTATGCTATTGTAAGCTCGTATCAATGTATTAATTGAAATAATTTTAACATTTTTTCTTAGCATAATGAATGCACTCACATGTACATTTTTATAGTATCTTTCCAGGGTCAAAGGTCAAATTAAGTCGTTGAAAAGATCTATTTATAAATGCCTGAACTGAGAAAAACAAGAAAAACGATCTATAAGATAAAAATATCTCTAAACCTTAAATACAGCTTTTAAACCAAGACCTGGTTCAACCGCCCTAAGCTCCAACCTAGCTCCAGTCCCCGACCCTAAGCTTCAGCCCTAGCTCTACATACAGCCCCAGCCCCGGTTCAGCCCCACCCCTAAGTACAGGCCTAGCCAAGCCAAGACCAGCCCCACCCCAGTCCTCAGTTAGCAGCCACAAAAGACCTTAATTAGGGCTGCAGAGGGTTGAAAATACGATCCTTCACGTAAGCGAGTAAAAATAATTAGGGTTGAAAAAGAAAGGATACGGTCTCACACATGGGCATATAAAAATAATTAGGGTTGAAAAGGGCCTTCGAAAAGAAATCTCACACGAGGATATATAAAAATAAGGGCTGAAAATCCTGTCTCATACGTGGATGTGCTAAAATAGGGGTGAAAAACACGTCCTACACGTAAGCGAATAAAAATAAGGGTTGAAAATACGGTCTCACACGTAGGTATATGTAAAAATTAGGGTTGAAAATGCGGTCTCACACGAGGATATATAAAAATTAGGGTTGAAAATCAGGTCTCACACGTGGGTGTGTAAAAAATAATTAGGATAAAAGGGTTGAAAACACGGTCTCACACGTGGATGTGCAAAAATAAGGGTGGAAAATCCGATCTCACACGTGGATGTGTAAAATAAGGGTGGAAAAACCAGTCCCCCACGTGGGCGGGCTTGTGACGTCAAAATCCAAGATGGCGTCAAGTGCCCGGCTACTACTATCATTCAAACTTCTAGAAAAAATTGCAAATAATTCATCTAGGAAGGAAGAATTTTCTATTAAAGCATAACATAACTTATGAACCTAGCATGTTTAAAAAGAATTACTGTAATTAATTGCAGATAATGCGATACCAAAGGTGTACGAAATAGATGACATAGCACACAAATTTGGACACAGAGTATTACGGTTACCACCACATCACTGTCAATTTAATCCAATTGAACTGGTGTGGGCAAATTGCAAAGAACATCCAAATTTAACGATGACCATGTAAAAGAAATATGGATGGAATCTGTGCAACGAATTGATGGGACATATTGGCAAAAATGCATTAAACATGCCGAAGTGTTGTGCAACCATTAATTATATCTGTTAACAATTCTACTTCTGAGAGTGACACTGATAGTGAATAATTTTTTTTTAATTTAAACGTTTTAATTCCAATGTAATATAAATATTCTAACTATGTGCTAAATTAAAATATTAAACATCTATAGTTTCCTTGAACCTCGAACTACATTACACTGTACGCACTTTCTTCTACAAGAATGAAATAATCACAAATGTATCGATATTTATGTTATCATAAAGTATCTACAAGAATTATGTCGATTACAAAGTAATAATTATGCTTCTAGAAGGGTTGTTATCAATCTTGAGCATAACAAACTAATTGCAACTTTTATCGATTTTTCCACCTGAAATGATTTAATTTTTAAACAAAGTATTAGTTTACTTACAAATATGTAGGTTATGTATTATGATGGTATGTAACTATAATCTAACAATGTTTTAAATTGTAACAATTCACTGTCGCAGCAAAATAGTTTTGACTCTATCAATAAAAAAAGTGGATGTAATGGATAATTTCTCTACTCCAAATATAAGAAACATTTAACAATTTTCAACTTTGACATTTTATGAAAATTTATGTGGAGACATCTGCCGATAAAAATATTAACTAAAAAATACTTTGCTGATTTAATGTAGACCTAAATCTTAGTTCGTGTAGTTTTAAGAATGAGTCATACTTACCCAATTTTATTTGAATCAAACTATATCTGTATATATGGCATCGCAGCTCCCAAACGGAGGAACCGATTTTTTTGTTTGAAAGGTGGCTTGATCAAGAGCGTTCTTAGAAGTGATTCAAGAAAATCTGTTCTGCCATTTGAGAATCAGCTCTTTTCTAGTTGATAAAGCAGTTTTTTGTGTGGGGGGTTTTTTAAATTCTTATAAAATTTCCGCTTCTTGTTTAAACTGTAAATCGCTTACTGACTGTCCGCCTAACCATAAGTACCGATAACTATCAGTGGGTCTATAACATTTTAAATCGCCTACATTTACCACTGTTCTTAATAACGGCGACTAAAACGTTTCTTAAGCGCCTCCATTTCCATTTCGGTTGTGTCTAACAATCAAAACAATTCGTAGTATTTTATGTGCAAATAGTCATGCACAACTATGATCACATCAAGGTTGAAAAAATCATAATCCCCAAAATTAACTGTATAATTATCTAAATCTGATGTGAAATTTAAACGCAAGGAGAAATAATTTCAACCTTATAACCTTAAGAGCACTGTAATACGGCAAGTCAAAAAAAGGGAAGAAACTTAACACCAGCACCCTCAGTTAAAATTTATCGTATAATTTGGTATATAAAGAGTGCTAAGTATACCTATACTAACTATAAAATATGGCAACCCTCATAATAATAGATTATTCCTCTACCGAATTAGTATTGTCGGTGACAACTCGGTGTGAATGCATTTACTAATAAAGTAACAATAAAGCATATAAGGGTTGTTGTTACAATCAGAAATATGTTGAGTTGAAATTGAGATCGCTTTTAATGACCTTAGTGTAGGACTTGTGTGGTACCTCTTTTAAACTTGAATATGAAACTATATTACACACCGAATTTTATGTAACCCTCTCCATAACGGCATATAACAAAAAGTTCGAAATATATCCTTCATCAGCCGCTACAGAAAGTGTAATTAAATGGGTCAATTACTATTTACATTCACTTTCTATGTTTAATTTTCTATTGTTTTATTAACGATTGTATTTAAAGCTAAAGTTGGAACAGACTGAAATATTTTATGCACGAAATTCGTCTAAGAAGGTGCTACAGTTTGATATTATCTGTTATTTGAAATTAAATACTTTAAAATATGTTAGTTCTTATTTAACAAATTTATTATTGTAATAACCTGTTTTCCAGTATTGTTTTCGAATTAATACACATTTAAACAAGTAACCCATAACATTACTTGGCAAACTTTTTTGTGCGAAATCTCGTTCTAATATTATTTTTTATAATCAGTTAATAAACTTAGAACTAGTAAAATTGAAGGCTTTGCGGAATTAAATTTATTAACGACACGGGTAATGATAATTCATGAAGTAACGGTTTACGGTTAATATAACCGCTAGTACAAGGGTATGTACTTTAAAAAAATACGGAAGCATAGTACAAGAAAAAGTAAGAAAAACAGTTACAAAGATTGACAAGAAAACCACTACAGTAATTGTATCAATATAATTATTTTCACTGAATTACCTTTTTACCTCACAATACGAAAGTATTGGGAGGTATTGTAATTGGTCGGCGAAATTTCTAGTGCAGCACTTTAGTTTTTGTGAATTATCGCAAAATAGAAAATAGATAGAAAGTAGATCCCAGCGTATTATTACAGAGGACTAAATTTCCTTCAAAATGAACTACCATACTTAAAAATTGCTTTACCATAAGTTGGAAAAAATAGGTTCAAACATGAAAGTTTCAAAATGTATGTGCGTCTGTCTGTATGTTTCCTTCCCCCGAAGGATTACCGCTGGAGTACCCCTACATTATTTAACCTATATGTTTCAGATCTCCCGAAGACCAAAGGAACCACCTCGCAACATACGCCGACGACACCGCGGTCGTAGCCCAATCCAGCAACCTCAGACAAGTAGACAGAGACAGAGAAACGTGAGAATTGACTAGTTTGATTCTTTTTTTTTATTGTTCTTTTCATGGCACACTATTTTTTGCGGGACCATCAGACGTTCTTTACTTACCATTTGGAAGCTGTTCATGTATTACAGCTAATTTATTTCAAAAACTATGCATTTTTCGAAAAAAAAGCAGAAGACAAAAAAGTTCCTAAATAAAATGGGCAATCTAAATTTTTTGTTTTTAAGAGTTAGATGCGTCGCATGAAAAAGTTCGGGGGGGATAAAGGGTGTACACCCCAGAAAATGTACTACCCTATAGATATTGATAAACGTTAAACTATTCTTAATATTGAGTTTAAGAAGTGTAATATGTGTACTAAATTTGGATTTATTATTTTAAATAGTTTTGAAGATAAATTAAAAGAACTGAAAAAAAAATTAAAACTTTGAAACCCTGTATCTCCAAAACTAAGCGTTTGGCAACCTATGTTTTTATGAACTTTTTGTCTTAATTTTGAAAGCTCTATCGACTATTAAAGTCCTGATACAAAAAACTGGAACACCCTGTATATATATATATATATATATATATATATATATATATATATATATATTCTATAATAACATTATGTTAGTACGCCTGAATGCCTAACCCAAAAACCAAAATCAACCTAGATCAAGAATTATACGAAATTCCACGTAGAGATTTGCGACTTAACCTATATACATATGTCAAAAAGGCGAATCAGTGCTTGGCTGGAAGAATACTGATAATTACTTTATTGGGCTATCCGGCATTAAGCACTTCGCTACCGCAGCGCATTCGCGCCGACGCCGCTACATACCGGTGTGGAAAATTGCGCTGAATCGCACTCGTCGCTTCAAATTTTATTAAATTCGTTATATGACACTTCACGAAACCAATACCAGTATAAGGTATTTTTATTTAATACAAGTATAGTAGTTTGCAGCAATTATCATGGTCTAGTATCAATTTATATAAAATAAAATAGATGCAATGTAGAGTAAAAAAACGATACTAAATTGATGCGAAGGCGTAAACAGAACTGAACAAACAACGCGACAATGAGTGGGGGCTCACATCTCCCACTACTACTACGACCTGTACTTTGCTAGAGTACCGCGCTAACCAACTGCGCCATCGAGATTCAGCCCCAATCGATGTAAATTTTGTCTTTATGTATGTAGAACTGATATAAATTCTAAATATAATGAGATTACAATCAAACACGTTGAAGGACAGTACCGAACTGGACTACCGCTTGTAGTATGACAGTAGTATTATTTTGTATTTTTAGACAGATAACGTCTATGTATTTTATGTAGTGGGTATAAAATACAAAAACAGAACTCCTACCACATGTTTTTTTAAAAAAATTAAAATGACGCCGATAGATGTCATTTTTTTGGTATTCTGTATTGTAAGAATTGACAGGACGCCGATCTGCGTCATGTACGCTAAGTATATAATAGTTGCAGTTTCGTATAAAAAATATATGTTTACAAAAGAAATTATTTATTGCACATGCTAACAATAAATAAGAAATAATAAATAACGAAATAAATAAAAAAAATAAAAAAAAACAAGTATATAAATGACACATAAAAGTTTCAATTTGCATTCGGTTGATGCCATTCTTCAAAACATCCGGGACAAAGAGGTGGTTTTAACACACAGCCTTTACAGCGAAAACTCGTTTTTCTACGTTGTTGTTTTTGGTACACAATCTACATTTTTGAAAAACTGATTTTTTTTTGGAGTTAGTCCCCGCATTACCCGGAATTTTTTCCGGCCAATGTCCTATAACCGAATTTGCCATTTCATTTGATAGAAGTTGAACGGTTTTAGGTTCTACTTGTCTGCTATCATGTACTTGTCACCGTATTAAATCCTTCCCTTCTATATTAGAAGGTAAATTGAGAAGAGACTTGATCAGTTCATCTCTAAAATGAATTAAGCGGTACTTGGAAGAACCACGTTTGCAATATTTCTTGTAAATAAAGAATGCATTCCAAGTGGTGACATCTAAAAAGTACAGTATCACTTTTTTGCACCACCGAATAGTTTTCCTGGGTGTAGAATACGTTGAGGTCATTTGGTCGCATCGATCTATCCCCGACATATGAATATTATATGATGCTACTTCTTCAGGTTTTCTTTTTTCCTTTCCGAACCTATTCTTGACTGTTATCCTACGGGGATGATTTCGTGTGGCCAAAACTAAGACGTCCCTTTTGTCCTTCCACTTTGATACATATACTCGTTTATATTGAGCCCAGTAATGCTCTCCTGGCTTAATTTTCTGTCTGACTAGATATTTGGGATTGCCTTTTCTATTAGACCTTAAAGTGCCATTTGTGTGTGTTTCATTATCAAACAGTTTTTCAGAAAGTTCAATACTATTGTAGAAATTATCCATAAATATTTCATGACCTTTGTTTAGGTAAGGTCTCAACAGTCGCATCACTAATTCTCCGGTTTTTTTGTTGTTTTGTTTCGACAGTTCCTTATTGCCAGTGTACATTTCAAAATTCAACAAGTATCCGTATGATGTCGTTAACTCATAGAATATCTCATATCTATCTTTTTTATTTTTTATGTATACCCTAAAGACGAGCCTACCACGGTATTGTAACAAAGATTGGTCTATGGATAGTTCTTTTGAAGGCGTGTAAATTGCTTGATATTGATTTATTAATTTATCTATAAGTGGTTGCACTTTTTCTCCTCTTTTAGCATTTGGCCCAGAACAGCATAAAAAGTGCAAAATTTGTTCGAACCTTCTGGCGAACATCACGTGAGGAAATACAGGGTGATAGTCAAGTGGATCCGTGTAAGAAAAGTATTTACGTATATTGCTGGTTGCAACTTGTCCCTGAAGAAGACAGAGTCCAAAGAAAGCTCAACAGCTCAACAGCTATAGATGGAAAATTGGATGACCGACTGTGTTTTGTTTTTGGTTTATTTGTGTTGCAACAAATTTGGTTATAATTATTTGTACAATCGACTACAAACCGTAAGATATCCGGCGTAAATAAAAATTCAAACATTTGCATGGGTGTCATGTAGGGTTCCAAATTGATTTTGAGTCCAGAACTGCCGTCATCAAAATTAAAATTGGGAATAGGAACCGTTGAAGTTTCCCAGCCAACCGAAGTTTCTTTTGAGCCAGTAGGTGGCATGGGTACCTCCGATTCACATTGCAGTTCTTCTTCTGCTTCTGAAGAACTTGCAGCAGATACGTAACTACCATTTAATTAATCCAATTCAGAATTATTTGGTTCATAATCTATGTCAGATCCGTATTCACCTTCAGTGTCATTGTACGGATCTTCTTCACTTGAACTAGAAGGTACACATACCACTGCAACTGGACTAATATTAAATTATTATAAGCTTTTTAATAATTTAATATTAGTCAAGTTGCGTAGGCATGTGTAACTCCTTGCGATATTGCAGGCTCACATTCCATTAATATACGTAATTTGATTGTATTCTCATTATATTTAGAATTTACATAAGTTGTACATACATAAAGACAAAATTTACATCGATTGGGGCTTGAATTTCGATGGCGCAGTTGGTTAGCGCGGTACTCTAGCAAAGTACAGGTCGTATGTAGGTTCAAATCCTACTCGAAGTAAACTTTTTATTTATGTATTTAATAAAATTAATAATAATTTTTAATTACATATTTACCATTGAACTTATTCGTTCATAAAAACTTATAATAGTTAAATACCAATTACAAAATTCCAAATTCCCTATCCCTAACTGTGCGGTTTGATGTACCCAAATTTTGCGCCCTTTCACGCGAAGAAGTGTAAGGATTCTGCACCAATTGTAGAAAAACATCCAATTATAAATTTTTATCTTAATATTCACGTTATATTTTTTTATGCTCTTTAAAACTTTTTTATCTTCGGAGATCGGTCTCCAGCCTTATAACTTTTGCAACAACATGTCCGTTAAGTCGTTAAGTTAAATCATTTTGCCATTGGACAAACTAATCCGCTACGCTAAATTATAACATACCTTGTTGATTCTCGACACTCTAAGGTGACTGAACTTTTTTAAAACACTTTTAGAGTTATTTAATGCAGTTTTTGGTTCATTAAAGTCAAACTATTGATAGCGTCGCTACACCGTTGTCCGTTTTTTTAACGAGACAGCCTATATATATATATATATATATATATATATATATATATATATATATATATATATATATAGGACATTTTTTTAACTCTGAACATAGTCCACCCTTAGTCCCTTTGTTCAACTTTAAAAAACACCGGTCAATTCATTGCGAGTCTTTGCTATGCAACCAATTATACTTAACACAAACTATAAAACATGGCCGAAATCAAATGTCAAGACGATTTAAGCGATTTAAGCAAAGTAAATTATAAAGCTGCATTTACATTGAATTTATCAATTTATGGTATCAAATATTTCCTGTATGCAAGCGTACCGATTTCAGTGCTAAGCCAAATTTAAACTGAATGTAAATGTAGCTTTAATGTTTGTGAAATTTATTACTTGGGTTAACAAGAACAGGTAAAGTATGATATTACTTCAGTAAATATTCGAAATGGCCACATTCACGTTTTAGACAATATGCCAGCTTATTATGAAAACCTTGAACATCATTTCTGATAAAATTTGGATCAAGAGCATTACAAGCATGCCTTATCCGATCTTTGCGTGCGTCAATATCATGAATTATAACATTATTGTAAATTTTATTTTTTAGATGCCCCCAAAGGAAGAAGTCATTTGTGGACAAATCTGGCGATTGAGGTGGCCAAGTCGTTGGTGCAAATCTTCCAATCCAACGCTCCTCAAAAACCTCGTATAAATAACGTGTTATCATAGCTGTGGAATGTTGAAGGGCTCCATCCATTTGGAACCAGACATCATTGAAATTAAAATTTTGGATTTGTGGTATTATCTGTGTACGAAGTAGTTCCAAAAAAGAATTTCAATTTAAATATACTTCTGTGAAAAATGGGCCAATTAATGTGTTATTGATAATTCCTGCCCACACATTAACTCTACGATTGTACTGTGTTCTTGTTAAATTTTGTAGGTGTGGATTAGTCCTTGACCAATATCCGTAAGGAAAGGATAACGGGGCAAAAGGGTATGAAAGATAAGTGATCAGTGGGAATTTACTTCACCATCAATTGTAAATGATGCTTCGTCTGTAAATACTATTTTTCTAACATTAATTCATTGTTAATTATTATATTAAACATATTTTCGCAAAAATTAGTTCTTTTCATTTTGTCTTCATTACTTAGTTGCTGGTGATTTGTAAATTTGCAAGCTTTATATTAAATTCTTTTATTGCTCGGATTGAAGAACAAGAAATGCCAAAATAGCTGCTGGTCATTCTTCTGCATATCATAAGATGTTTAATTTATTTTCTTCTGTCAAGACATAATTTGTTCTATTTCTTTTGTGGTGTTTATACTCGACGCATCCGTGGTTATTAAATTTCGAAATAATGTTGAAAATGGTTCCAATCGATGGAATTGGTCTATTGGGATGTTTTACCGAAAAAGCGTCGCGCACATTTCTTATGCTCTAAGTGGCATGGTATAAATGCATTATTTGAATGTTGTCTTCAATTGAATACATTTTTAATTAATTTTATCACAATAACAACAATTCAGACGTTTCATTTTTTAAATGTCACGTTATTTTAACGTCATATTGGTTACCTACTTCATTATGATTACATTATATGCATCGACCTGTGTTTTTTAAAACTGAACATAGGGACTAAGTGTGGACTCTGTTCAGAGTTAAAAAGATGTCCCTGTATATACAAATTCGAGGTAGGGTAAGAGATACTGAGTTGGTTAAATTGTGGCAATGTTGCGTAATCTGATTCTAAACTAAATGGTTTTCTGAACCATATCTGTAATATCTGAAAAAACGAAAATAAAAATTTTCATAATTAATTTTTGCGGTTTTGCTTTCAAATTTATCAAAAAACATTACTAGGGTACTTTTTAATTCTCCATAACATTGGGTCACTGGTTTTTAATTCCGACGTTTCGTTTTCGAGATAGTCATCAACTTCATTTTTCTATCTACCAACTTGGATTTTTATTTCGTTTTTTATTCAGCAGGAGTTATAATAACCATAATCAACATAAACTTTATTAAGATTAATGCAAAACCGGAAATTT